>CM029675.1:1214227-1350581 GCA_017311315.1 Dendrocalamus latiflorus
GAATTGAACTTTCTCAGTTCTGGGCTTGACCTCGATCACACTTGCTGCTATGGGTCTGAGAATAGCAAGTGGATGCTTCCTCACATCCTCAAGAAAATCATATCCTAGACCTTGATTGAATTTGCAAATCTTGGACTGATCTAGAATAAGATTTAGCTTCTTCTTGCCTCCTACAAACCTCTCAAGAGTGTTCATAAGGTACTGACACTCCCGAAAGAGAGAGGTGCAAGAAGAGCAGGGGGAAGAAGAGACAGCAGTAGGAGAAGAGGAAGAACCAACTGCAGAAGAAGGAATGGCATGTGCACGCACAGCCGCCTCAACATTGAGGTCTTCGTAAGGACTAGGAGGGACAATCCTACCTCTAGCTGTTTGGTCTTCGTGCCTAAGCGTCTCTACTCCTTTGGATTTCTCCCCCCACACCAGCAATCACATCACAACAAGATTGTGGCTTCTCTATTAGATCCTTAGTTAGCTTCACACATTTTTCTTCCAAAGCAATCAAGTCAGATTTTAGTTTATCACAATTTTTGCATGGTGAGCTAACAGGATCCTTAGAAGCATATCGAGATAACTTGTTGTGATCAATCAACTCTTGAAACTGTTTAGACACAGATTCAAGCTCAGTAGTTAGCTTGGGATAGTTTACACATGAAGCAATGGGTTCTAGCAGAAAAGCTTGTAACTCAGCAATTTTATGATCTGCCCTTTTTAGGTTCATCTTCAAATTATTACAACTTTCACAAGTCTCGGGCAGATCGAGGAGCATGGTATAAAGACCTCTAAAAGCATTATCCTTTTCCTCACATGAGGTGCAAGAAATAGCCTCAACAGTAGTAGGTGAAAGAGATGCTACCCTACTCATCTTTAGCTCAGCAAGAAGACTAACATTCTCCACCTTAATCACGTCAAGCTTAGAGGACAGACTATCATGAGAGGTCCTTAATTTCTCCAAGTCACCAAACAAAGCACAGCATGTATCACGTTCGTCACGGGAGGGAGCAGATATAAGTGAGGTAAGCTCCCATGACAGTCTATCTACTTCCTTCTCCAACTCGCTACACCTAGCTCTAGATCTAGCATGAAATTTACCTAGCTTAAGAAAAGCATCATTAAGCTGGTCGTATGAGGGGTATACCTCGTCGGAGTCGGAGTAAAGCTCGCTGTCACTGATCTCGCCCTCAAAGGCCATGAAGCACATGCCAGAGAAGTCGTCGCCATCTTTGGGTTCTTGATCACCCGTCCCATCGTTGTCGCTCCATCCCTCCACCTCGCTGAGGTCGAGGTCGTCGAAGGCGGTGAGGACGCGGTGAAAGAGCTTATTGGCTTTGCCAAGGTAGCGGAACTTCTTCTTGCCTTGAGCATGAGCTGGGGGCTTCTTGTTACAGTTCTTGTCAATATAGTCCTTCTTGCTCATGCCGCCGTAGTCGTTCTTGCCCTTCCCCAACTTCGGGCAATTTGCCCGAATATGGTTGGGGCCACCACACTCGAAGCAAATAATCGGGCCACTCCTCTTCCGATCCCTCACTCTCTTGTACGCGTGGGAAAACTTTCTGGCTAAGAGAGCGAGTTGGTTTTCTGGAAGCTACTCTAGTTGATCATCGAAAATTTCACACAGAGCAGTAAGAGAAAATCCAGAAGTAATGTCAGAAGATCCAGAAGCAGAGCTGGGATCGGTGACTAAGGCCATCGACTGCGACTTCGACCTACGAGAGACTATGTCAATCTCGTGAGTCTTGAGGCGTGGTACAACGCATCAAGAGTCAAGGTCGAAGAGATCCATCGCGTCTTTAATTGTGGTCACCTTCATTTCCCAAACGCGCAAATCAAGAGCAGAAAGCATCTGGCGAGCGTTGTCCGAGTCGGGGTATGTGAGACGACCGCTCGGAGGTTGCTCAGAATCTTGTGAAATGTCGAAAAACACTCATCCAAGGACTCACCAGCGAGCATTTCAAACTTGTTGTAATCTCGCCTTGAACTGGTCCTGTCGAACCGTCTTGATCTGGGTGGTGCCCTCATGCTATGCATTTGAGGGTCACCCAGATGTCGAAAGCCGACGTCGGATTGAGAGATGTGATCGAATTCGCTTCTGCTCAGACCCTGAATTATGATGTTTCTTGCCTTCGCATTTGCCTCAACATCAGCTATGTTTCAGCATTGATGTTCTCATCGGCAGGAACGACATACCGGGTTTTGACCTTTCTCTAGATGGCATAGCCCTGAGCCTGGATGTAGGTCTCCATTCGGCAATTCCAGAAAGGATTAATCGATGCCATCAAAAAATTGGAGGCTTGGTGGAATACTTATCTGTTGCCATGGCTCTAGAGACCGGTTAAGATCTATGAGAAAGAGCTAACCGGCTCTGATACCAATTGAAGGATCGAAATCGACATTAGAGGGGGGTGAATGGTGCCTCTCTAAAAGATGTCCCTCAAGTATCCACTCAAACAATCACTTCTCCGATAGCTATAGAAGCTATGAAGAAAAATAACTCATGCTCACTAAAAATTCAAGCTAGACACAAGCATGAAAGATCGACAAATAAACCAACAGAGAGAAGAAAATTGCCAGCAAAAAGTCCTCAGGCCGGTCTGACCAGTGTGCGTTGGCTGGTTAGCTAAGAAATAGCCTCAGAACTCAGAAACTCAAACCAGGGCACACACTTTTGAAGAAAAAACGAAAAACATCACAAACCCTAGAACAAGGAACCAGAGACAAAAATGGGCGCAGGATGAAAAAGAGAGAATCTTTGATTCTTGTGATGAGCTCTTTGGGAGTTTAACTGACCAAAGATGGTCTTGAGCATCCTCCCAAACCAGATCAAACCACTTGGCAATCAAAAACTCAAGAATCCATCTCAGAGCAGGAAAACAGAGAATAAGAGAGTGAGAAAAAACACAAAGAGGACAATCAGCATATCTCAAAAGAAACTCAAATACATGATTACATGATTTCTTTGATTGTTACTGGGGACATACGAGATTACAAAATGGTTCCACAGCCAGTTCACCACAAGAAATTAAACTCAAGAACACAACTCACACGGGAGACTGGCACACACATGTTGCTGCTCTCTCTCAAGCAGGAGACGTAAACAACAACCAAAGCATCCTCTCTTGCTCTCTCAACAACTAAAGCACAAAAGCAAAACAAACTCTAACGCTTCTCCCAAGCCATCAACTCCTCTCACAAGTCATACATGCACCAGGAGACACCCCCTCCTTATATAGGCTTTGGTTACCGGGTTTCCAACCCGTTTTGGCCGCTAAATCCAAACCGAAACCGCTCCCACTAGTGCAGCCCTGCGAATTAACCAAAACGCCACTCCTGCCACCTTCCAGGAAGTTTCCTCGTTTTCTTGCCGTCCAAGCTTCGCAACCACCTCGAGTCCACGCCCTCTTCAGCACACCTCGACCGATTCGACTTCGGCACCGCCTGCGCCTAGTCCGGTCATCCCGTGCCTCGCCATGACTTCGCCTCGACGTCATGCTGCCGTCACAGACAAAAACACATCACATAGCACCGCTCTAACATAATGTAATCACAATAGCATTAAGAGAGATCTTAAGAATTGAAAAAGCCAAAACCTATCAAATCAAGAGAATAAGCATCCTAAGCACTTCGACCAAATTTGACCAAGTTCGACCAAAGCCGATTGCACCGTGCAACGACATGGCCCGAACACACACAACCAAACTCGACTTTCCTAAAACAAATGTCAATTACTCATCACCCACACGGGTCACCTCCACATGGTCTATCAAGAGTATACCCCGAAAACTGGGGTGGCACACAATCACAACAAGTCTTTTCCTATGACCGCGAAATATAATGTCCGAGGGCAAGAAGGCTGTGCGCAGGTGCCCAAGTAAAATCATGTGACAGTAAAATGTCTATTCGGGGAAACACACATAAGGGGGCACAGGGTTCATCTACATATTCCGTTTAAAGCGAGACCACCTTATCCTCATGAACATCTTCGACGTTCCTAATCTTAAATTTGAAGTAGAGGGTAAGAGAAAGCGAATAAAATTTCTCTTGAAATTGATAGGAGGAAGAGGAAAGTATTTGGAGGTAATTTGATTGATATCAGTACTCACTCTCGTATAGGGGTGTGTGTGTGTATATAAATACTAAACTTTGAAATAGTTATATTTTGAAAAGGGAGTTCTTTTCCTTTCTTCTCTTTTCTCTTTGCCGGGGTATTCTAATCTCTTCAATATTCATTTATCAATCAATGTACTCATTTTACTCCCATATTATTTCTATGCATAGGGCTTAGAATCCGATGGCCTTGATAACTTTTGCAAATTATACTTAGGCTATCTTCCTTCATTACTTAATCACAGTATCATTGCTGCCTAAAAACTCCAACAGCGAAGACGATTATTTATTTTATTTGATCCACCAATTCATACACTTTCTGTTTGTGTCACCCACCATTCATTAATCCAGCCATGGGTATCTAATTCTAACCTAAATCCTAACATCCACCACAAATTTGTAAATCCAAATCTCAAATTTTCACTATGACTGTATAATCCCAATCTCAGATCCATTATTGGTCAACTTGTTAACTCTACAATCCAATGAAAATCCAATTCCTTTACTTTAGATCAACCAATATATAATTCTTCCATTGCATCATCCAAAATTTTATTAATCGAATCAAGGCTACCAAAGTTTCATATGAGTCTGAATTTTCCACCTCAAATTTATAACTCAGGTTCGTTGTTTGCCAACTTAATCAGTTTTTCATTCTAATGAAAATCTAGTATCATTTATTTTAAAACCACCGATATCTTTTGCATCATAACTTTATGATAATCCAATCTTGTGTTATTTTAAAATCATAATTTTGCTCCTCCAGTAACCAAACTTAGTATATTTACTTCCAATCTAATTCATTATTATAGCATCCATTGGGAATAATGTTATAAATCAAGTCTATATTCCGATAGTCATTATCACATCTACAATTTCTCAAAATTCAATTAATCCATCTAGTAATCGATCATATTCTATTATTCCACTGTTGTGAACATCTCCCAGGAATTGTACTATTTAACAATGTCGTAATCCATCATTTATTTTCATACTTCCTATTTATTCAAGAATCAATTTATCCATCTATCCAGTCAATCTAATCATTTAAGCTCCACCAATTTTATTCTTCCAGAATTCACAGTATCGTTTCCTTTCGATGTTCAACTTGAAATCCACCACATTTTTGTGTGTTTACCACAAACATCTATCTCCTTTACTTATGACTCTATTTATTGTCCTCCATTCATCTTTTTGCAAGAAAAGAAGTATTTTTCTAGCTATGGGTAATAAAATCAAACATGGAAAATATGTTTTTTCCAACATAACTCTTTCAGAAATAACACCTCAAGGTTTTCCCTTAGGCTTTATTATTGAAACACAAGGTCCTTTTTTTGGGAAAAAGTTTTTGAGAAATAACTTTGTTTTAACTATTTGAGGAACCAAAGTGAATTTTGGAAATAAATTTTTGGTAAGTAGTTAAACTTATGAAACCTAGGAAGATTAGGTTTATTAAAATGACTTGGAAAATGAATTTTGCAAACAATTTGGTAATCGATCCTCCAAGGATGAAATAATTTTTGAAAATGCGTTTCAAATTTTAGCGTTCATGATGTTGGCCAAAAGTAGGTTTGCAAAGAGAGTTTACAAGAAGAGTACTATATTTTTATCATTTGGATTTCGAGATAAGAGAGCTTTAGAAGTATAAATGGCCAGGGCAGCATGGAGATGAGGAGGAATCATCTAAGAAAAATGAGAATGAGCAATACAACTTATATTTTTGGAAATGGAGTTCAAAAAAGTAATTCTAGTCATGAAACTAACGGCTAGGTTAGCTAGGTCACGACCTACAGTCGATATGCTCTGATACCAGCTCTGTATGACCTAGATTTTCCAATCCAGAATCCTCTGTGATTCCACCGTACTATTCCCTGGATCAGTAGATAGTGCTCACAGATATAGTACTGAATATCAAAATACATATCATGTGGAAGCATAAATGTAATAGTAGACTTACTCATGGGCCGATTAGGCCGAAATCAATAAAATGCAGTAGCGGAAATGAAGAACACAGGTGGGACCCTCAGGATGTACCTACAGGTAGCCAACTGGGGGTATGCGACCTAGTTCTTGACACCTTCATCTTTTTCACCATCACGACCTGGTGTGTGGCTGTAGTGTAGCGATTTGACTCCTGATTTTCGATTAATTGTGAGAGCGAGGGTGAGCACAAACCACCGTGCTCTGCGAGCCAATACACAGGATACAAATAGATAACATGCATGGCTTATCAAGGAAAGGCTCGAGTTATTTTATTTGCCATAAATTGCCTTCAAAATATGATACATAGAAATTTCCTGAGACCTAGTAGTTTGAACTAAAACATAGTGTGTGAAAGAATGTAATAATAATAGCGATTCAGATTCCATCCACCTTTACGTGGTCTCTACACCATATGCTAACCTTTCAGCATTATAACCACTTACCTTATCACTGGGACGACACCCAGGGCAACACAAATCAGGGCCTTTCACTGCCCTCCACTTTTCCAATTTTCACCCACAAAGTTTTTGAAATAGAACTATATCTAGTTAAGTTCTCATGTCTGCCCTTGACTGTGGGCACGACTATTCGAATAGTTTTGACTCTGTAGAGTTTGTACACTTTCACCACAAGAGACAATCAACTCGTTGCCCACACGATTTCTTAGTCATGTGGTTGAGTACATCATCACGTAACTTTTCAAAATATCTAGCTCCTTTTGTCATCTCACCCTATGGGCTGCTCCCACTTACGGTGGGTCCTATATGTTGCACGGGATGTTCACCATGAATACTAGCGCATTCAGACTCCACTCTCCACAACGCTAGTACGACTGGAAAACTTCACCCTCCACTCGGTGTCCCTTTAGGCCTCCCCTTGCCCTTGCAATATCTACTCCTATCCACTACCAGTGAGATGAGTTCGGGGGTTTCGATAGATTTACTTAGCAAAGTTTCAATTTGCAGACTTGTGATTGTACTGTTTTACACAGGAGGTCATGACAATATTCAGTTCATAGTGGTATCTTGGCGGTTCTACCACATTCCATAATCTGTGCTTCCATTGCACCACATACCAGCCACTGTACCATCCGCCTAGATATTCATGCAAGTTGGGGTTTATGGGAGCATAAAATAATCATGTTAAAATACGCCAGTCATTTCCATCATGACTTCCCAAATCAATTACTCATGATTAAAAGTGATTCTTGGGGCATTTTGGTGCCCCCGAGTACCTAAGCAATACTAAGCAGTAGCATATAATTACGGACTTATTTTCAAAAGTCGTACCATTATAGTTTTTGCTAAGGTGACAAGGCTCAGATGTTCAAATGTCTCAAATGAGTGTAATACTAACAAGTTCATTAATGGGCATATAACTAGAAGCTTAAAATCAAATATACATTTGCACATAAAATAACAGCACAAATTTCATAATTTTAAAATGGAAATAACTTACAAAAATGGTAGGTGCAATACAATCAAAGTATTGACTCGCCTTGCGTAGTTTACCGTGGTCTTAAGCTCACACAATGCTTTTTCTTGAGCTTGTGGTCTTTATCTTCACTTCGCTCTTGAGCATGCTTCATCCCTTAATTCTTTAGGACTCCAATTTCTAATTACGCACTAAACAACTGAATCCAAATAAATGCAAATAACTCAAAAAGGTCCAAATTAATCCAATTGATCTTCATTAATTTTTATTATGATAAAACAGGTGATTTGAGACAAGGTTCATTGGGCGCGGAGTATTGTCGGTGTCATCGTGGTTGAAGTGAAGTGGGAAATGGCAGGGAAACCTATCAAAATGGAGGTCAAAGGATGGGTCATGATAAAGGTATATTCATGAGATTATTTCTGTTTAGTACTCGGAGATAGCTAGGTATAGCTGATGGTAGAATACGATGACTTGATCTTTTATTATAACTTCTTTTATTATTTTTATATTTATCAAGGAAATTCCATGAGTCGGGTTAGACCTATAGACTGGTGTAAGAGTTTAGTGCATTAGATTTATCTTTAGGGTATGTATTCCTTGTAACTTAGGGTATGGTATTTTATGGGGTTCTATTTACTAACTATTCGAATTATTCACTGAATGATTAGTTCAATAGTTCATGGAAGTACGGGGATATTTAATTATCTAATTGATGTTTTAATAGTAAATTTTAGTATATATGTGGACACTGGTAGTTCTTCCGCATGGACACCGTGCAATTGGACTAAAATGGGTCTTCAAGGTAAAGAAGGATCCAGCCGGTAATGTGGTTAAGCATAAGGCACGTCTAGTAGCCAAGGGCTACGCATAGCGACAGGGGGTGGATTACGATGAGGTCTTCGCACCCGTGGCGCGGCTGGAGACGGTGCGTCTTCTATTCGCTCTCGCCGTGCATGGCGCCTGGTAGGTACACCATATGGATGTTAAATCCGCTTTCTTAAATGGTGACCTGGATGAGGAAGTTTATGTGCATCAGCCCCCCAGATTCATTATCGATAATGACAAAAGCAAGGTTCTTAGGTTGCGTAAGGCCTTATACGGGCTGAAGCAGGCGCCCCGTGCCTGGAACGTGCGTCTCGACAAGGAGCTGCTGGCGCTCGGTTTTGAGCGCAATCCTCTGGAGCACGCCGTGTACAAGCATGGTGGAGGTGCAGATCTCCTGCTGGTCGGTGTGTACATTGATGATTTGATCATCACTGTCCCTGGTAGGGAGGTCATTGCAGCATTCAAGGAACAGATGATGAAGAGTTTCAGCATGAGTGATCTTGGTCTGTTAAGCTACTACTTGGGCGTTGAAGTCAAGCAAGGCAATGGTAAGATCACTTTGAGTCAGAGTGCTTATGCAGTCAAGATCCTTGAGGTGGCCGGCATGAAAGGATGCAATCCGAGCCACACCCTAATGGAGAATCGATTGAAGCTGAGCAAGAAGGATGGCACAGCACCAGTTGACACCACAAGATATAGGAGTATAATTGGCAGCCTGCGCTATTTGGTACATACTCGTCCCGATCTTGCTTATTCTGTCGGAATTGTGAGCAGGTACATGGAAACTCCTACAGTGCAACACTGGACAGCAGTTAAGCAGATTCTGCGCTATTTAGCAGGGACCATTGGATTCGGGTGTTGTTACAGGAAGACAGAAATCATGGAGCCGACGCTTGTAGGGTTCAATGACAGTGACCACGCCAGCGATGTTGATGATCGGA
Source organism: Dendrocalamus latiflorus (assembly GCA_017311315.1). Taxonomy (NCBI): domain Eukaryota; kingdom Viridiplantae; phylum Streptophyta; class Magnoliopsida; order Poales; family Poaceae; genus Dendrocalamus; species Dendrocalamus latiflorus. The sequence continues at coordinate 1,223,515 of CM029675.1, forward strand.
AGAGCACTAGTGGCAATGTATTCTTCCTCGGCTCTAGTTTGATCACCTGGACGTCGCAAAAACAGAAGGTCGTTGCTCTTTCTTCATGTGAGGTTGAATATATTGCAGCAGCGGCAGCGGCATGTCAGGGTGTATGGCTCAGTCGTCTACTTGGCGAGCTGACAGGTCGGCACGCATCTGTAGTCAGACTATGGGTGGATAACAAGTCGGCAATCGCACTCAGCAGAAACCCGGTGTATCATGAATGTAGTAAGCATATAGACACTCGATTTCACTTCCTGAGAGAGTGTGTTGAAGATGGCAGGGTAAAGATTGATCACGCCGGTACCGTCGGGGAGCTGGCGGACATTCTGACCAAGGCGCTAGGTAGAGTCAAGTACATCGAGTTACGACAGCAGCTCGGTGTGGTAGAAGTGGCACGGTTACTATGTACGTTACTATTCCCGTATACGTAACTATACGCGCTCTTGCCGAATCGATGCGACGCTTCAGCATACGGCGAAGCAAGGCGTCGCTTCCATTTCGCGCTGGCAACGGCTGTGGTGTAACTGATGTCTGTTGGCCATGTCTAAATATGTGCATGAAATCAGAAAAGCTGTGTTCCATTCAGTGCAACAGATTTCCTCTCGCGTGCGTGTGATTGAGTATTCTTTTTGGAGTCTCTACTCCGTGTGCGTGTGATCCATTCTGCCAAGTCGTGCCTCAGGCACCGTTCGGAAGGTAGCTGTCACATCCCAAAATTTGGCTTTTTGAAAAATTTAAATTCAAATTAATTATTTTAAGGTAATTGGATTTTACTTGGCTTTTATTTGCCTTTCTGGATTTTCTGGAATTTAAAAAACTATTTTTAGAGTTTAAAAAGTAATTCAAAATATGAAAATTAAATATCAACAATAGTTGGAAATAATTTTATTAAATCCAAAATATCCCGGCCGCACCTCCCTCCCCCTCGCTGTCCAGCGGGCCCGGCCCGTCAGCCGGCGGCCCCGCCTTCCCCTCCTCCTCGCCCGACGCGTGGACGGCTCGGAGGAGCCGCGTCTTCGCGCCCGGCCTCAATCCACCGCCCGATCTTTTCCCCGAGCCGCGTGGCAGCCATCCGCACCGCCCGCCCGCTCTCTCCTCTCTCTCACTGCACGCGGGGCCCACCTGTCGGATCCGTCGTCCCCGCGGAGCCGGCGCCTTCCTTTTCCTTCCCCCTCTTTCCTTTTTCGCCGGCCGACCGAGACCGCGCCGGATCCCGCCTTGCCTTACCCGGCCCCCCTCGGTTTTGGAAGTCCCGGACGCCGCCGCGACCGAATCCCCGATCTCCCGGGCTCCCCTTCCATCGGCGCCCCCTCTTTCCCGTTTCTCCCCTTTCCTTCCTTTTTTCCGGCCGACACACCGGCGAGCAATTGCGCGCCCGTGTCCCCTCCTCCGCCCCTATAAATAGCTCCCTCGGCTCCGCCTCCTCCCGCACCACCTCCCAGAGCACTCCACCTCTCACCCTAAGCCCCGAGCGCTGTCGCACCGCGAGTTTCCCGTGCGCCCACGGTAGGTACTCCGGCGAGCCTTCGCCGCCGCCTCGGTCGTCTCCGGAGCCCGCCGTCGCCACCTCGAGCTTCCTCGCGCCCGGGCGAACCTCCCCGACACCTCAGCCGCCCCTCCCCGCCGTCGGAGCGCCGTCGCGCCGGAGGACCCGAGCCAGCTCCGCCACCTCCTCGTCGCCGGCCTTCTCCGCTCGTCGCCGCACCTCGTCGACCCCTCCAACCGAACCCCCTTCGCTCAAGGATTGCATTTCACGCGTCACCCGAACCCCTCCGACCCTCCCTCGCCGCCGACAACCCTGCCTCCGGTCACCTTCCCCGGCCTCCCCTCTGGCAGGTAACTCAAAAGGTTTGATTGCCCTATATGGGTAGGCAAAGCCTCCCCGCTCACTTGGCTATCACCGCTCGCTCTCCCCTCCCCCGACTCCCTCGGCGCGCGTTCGAGCCCTCGGTTCCGCGCGCGGAGGTTGAGTTTTTCGTTTATTTTCCGGGCTGACAAGTGGGTCCCACCCGTCAGCGGCCGCCGGTCTGCGCTGGCCACTGCCGCCTGGGCCCCACCTCTCTGTGCTATCTCTGACAAGTGGGCCCGGAGTCCAGTGGGTCCCATGTGTCAGAGGCTGAGCCGTGGGCTCACTGTCCAGTGGGTCCCACATGTCAGTGACCGCCAGTGGTTACTGTTCAGTGGGTCCCACCTGTCAGTCTCTCAAAATAAAAATAGAAATTAAAATTTAATTCTCCAGTGGGTCCCACCTGTCAGAAATTTCCGAATTTCTCGATTTATTCAAATCTGAGATTTTCAAATGAGCATAACTTTCTCATTTTAGCTCCAAATCCAGCCATTCAAATTTCTAAATTCATCTAAAATCATAATCTATCCAGCTATGGCCTCTGTTCAATTTTTGGATTTTATTTGAATTTTCGTTTGTATTTATTTGTTTTGTTGCTTCGTCTTTCCTCGCGTAGATTCCAACGTTGTCGACGATCCCTCTTCACAGCAGCAAGAAGACCCAGAAACCCTGCAAGAAGGCAAGTCTCCTTTGATCATCTTGAACCTATGCTTTTGAAATGTTTTAAAATATTTTAAATTATGTGCATTGCTATTTACATAAAATCTCTAGTTCAAATCTTTAGGAATTAGTTATTCCAACTTTGTTATGCCCTCATTTGACTTTGATTGCCATGTACCTTGTCACCCTAGAACTTCCTTTGTCTCAATAATGAGATTACTATTAATCTTTGTGAATATTAGAATGGTAGGTTAATGCTTAGTCTTGCTATCTAATAACTTTGGAAAATCTTGAAAATGGGAAATTATGATTTATTATTGAACCCTTGTGTTTGAAAGTGAAGTGGCAATTGGAGTTGTCACTGTGATTTTTAAAATAAAATAAAAATGTGAAAGTTGGTTTAGATTAGGGTGGATGGCTGTTTGGGTTGGTGCAGTAAGCACGAGAACTTGTTAAGTGTATGTTCAACCCTAGTCAATTAAGGACCGACGCTTGTGTTTGTCCAAACTGAGCATTAACCGTACAACCACAAGTCTATATGGGTACGACCTAGCTGACTAACTTATGATAGTCTAGTATAGGTGCCACCAGTGGAAAGTGGATGCCAGGGATGGACTGGTTATTCACAGTGAGGGACAGGGATTTACTGTACTCATATGGCGCAAGAGGGGGCTTCAGATTGGGCGGATTTAACCCTTCTGCGGTGAAACCTCAGCGGGTGGTATCTAGCTAGATTAGAGTAAGGTAAAGGCTTTGTGGTATTTTATCTGGGTCTCATGCCAAAGGAAGCGTGTTGGCTTTTAGGATAATTTATCTCTTGTGGGTAAAGTTGTACAACCTCTGCAGAGTGTAAAACTATTCGAATAGCCGTGCCCACGGTCAAGGGCGGGCAAGGAATGCATTCACATGGTAGATTTCTGGCTTTGGTTTTAAAATCAAAAGTTTTGTATTCCGAGGGTGGAGGGAACTCTCGGAAGGGAATCCTGGCGGATGGAGCCAGAGAGGGTGGATGGAACCCGCAGTTCAAAACTTGACCAATGGTAATTGGTTAGCTAGTGCTGGTAGTTGGAACCTTCACTAGAAAGTTAATTCGGTAAAACATTTACTTCATTAATTGTTGCCTTCGAAAATAACTAGTAGTAAGTGAGATTTCAAATATTGCTTTGTGCAAAAGAACCATATGGCTCCTCCTTTGTTAAGCCTTGCATCTATGCATTTTTCCCAGGACTTGCGGAGTACTTTATGTACTCACATGCTACACTTAAAAATAACATCTCAGAGGAAGTTGAAGCTCAAGAAGGTGACTACGACTACTGCTTCGCGTGTGGCTGTGATGGATTCTTCCCGGAGGACTAGGTCGCGCTTCCCCAGTCAGTTGCCTGTGGCGAATTGATGGGTCGTCCTCGAGTTTTATTTGCTTCCGCTTTATTTCTTGTGTGCGAGGTCTTAAACCTCCATTGTAATAATGAGACCCTGTGGTCAGTACTCTTATTTACTGTAATAAATCGTTGTTGGTGATGTTTTCCATTCTGTTTGACTGTGTGCACTAGCTTTGATCTGGGACTAGTGCTGTAATACACAGAGGGTCCGGGTTTGATAATCCGGGGGCCCGACAGAGATGGTATCAGAGCCAATTTGACTGTAGGACGTGACCTAGATTAGGAATGGCAAACCATAAGGACTTATATTTATAAAAAGAGTATATTAAAAAAATGTGTAAGCTTCTTTGCTTCTACTCTCTTCCTACTTAGAATCTCGTTCTTGTCTCCAACTCCATTTGTTAAAACTTTTACTAATCTTTTCTTTCACTCAACTTTGTAGATGGCTGGTTCATCCTCCGCTGCCCCGTGGGACTACTACTCACATGGAGAGGATGCTGGAGCATTCGCTAGCCTTCTCCGGCAGCTGATGCAGTGTTTGGAGTACCGTCAGCCGCCCATCTTCAGGGGTCGGAAGACGCGGATCCTGGATCGAGACCTCTTGGACGATGGAGGTATTCCTGTATGCACGGGAAGAGGAATTCAAGTCCCACACCTACCCCATCAAGCACCCTCGGTCCCGCTGTTTCGACGCTGTCCAGGACGCAGCACGCCTCGCCATTGACGAGTTGTGCCACCTGCACAAGGATGCTGTACATCAGTCCCCTTTTTGCTTCTTCATCAACCCCAGGGTAGGACAGAGGTATCCAGATCCCTTTGATATTCCAGCTGACGATCCTCGACTGTCACATCAGGTGCAGCTCACCCAGGCGATGGCAGTCACTTATGCTAGAGCTCAGGAGGAGATTGGACAACTTCGGATGCTTCTCACTTCCAGCTACCAGCATTCAGACACGCTTCGCGCGCAGCTTCTCCAGAGCCAGGCAGCTGAGTTTGAGTTGGGACGTCTCCGGGCCGCAGCCGACTACGCGCCGTCTTCACCCATAGTTGATTACACGCCGTCTTCCCCAGTACCAGCTGTCATCCCCAACAACCCGGCACCAGCTCGACTTTCAGGACTCCACATCAGACTTACCGCACGTAAGAAGGTGCGACGCCCCAGTCCGCCACCTGTCATCACTCTCAAGAAGCGCAAGCCTTCTCCTTCGCGTTCTCGGTCGACTGCCTCCAGTCGTAACCGCTGCCTCAGCCGAGTGTGACTGTTCACGTCACCACGTGAGAGAGCGCCAGGAAGACCCGGAGGAGGATCCAGAAGAGGACCCGGAAGAAGACCCTGAGGAGCGCGTCTTTGGAGAGGATTAGTAGTCTTTTGAGTCAGTAGTACCCAAATAAAATGTCCGCGTCCTTAGAACGCTTATTGTTATGTTTTGGTGTGCTAGATGGACTGTACCAGGCCTATGTGCACTTGTGGTGCAGCCATCCTTGGAGTTATCTTGATTTTAATAAAAGTTTTCCCTAAGTGGTTGCTAGTTCTTTCTTGTGTGTTGGCTTGGGATGTGATTTAGTTCCCCTAATCTCTTACCTTTGCTAATTCCCTCTTACCTTCTGCTAACCTAAACCGCTTCAGATGGTGAACACGAGGAGCAACCCTGGCAGCAGCCGTGACGCCAACAATCAGCCAGAAGACAACATTCCACCACCTCCCGCTCAGGCCCCCAACTTGGAGCAAATGATGGCTATGCAGCTGCAGTTACTTCAAGCTCTCGCCCAGAACCAAGTGCAGCCAGCCCAGCATGCACCCAACCAGGCACCTCAGTCTAAGTTGGGAGAATTCATGAGGACAAGGCCTCCCACTTTTGCTGGATCAGTGGATCCCCTGGAGGCAGATGATTGGATCAAGGATGTGGAAAGAAAATTGGTCCTAGCTCAGTGCAACGATAATGAAAAGGTGCTGTATGCTGCTCACCAGCTCAAGGGAATGGCTGCCAACTGGTGGGAAAACTACCGCGCCGCCCATCAAAATGCACAAGCCATCACTTGGGAGGAGTTTGTCGAAGCTTTCCGCACTGCCCATATTCCTACGGGAATAATGGAAATGAAGAAGAGAGAATTCTACCAACTACAATCAGGGAAACCTCAGTGTTTCCGAATACCTGAACAAGTTCACCCAACTGTCCAGGTATGCATCTGAAGAGGTCACATCGGATGCGACCAAGATTTGGAGGTTCACGCAGGGACTTGACCCCAACCTTAAGGTGCTAGCTGGTATCCAATGACTTCCCAACCTTCCAGCACCTAGTGAACAAGGCCTTTGTCCAAGAAGATGCTCAGCGCCAGCTGTACGAAAATCGGAAGAGGAAGTTTCAAGCACAGCAAGGAGCAAGCAGCTCTCGATTCCTGCCCCAACGCACCTCACTATCACAAGCTCTCAGAGTCAAGCGTGCCGAGGACTCCCTTTTCAGGACCCCGCCCAAATCCACAAACTCCCCGGGCAAACAATGGTGGCCAACCCCCGCAGAACAAGACTTCAGCAGCAGGAGTGCAGTGCTTTAACTGCAAGAACATGGGGCACTATGCCAGCAACTGTCCCCAGAAACGCCCAGCAATGACTCCAGTTCGTTTCAATCTGGGGACTACACCAGCAAGAGCTCCGACTGCAGGTCAAGGCCGTGGGGCACCACAGACCCCAAGGACTCCACAAGTGGTGAGCAGAGGGCATCTCAACCATGTGACCGCGGAAGCAGCCCAGGATGCACCCGACGTAGTTCTGGGTAAGTTTCTTGTCAACTCAGTAATTGCATCAGCATTATTTGATTCTGGAGCTTCGCATTCTTTTGTGTCAAAAGATGTGGTGGAAAGGTATAATTGGGATGTGAGTAAACTACAGAACCCCATGCTAGTCCAGTCCCCTGGAAAGGAAATGAGGACTAACACAGTTTGCCTTGACGCAACTGTGGATATAAATGGAGTTAAGTTCTTAGCGAATCTTATTATAATAGACTCCAAGGGTTTAGATGTAATACTTGGAATGGATTGGTTAACCAAGTATAAAGGACAGATAGATTGTGCTGACCGAGCTGTTACAATCACTAACTCTGATGGGATTCAAGTAAGGTATAAGTCAAACTCCCTTACCCAGAGCAGGTGTAGTTTGAACAGCGTAAAGGGAGTGACTCTGGAAAAAGTACCTATAGTGAGTGAGTACCCAGATGTATTCCCTGAAGATTTGCCTGGAATGCCGCCAGACAGGGAAGTAGAATTTGTCATCAACCTAGTACCTGGAACAGCTCCAATTTCCAAGAGACCTTATCGGATGTCTGCAAATGATTTGGCGGAAGTTAAGAAACAAATTGAAGAGCTACAGGATAAAGGATTTGTAAGGCCAAGCTCGTCACCTTGGGGAGCACCAGTACTGCTAGTAAAGAAGAAAGATGGTAGTCTTCGCATGTGTGTGGACTATCGATCATTGAATGATGTGACTATTAAGAACAAGTACCCTTTACCCAGAATAGATGATCTGTTTGATCAGTTGAAAGGATCATGTGTATTCTCTAAGATTGACCTTCGATCAGGATATCACCAATTGAAGTTAAGACCAGAGGACATACCCAAGACCGCATTTGCCACCCGTTATGGATTGTATGAGTATACAGTGATGTCTTTCGGTCTAACCAATGCCCCAACATACTTCATGAATCTGATGAATAAGGTGTTCATGGAATATTTGGATAAGTTTGTGGTTGTATTCATCGACGATATTTTGATATATTCCAAGAATGAGGAAGAACATGCCGAACATTTGAGGATAGTTTTGGAAAAGCTCCGAGAAAATCAGTTGTATGCCAAGTTCAGTAAGTGTGAGTTTGGTTGAAGAAAGTAGCTTTCTTGGGCCATGTGATTTCGGCAGGAGGAGTATCCGTAGACCCGGAGAAAGTTAATGATGTGCTCAATTGGACACAACCAAAGTCAGTATCCGAGATCAGAAGTTTTCTTGGATTGGCTGGTTACTATCGTCGATTTATTGAAGGTTTCTCCAAGCTTGCAAGACCTCTCACCCAGTTGCTGAAGAAGGAAAAGAAGTTTGAATGGAGTAAACCATGCGAGGATAGTTTCCAAGAGCTGAAGAAGAGGTTAACTTCTGCACCAGTGTTGACGCTTCCGGACATTAGGAAGGATTTCGAAGTCTTCTGTGATGCGTCAAGGCAGGGACTAGGCTGTGTACTGATGCAAGAAAGAAAGGTAGTAGCATATGCCTCAAGGCAGCTGCGACCCCATGAAGGAAATTACCCAACGCATGATTTAGAGCTCGCTGCCGTAGTGCATGCACTGAAAATATGGAGGCATTACTTGGTTGGTAACCGTTGTGAAATTTACACGGATCACAAGAGTTTGAAATATATATTCACTCAACCCGATCTCAACATGAGGCAAAGGAGATGGCTTGAGTTAATAAAGGATTATGATATTAGGAATACATTATCACCCAGGAAAGGCTAATGTGGTAGTAGATGCCTTGAGCAGAAAGAGTTATTGTGCCAAGCTGAGGATTAAGGACAGTATGCCTGCCCTTCAAGAAGAGTTCCAACGGCTCAACCTAGAAGTAGTGGAGGAAGGATTTCTAGCCACTTTGGAAGTTCAACCAACCTTAGAAGATCAAATCAGAGCAGCTCAAAAGGAGGACAAGTATGTCCAGGAGATCAAGGATAATATGAAGAAAGGGAAAGCCTCGGGATTTTCAGAGGATGAAGAAGGTACCCTTTGGTTTGGGAAAAGAATTATTGTACCTGAAAAGAAAGAGGTAAAGGAGTTAATATTGAAGGAAGCCCATGAATCTGGATATTCAATTCATCCTGGGAGTACCAAGATGTACCAAGATCTCAAGGAGAGGTATTGGTGGTCAAGTATGAAACGAGAAATTGCAGAATACGTAGCCTTGTGCGATGTATGCCAACGGATTAAAGCTGAACACCAGAGACCTGCTGGACTTCTGCAGCCATTGCAGATCCCTGAGTGGAAATGGGAAGAAATTGGTATGGATTTTATAACTGGATTACCAAGAACCAAAACAGGGCACGATTCAATTTGGGTTATAGTGGATCGTTTGACAAAAGTCGCCCATTTCATTCCAGTAAAGACCACATACTCCGGGGATAGACTTGCAGAGTTGTACATGTCAAGAATTGTGTGCTTGCATGGGATTCCAAAGAAGATTGTGTCAGATCGAGGAACCCAGTTCACTTCGAGATTTTGGCAAAAGCTACATGAACTTTTGGGCACAAACTTAAACTTCAGTACAGCTTATCATCCACAGACAGATGGTCAAACAGAAAGAGTAAATCAAATCCTGGAAGACATGTTGAGAGCTTGTGTACTGGCAAACAAGAGTAATTGGGATCAGAGTTTGCCCTATGCAGAGTTCTCCTACAACAATAGTTATCAATCCAGTTTGCAAATGTCTCCGTTCGAAGCCCTATACGGCAGGAAGTGTAGGACTCCATTGTATTGGAAGGAAACAGGAGAAGGACAAGTGTTTGGACCAGATGTGCTGAAGCAAGCAGAAGAACAGGTTCGTCTAATCCAAGACAGATTAAAAACAGCACAAACCAGACAGAAGAGCTATGCAGACAATCGCCGTAGAAGCTTAGAATTCGTACCTGGGGATCATGTTTATTTGAAGGTGTCACCTCTCAAAGGAATGAGACGTTTTGGAGTCAGTGGAAAGCTAGCTCCCAGATTCATTGGACCTTTTCCTGTTGTGGCGAAACGAGGAGAAGTTGCTTACCAGTTGGAGCTTCCACCTCAGCTGTCAAAGGTGCATGACGTCTTCCATGTGTCTCAGCTAAGAAAGTGTCTTAGAGTTCCAGAAGAGCAGATGCCTCTAGATGAAATAAATGTAAAGGAGGACCTCACCTATCCAGAATATCCAGTCAAGATATTGGAGGAAGCAGAGCGCCGTACGCGCAGCAAGGTTATCAAGTTCTGTAAAGTGCAGTGGAGCAACCATTCAGAATCGGAAGCAACTTGGGAGCGTGAAGAGGATCTAAGAGAAGAGTTCCCCGATCTTTTTCCCAGTCCATCCGAATCTCGGGGTCGAGATTCTTTCTAGGGGGGTAGGTTTGTCACATCCCAAAATTTGGCTTTTTGAAAAATTTAAATTCAAATTAATTATTTTAAGGTAATTGGATTTTACTTGGCTTTTATTTGCCTTTCTGGATTTTCTGGAATTTAAAAAACTATTTTTAGAGTTTAAAAAGTAATTCAAAATATGAAAATTAAATATCAACAATAGTTGGAAATAATTTTATTAAATCCAAAATATCTCCAGGAGCTTCTGTGAATTTTTCTGGAATTTTTGGAGGTATTTTCTTATTTTTCTGAGGCCTAAATAATTTTCTAGCCTTTTCTGAAAATCAAAATCAAATTCTGAAAATAAAATCCCTCCTTTTTTCCTCCAACCGACGCGTGGACGGCCCAGATCCGCCCACGTCGCCGCTCGGCCTGATCCCGGCCGCACCTCCCTCCCCCTCGCTGTCCAGCGGGCCCGGCCCGTCAGCCGGCGGCCCCGCCTTCCCTTCCTCCTCGCCCGACGCGTGGACGGCTCGGAGGAGCCGCGTCTTCGCGCCCGGCCTCAATCCACCGCCCGATCTTTTCCCCGAGCCGCGTGGCAGCCATCCGCACCACCCGCCCGCTCTCTCCTCTCTCTCACTGCATGCGGGGCCCACCTGTCGGATCCGTCGTCCCCGCGGAGCCGGCGCCTTCCTTTTCCTTCCCCCTCTTTCCTTTTTCGCCGGCCGACCGAGACCGCGCCGGATCCCGCCTTGCCTTACCCGGCCCCCCTCGGTTTTGGAAGTCCCGGACGCCGCCGCGACCGAATCCCCGATCTCCCGGGCTCCCCTTCCATCGGCGCCCCCTCTTTCCCGTTTCTCCCCTTTCCTTCCTTTTTTCCGGCCGACACACCGGCGAGCAATTGCGCGCCCGTGTCCCCTCCTCCGCCCCTATAAATAGCTCCCTCGGCTCCGCCTCCTCCCGCACCACCTCCCAGAGCACTCCACCTCTCACCCTAAGCCCCGAGCGCCGTCGCACCGCGAGTTTCCCGTGCGCCCACGATAGGTACTCCGGCGAGCCTTCGCCGCCGCCTCGGTCGTCTCCGGAGCCCGCCGTCGCCACCTCGAGCTTCCTCGCGCCCGGGCGAACCTCCCCGACACCTCAGCCGCCCCTCCCCGCCGCCGGAGCGCCGTCGCGCCGGAGGACCCGAGCCAGCTCCGCCACCTCCTCGTCGCCGGCCTTCTCCGCTCGTCACCGCACCTCGTCGACCCCTCCAACCGAACCCCCTTCGCTCAAGGATTGCATTTCACGCGTCACCCGAACCCCTCCGACCCTCCCTCGCCGCCGACGACCCTGCCTCCGGTCACCTTCCCCGGCCTCCCCTCTGGCAGGTAACTCAAAAGGTTTGATTGCCCTATATGGGTAGGCAAAGCCTCCCCGCTCACTTGGCTATCACCGCTCGCTCTCCCCTCCCCCGACTCCCTCGGCGCGCGTTCGAGCCCTCGGTTCCGCGCGCGGAGGTTGAGTTTTTCGTTTATTTTCCGGGCTGACAAGTGGGTCCCACCCGTCAGCGGCCGCCGGTCTGCGCTGGCCACTGCCGCCTGGGCCCCACCTCTCTGTGCTATCTCTGACAAGTGGGCCCGGAGTCCAGTGGGTCCCATGTGTCAGAGGCTGAGCCGTGGGCTCACTGTCTAGTGGGTCCCACATGTCAGTGACCGCCAGTGGTTACTGTTCAGTGGGCCCCACCTGTCAGTCTCTCAAAATAAAAATAGAAATTAAAATTTAATTCTCCAGTGGGTCCCACCTGTCAGAAATTTCCGAATTTCTCGATTTATTCAAATCTGAGATTTTCAAATGAGCATAACTTTCTCATTTTAGCTCCAAATCCAGCCATTCAAATTTCTAAATTCATCTAAAATCATAATCTATCCAGCTATGGCCTCTGTTGAATTTTTGATTTTATTTGAATTTTCGTTTGTATTTATTTGTTTTGTTGCTTCGTCTTTCCTCGCGTAGATTCCAACGTTGTCGACGATCCCTCTTCACAGCAGCAAGAAGACCCAGAAACCCTGCAAGAAGGCAAGTCTCCTTTGATCATCTTGAACCTATGCTTTTGAAATGTTTTAAAATATTTTAAATTATGTGCATTGCTATTTACATAAAATCTCTAGTTCAAATCTTTAGGAATTAGTTATTCCAACTTTGTTATGCCCTCATTTGACTTTGATTGCCATGTACCTTGTCACCCTAGAACTTCCTTTGTCTCAATAATGAGATTACTATTAATCTTTGTGAATATTAGAATGGTAGGTTAATGCTTAGTCTTGCTATCTAATAACTTTGGAAAATCTTGAAAATGGGAAATTATGATTTATTATTGAACCCTTGTGTTTGAAAGTGAAGTGGCAATTGGAGTTGTCACTGTGATTTTTAAAATAAAATAAAAATGTGAAAGTTGGTTTAGATTAGGGTGGATGGCTATTTGGGTTGATGCAGTAAGCACGAGAACTTGTTAAGTGTATGTTCCACCCTAGTCTATTAAGGACCGACGCTTGTGTTTGTCCAAACTGAGCATTAACCGTACAACCACAAGTCTATATGGGTACGACCTAGCTGACTAACTTATGATAGTCTAGTATAGGTGCCACCAGTGGAAAGTGGATGCCAGGGATGGACTGGTTATTCACAGTGAGGGACAGGGATTTACTGTACTCATATGGCGCAAGAGGGGGCTTCAGATTGGGCGGATTTAACCCTTCTGCGGTGAAACCTCAGCGGGTGGTATCTAGCTAGATTAGAGTAAGGTAAAGGCTTTGTGGTATTTTATCTGGGTCTCATGCCAAAGGAAGCGTGTTGGCTTTTAGGATAATTTATCTCTTGTGGGTAAAGTTGTACAACCTCTGCAGAGTGTAAAACTATTCGAATAGCCGTGCCCACAGTCAAGGGCGGGCAAGGAATGCATTCACATGGTAGATTTCTGGCTTTGGTTTTAAAATCAAAAGTTTTGTATTCCGAGGGTGGAGGGAACTCTCGGAAGGGAATCCTGGCGGATGGAGCCAGAGAGGGTGGATGGAACCCGCAGTTCAAAACTTGACCAATGGTAATTGGTTAGCTAGTGCTGGTAGTTGGAACCTTCACTAGAAAGTTAATTCGGTAAAAACATTTACTTCATTAATTGTTGCCTTCGAAAATAACTAGTAGTAAGTGAGATTTCAAATATTGCTTTGTGCAAAAGAACCATATGACCCTCCTTTGTTAAGCCTTGCATCTATGCATTTTTCCCAGGACTTGCGGAGTACTTTATGTACTCACATGCTACACTTAAAAATAACATCTCAGAGGAAGTTGAAGCTCAAGAAGGTGACTACGACTACTGCTTCGCGTGTGGCTGTGATGGATTCTTCCCGGAGGACTAGGTCGCGCTTCCCCAGTCAGTTGCCTGTGGCGAATTGATGGGTCGTCCTCGAGTTTTATTTGCTTCCGCTTTATTTCTTGTGTGCGAGGTCTTAAACCTCCATTGTAATAATGAGACCCTGTGGTCAGTACTCTTATTTACTGTAATAAATCGTTGTTGGTGATGTTTTCCATTTTGTTTGACTGTGTGCACTAGCTTTGATCTGGGACTAGTGCTGTAATACACAGAGGGTCCGGGTTTGATAATCCGGGGGCCCGACAGTAGCGGAGAACTGCGCGCAGGCGGTGGCCTCAAGACCCTCGACGGGAGGCGGGCGGCGCCACTGGAGAGGACGCATCAGTCTGCAGTGCCGGAATCCCGGGAGTTTTCCAAGCCAAAATCAACTTGCAGCAACAACAGGCGATCCCTCGAGCCCGGTATGGTTACATGTGTCGATAAAAGTAGTTTGAACTACGAAACCAAATGGATGCTGAAATGATATTAGACTCTTAGTTGCAGAAGTGAAGCTAATTTAATTTCCAATTCAGTGGGGGCAAAACTTGTATAGAGACCTCACTACAGGCAACAACTTGTGGTGCCGATGTTCAAAACGCAATAAAATCTTGTGGATTGCTGTACCTTTGTGTCTGCAGATGGTTGATCCAACTGGAATCGCAAATTGGTCAGTGACACACGTAGATTTTGGTCTGAAGGAAAATGGCATCCTAAAGCTTATAGGGCAGTTGACGCAAGCTTTGAGCTGCTTAAGAATATATGGTTGAGCTCTTTGTTATACTTGTACACGCGAAAAAGAGAGGAAGCTTTTTGTTTATTTTATTTTAGTTAATTTGCACAGAACTCGTAGGTTAGGGATTTGTCTAACTGAATATGAAATACTTGCAGTCCATTCATGAGAGCATGCACGTTACTAGCAATGCAAATGTTTTGAGTTATTTGGTCCTTCCCGAGCACCGTAGCGCCCCGCCACCGTACTTCCCCTCTCTCCGAGCTCCGCCGCTCTCCGGCGAGCCTTCCTCGCCGCCTCGGGCCTCCCCGAAGCTCGCCACCGCCACCCCGAGCACCCCCGTACCCGTGCGAACCTCCCTGACGCCTCGGCCGATCCTCCCCGACGACGCACCGTCGCACCGGAGCTCCCGAGCCGTCTCCGCCGCTTCCTCATCCCCAAGTCTCGCCGATCCCACCCTCGGAACCGCCTTCGCTCCAGGGACGTGTTTTGGAACTCCACCGAACCTCATCGGCCACCTCTCGCCGTCGGCACCGTCGCCTCCGTCGCTGCTGCCCGGCTCCCTCTCCAGCAGGTACCTCAAGAGGGTTACCTATCCTTTATGGGTAGGCAACGCCTCCCCGCCCGACTGGTTATCAGCGCATCTCCTCTCCCCCTCCGGCTCCCTCGACGCGCGTTCGAGCCCTCGGCTCCGCACGCTGAGGTTGAGCCATTTCTTTTAAAACGCGCGCTGACATGCGGGCCCCCGTTGTCAGCTGCTCTCGGCCTGTGGGCCGACTGACAGTTGGGCCCCACCGGTCAGTACTCCCACTGACACCTGGGCCCAGAGCACAGAGGGGTCCCACGTGTCAGAGGCAGGGGCGCTTGGCTCACTGACCAGTGGGTCCCACCTGTCATAATCCCATGATAAAAATAAAATATTAAAATGTAATAATTCCAGTGGGCCCCACCTGTCAGAAATTTCCTAATTTTTGGATTTATTCAAGCTGAAAACTTCAAACAGGCATAACTTTCTCATTTTAACTCCAATTCAGCCATTCAAATTTCTAAATTCATCTAAAATCATGATCTATCCAACTATGGCCTTTATTTGAAATTTTGAGTTTGTTTTAATTTTTTTTAATTTGTATTTATTTGCTTTGTCACTCTATCTTTTCGTGCGTAGAATCTAACGTTGTCGAAGACCTCACCACTCCCCAGCAAGAAGACCTAGAGACCCTGCAAGAAGGCAAGTCTCATTTGATCATCTTGAACCTATGATTTCGAAATGTTTTAATTATTTTAAATTACGTGCATTGCTATTTATATAAAATATTAGTTCAAATCTTAAGGCATTAGTTATATCCAACCTTGTTATGCCCTCACTTGAAGTTGATTGCCATGCACCTTTGCAACCCTAGAAATTCCTTTGACTCATTAATGGGAATAATATATTTAATTGTTGGTATTAGAATGGTAGTGCAATGCTTAGCCATGCTATTGAATACCTCATAAATCTTGCAAATGGGAAATTATGAATTATGGTAATACCTTTGTGTTTATAAATGTAGTGGTAATTGGAGTTGCCACTGTTCTTTTAACATAAAATAAAATGTGAAAGTTGGTTTAGATTAGGGTGGATGGTTGGTCTGGGTTGGTGCGGCAAGGACGAGATATTGTTAAGTGTATGTTCCACCCCAGTCAATTAAGGACCGACGCTTGTGTTTGTCCAGACTGAGCATTAACCGTACAACCACAAGTCTATATGTGTACGACCTACCTGATTAACTTATGATAGTCTAGTTTAGGTGCCACCAGTGGAAAGTCGGTGCCAGGGATGGACTGGTTATTCACAGTGAGGGACAGGGATTTACTATACTCATATGGCGCAAGAGGGGGCTTCGGTTCGGGCAGTTAGCCTACCTGCGGTGAAACCTCAGCGGGTGGTATCTAGCTAGATTAGAGTAAGGTAAAGGCTTTGTGATATTTTATCTGGGTCTCATGCCAAAGGAAGCGTGTTGACTTTTAGGATAACTTATCTCTTGTGGGTAAAGTTGTACAACCTCTGCAGAGTGTCAAACTATTCGAATAGCTGTGCCCATGGTCAAGGGCGGGCAAGGAATGCATTCACATGGTAGATTTTTGGGTTTTGGTTTTAAAATCAAAGTTTTTGTATTCCGAGAGTGGAGGGAACTCTCGGAAGGGTATCCTGGCAGTTGGAGCCAGAGAGGGTGGATGAAACCCGGAGTTTTAAACAGATCGTTGTACTCTAGTGTTGGTAGTTGGAACCTTCACTAGTAAGTTAATGTTAGTTTTGATAAAACATTTATTTGTTAACTGGATGCCTTCAAAAATGTTTAGTGGTAATTAAAATTAAAACCTTGCTTTGTGCAAAAGAACCATATAGCCTTCCTTTGTCAAGCCTGGCATCTATTGCATTTTCCCCAAGACTTGCGGAGTACTTTATGTACTCACATACTACACTTAAAAATAAATCTCAGAGGATTGCGAAGCTCAAGAAGGTGACTACGACTACTGCTTCGCCTGCGGCTGGGATGGATTTTTCCCGGAGAATTAGGTCGCGCTTCCCCAGTCAACTGCCTATGGCATATTGATGGGTCTTCACCGAGTTTATCTTTTGCTTCCGCTGTGTTTCGTGTGTGCGAGGTCTTGAAACCTCATTTGTAATAATGAGACCTTTCGGTCAGTACTCTTTATTATTGTAATAAAGCGTTGTTGGTTATGTAATCATTTATGTTTGACTGTGTGCACTAGTTTTGATCTGGGCTAGTACGGTAATACACAGAGGGTCCGGGTTCGGAAATCCGGGGTCCCGACAGATAATATCACAGACGGTTATTGTGAAGAATCGTCTGTGATAATTGTGTATCACAGACAGTTATTGCGAAGAATCGTCTGTGATAATTGGATAATTGGTTATTGCAGATCGGGTCTGGAAATGAAGTGGTAGAAAAATGTGAGCAAGCAAACTAGCCAGCCACAATATAATCTGTCGCAAGCACATATCTTAACTGCGTGCATGCAGAACTCTATTCAGGTACGTATAGGTAAGTAGGTAACTTGATCCAGATCCTTATTATTATGGTGAACACGTACAGAAGTAGGTAGGTAAATATTACAGATAATGGTTGAAGTAATTAAACATGGATGGATGGATCATATATGAATGGATCTTAACCTTGGCCCTGGCTGCTTAATTATTTATCACGGGGAAGGAGGGATGAATGGCAATGCCACAGAGCCCAGCCGGATCCTGTATATCCTTCCTCATCCGAATGTAACCTTGCTCGCCCCATGTGCGCCCCCAAGAGTTCTTGACGATCCAGTACTTAGGGCCATTCTCGGGATCTCGCCCGTAGCCTACCACGGTGACGGCATGGTTCATTTGGGTTCCACACGGGCCGTTGTACACGCCTCCCCGGTAGTTCTTGAAGTTGGGGCTACCGGCGTCGATGGCCACGGCCACCGGCTGCATAGCCACGGCGTTCATCAGCGACACCTCGCTCCTGCTCGTGACCTCCTGGTAGCCGCTGATCCTCACCTTGTTCTGGAGGTTCCTTCTGCACGTGTTCTTGCGTGCCGTGTATGGGTAGGCAGACTCGGTGCTGAGCCCTCCACTTCGTCTGATCCAATCGAAGGCACGCTGAGGCCAGCCACCGTTGCAGCCTCCATCAAACGAGTCGCAGTCTACAAGCTCTTGCTCCGACAGGGACACCAGCTGCCCTCTCCTAATCTTGTGTACTCCTTCCACTGCAGCCACAGCGGTGAAAGCCCAACAAGATCCTGCATGCATGGCAAGGATCGATCGATCGGTTATTAATTGCCTAGCTACTTGTAAGTAACTTAATTTATAGCTCAATTAATTAAATCTATTCCTGATATATATACAAGCTAATATCTTCAGAGATCAGCTAATATCAATCTTCGGTAACTTGCGGCCGGCACTCATCCATCTTAACGTCGATCAGCTAATTATAAACGACACAGAGATCGATGCTAACTTATACGTACCGCAGGTTCCTTGGTTTTTAACCGGCGTGACCGCGCCGGCCTTCCTCCAGTCCACACTTGGCGGCGGTGCCCCGAGCGACAGGTTCGCGTCCCTCGCTGTCGCCGCCCCAATCACCTCCGGCTCCGGGAGTGGCGCGGTGTACACCGCCCTGAACTCCTCGTCCGTCAGGTCGGTGAACGGGCCCTCGCCGAGCTCGTACGTCAGCCCCAAGGTGGCGGCCTCGCCGTTCACGGCCTCGATGTACCTCATGTTCCTCACGTATATCTCGAACCGCCGCAACTTCTCCTCGGCGCTCGAGTATGACCGGTTCTGCGCCGTCATCCACCGGTTGAACCTGTCCATCATCAGAGGCTGATCGTCGGACGCCGTCGTTGGCGGCGCCGAAGAGCAGCCCAACATCAGGAAGCTGCACGTGACCATAACAACTAGGCAGCACGCTAATGAGGAACATCTGGAAGAGGTAGCCATAATATCGCGTGAACCTAGCTACTGATCACAAGGCCAGTGATATGGCAATGCTAGTGAGTGTGTGTATTCACTAGATCGTAGGAGGCATTGGTGGTGGATATACAGCTCTGCTTGGCTGTGTTTATATAGCCATAATATAAGCAACTAGTACAATATGTAACGGATGCATGCATCCAAATCACAGACGGTTTAACAAAATCGTCCCACTACTACAGAAATCCACATTACAGACGGTTCAAAAACGTCATCACAGACGGTTTTCTGAACCGTCTGAAATTATGGGTCAGTGATAATCCAAGTTATCACAGACGGTTTTTGAACCGTCTGTGATTATGCGATATCACAGACGGTTTTTCAGTAAAATATATTTCTGTTTATAGCTAGCCTCAGGAAATGCTAGCCATGCCCTCTGAAACAAGCAGATAATCACAGACATAAACATATACAACTCACACATCTCATTTCATTTCAGATACATTTCACATCTCAATTCATTTCACAGACATAAAACATCCAATTGACAACGCACTTCATTTCACAAACATAAAGCATCCATTTCGCAAATCAATTCATTGAGTTGAAATAAAATATCCATTAACAAATACACAATTGTAAAAGATCTACACTGTATTTGCACTTAGAATTACAATAAAAAATCATTCTGGGCAGTGGAACTCTCCATCTGATCTTACGACTTTTGACCACAAAAACCAAATGAGCTCTCCTCGAATTTTTGCAAAATCCGGCTGTGTCAATGCAGATGTAGAGATGGACGCAGCCTGTCGATAGGAATATCAACGCGCGCATATATAAAACTGACATGTATGAAATAAATGTGGGAAGATTGACAAACCTTAGAATTAGTGATCTTGGTGGAATCGAGGAGTAGTCTCATATGGTGGCACATGTAGTATCCACATGTGTTGCCCGGCTCCTGCTGGTGGCACTGCAAAAAATATAATGTGTTAAATCAAGTGGCATTACTACTATGTGTTGTATATGATTAATTAATGTGTAGCTAGCGAATACCCGAAACTTGCGATCATGTTTCAAGGCCTTGGCCCCTGTCGTCGAGTCACGTGTTTGTTGAACATATGTGGCGAACGACCTTCGTTATTC
Organism: Dendrocalamus latiflorus; assembly: GCA_017311315.1. Classification (NCBI taxonomy): domain Eukaryota; kingdom Viridiplantae; phylum Streptophyta; class Magnoliopsida; order Poales; family Poaceae; genus Dendrocalamus; species Dendrocalamus latiflorus. Next base: position 1,243,207 of record CM029675.1, read on the forward strand.
GAAAAAGTTAGATTAGTTATTCGGAAGGAAAGAAAGAGTACAATGTACAATGTACGTACCTATCGAGTATTCGGGTGATAGCTGTGTACTTGGATTTGTTCTTACTTAGAGAATCAAGGTATATAGCCTTGTTCCATTTTGGTATAATTACAATTAAAATCCAATGGAACTGCTCATTGTATGGCATAAGAACAAATTCCTTATCTTGGTGAGCCAGCAGTGATTTTGTAATATAGTCCTCGACGAAGGATGCATTCTCGATGATGGTATCAATGGCGACCAAGCGTGGGTTCAGGAAACCAATTTGTGATTTCGATGATCTAGCTTCGATCAGCATGAAGCTATATATAACATAGGAAAGCAACAAATTGTGACATATATCGGTATTACGTGAACAGAGACTGTGATTGTGCAGACTTACAGCGTCCAGCATCGAACGAGTGAGGCGTCGAGAGCGTTGAGCGTGAAAAGGTCAAATATATCGTCAAAGGTCACCGCGAAGACACATTCCTGAACTTTGTGCAAGAAATGTTCCGGCTTGAATTTGACAGTTATACCTGAGCGCCGTTCTGCCGCTGGCTTATTGGACTCTTCCATATACAAAAGGTGGAATCTTTGGCAACCAAGTCCTAGTTTTTGGAGCTCTTCCTGGACTACCATCGGCTGAGCTAGCACGAATTTGCGGGCCAATGGCATGGACGGGAAATCGTCACCATCCTTCGTCTTTGATTTGCCCTGGCCACTGCCTCGAGTGTGGGTCGACTTTATGCTAGTCGACTGTAATGGTATAGACGGTGCAAGTTGCTCTGGCGAGAATAGCACCCGTGGAGATAGCACCGGTGCAGGTAGCTGTGGTTCGCACTGCCCGTGTGGAGATGGCACCAGTGCAAGTTGCTGTGGTTTGCACTGCACTTCTGGTCCTGCCACCGGTGAAGAAGCCTCCAGGGAGATGTCGGTTTTGGGCCACTGGATGAATGTTCCAATGGCCTGTCCTAGATTCACGATCTCGTCGTTGGGGGGCTTCGGTAGCGGGACCACCTCAAAATTGGCATACACACCATCCACATTAACTTTTGCGAAGCCTGGCGCTAAAGCTTGACCGTGCACCATGGCCCCGATACCAGACGAATATGCCTGGCCCCAAGCAGCGTACAAGGGAATGGAGCCATATCTCACTTGGAGCCTGCATGTCGTAGGCTCCTACATAACGATACAAAATTAGCTACTCGAATAGGCCTACCAATGGAGCAAGCATTCGAGAGGTAATAATTATTACCAGGATGTCGTCCACAGGAAATTTGGACTGGGTTTGCGTCGGATTGGACGCGCAGCTACTCGGATGGTTGTGCGGGCTAGCTAGCACAGGAGTGGCGGTGGCGGCCTGCTGACTTTCTGTCTGTTTCCGCACCTCATCTCTGATTATATCAGCCATCGAACCCAGTATCTCCTCTTTAAGAGATGCCTTGAGCTCTTCTCGTAGCTGTGCGTCACGCTCGGCTTTGTTTCTCTTCCTGCGCCGATACATGTCGGAGTCATCTTAGAAACCATGTTTCCAAGGAACGTAAAGCCCAAGGCCTCTCGTACGGCCCGGGTGCTCCTTGTTTCCCAGGGCCACGGAGAGCATATCATTCTCCCTTGTTCCCTGGAATGATCCCAGGGTAGATTGAAAACTCAGCTCTTCCTGCAAGAGCACGACATGTCATTTCAATTCGTACGAAGTTGTGGAGTAATTACAAGCTACGTAGTTCGATCGATATCTTACCAGGCGCTCGGTCACTTGCTGGTCTGAAGGGTTTCGAAAGGTGATGTCCCCTGATGTCGTTGTAGATGACCTTGCTCTAATCTAATTTCGAGCGCGGTCGTCCGGGATATTGGAAAACGGCGGGGCGATGTCCTGTGCAGCTGCCAGCTCATCCTCCTTCATCCACTGCACCATTTTACCCGCATACCCAGCTGTGCCAAGTCTGTGAGGGTGTGTATTTTTTGCTTGGAGGGCCTTGTGCGCCACACTTGTACTTTTGAAATCTTCGGTCGTTTTCATCGCCTTGAACTCTTCCCATTGTGGTTCCAGGAATGGGTATGTATGAACAGGCGTTTCATCCGTCTCCACGTATTTCTTGACAAGCGTGCTCTTGAAGTTCTTCCATGCTTTGCACGCCGCTTTGTAGGTTTGTTGTTGCACAGCGTCCAGGTGTTCTTCTGGGAACTCGAACGATGCCAAAATTTCGGTCCACAGCTCACGTTTCCGAGTGTCAGGCACGTTCTTCCACGAATTGTATGTGATCTCAATTCGTTCTCGTGCAACTACTCCGAGCATGGTTCGGAATGCTTTTACTGCTTTTCGAGGAAGGATAGGGACCCCAGATGCATTCACCGCTGTGATGATCTGTCGGCCCTCAGGCTTCTTTGATAGCCCTCTTCCTTGGCGTCTTGATGTTGGAGCGGACGCCTCCGGCGATGATGTTGAAGAATGCGCGGGTGACATGTTGCTCATTTTGTGGGTCTATTAAGATAAGATGAGAAAATAATCATATTGAATTGCAAGACAAGAGAGGAGTAGAGGGGAGGGGGAGAAGGGAGGGGGTGATATGGACATAGAGAGGGGGTGATGTGCCTATCTTACCAATGTACCAATGTATCAAGTCCTTTTTCCCGCAAAATTCAAGTCAATTTTATTACAAAAGTGCAAAAAAAAGACATTCCAAATTCTTCGGTGAGCAGCCGACATAGCTGACTTCTTCGGTGAGCGACTATGCATCTACTTCTTCCCACTCCTTCTCTTCATCTCTGGTCTCCGGATCACGTACGCCAGTAGCGATGATTCATCTAACTGAATCATCGCTACTGGCGTACGTGATCCAGAGATCAGAGATGAAGAGAAGGAGTGGGAAGAAGCAGATGCATAGTCGCTCACCGAAGAAGTCGGCTATATCGACTGCTCACCGAAGAATCTGGGAATTTGTTTTTTTTTTGAACTTCTGCACTAAAATTTCCTTGAATTTTGTAATACTATTACTACAAGGTCTCTAAACAAAGTGTCTATCCTAGCACCTACTTTAGTTGCTAAAACTATAAACCAAATAGCAAAGTCCCTAAACAAAGGTCTATGAAGCAAATGACACAAACTAGTGTATCCGGTTCATTGAACGGGAACACTATAGTATGTCACTTGCTTCATTTGCTGTTTTTTGTCTAGATACATGGAGCATTTGGGTGGAAAGATCAACTGTTTCGTCAAGCGCATGACTGCCAATTCGAAGCATAGCATAGCATCCGAGGCACATCCGAGGCCTGCTGCTGTGTCTTGAGGAATGCCAAGAGCTGGTATTCAGATGGGTTATGAGAATAAGATTCATAATTTATAGTTTGAGGAATGCCACATCTAAAGACCAGCTCTTGGGATTCCTCAAGACACAGCTGCAGGCCTTGGATGTGCCTCGGATGCTACGCTATGCTTCAAATTGGCAGTCATGAGCCTGACGACACAATGTATTTCTTTCCACCCAAATGGTCAATGTATCTTTTGCAATAATCGCAAGATTTCTTTATCCAGATATACTAGAAAGAGATCAGGAGTGGAGTAGAGGGAAGGGGGAGAAGGGAGGAGAGGAGTAGAGGGAAGGGGGACCCAAATGATTTCAAACTATATACTATGTACTATGTACTATGTACTATATACTATATACTATATACTATATACTATATACTAACACAACAAGCAATATGTACCAATGTAAACTAAGCAACTGCAGTAAACAATGTACCAATGTAGTATGTACCAAATAGCAAACTAATTAAGCTACTGCAGTAAACAATGTAACAATGTAATATGTACCAAATAGCAAACTAATTAAGCTACTGCAGTAAACAATGTACCAATGTGTTAAAGAAATAACATAGCCTCATGATTGTCTCTCGGACTTTGATCGGCAAAATATTTCTAATTGCAATAGGGAGCATCTGTGTCATCAGCACATGACAATCATGAGACTTCATGCCATTTAACTTCAAATCTTGCATCGAAACAAGTTTCTTCACGTTGCCCGAGTAACCAGACGGAACTTTGACACCATGCAAGCACTGGCACAGTTCTGTTTTCTCAGCCTTGGACAGAGTGTAACATGCAGGGGGAAGGTACGTTCGTGCATTATCAGTGCATGTCGGTGCTAACTCAGGCCTGATGTGCATATCAGCCAAGTCAAGCCGTGCGTTGACGCCGTCCTTTGTTTTATCACGGATGTTCAGTAAGAGACCAATCAAGCTGTCGCACACATTCTTTTCTACGTGCATGATGTCGATGCAGTGCCGCACATCTAGGTACTCCCAATAAGGTAAGTCCCAAAATATTGATCTCTTCTTCCAGGTGTTCTTCTCATGAGCCCTCAATTTACGTCCCTTTCCGAGGACAACATCTAAATCCTTAACCATATCATAAACCTCGCGTCCCCTTAAATGCTTTGGAGTTGAACCGTCTTCCTTCTCTCCGTCAAATTGTTTCTTCATCTTGCGGTATGGGTGAGCCCTCCGAAGGAACCGGCGGTGACGCATGTAGACGGTTTTGCGTGAGTGTCTCAGCCACACACTCTCGGTACCATCTAAACAGTGAGTACAAGCTTTGGCACCTTTTATACTATGGCCCGATAGGTTACCAAGGGCAGGATAATCATTTACGGTGCAGAACAATAAGGAGCGCAGAGTGAAGTTCTCTCGTTTGTATGCATCCCATACCTGTACCCCTTCGTTCCACAGTACTTTTAGATCTTCCACCAACGGTGCTAGGAACACATCGATATCATTCTCAGGTTGTTTTGGCCCTTGGATAAGTATCGACAGCAAAATGTACTTTCGCTTCATACACAACCAAGGAGGAAGGTTATAGATGCAGAGAGTCACGGGCCATGTGCTATGTCGGCTGCTCATGCTACTGAATGGATTCATTCCATCTGTACTCAGTCCAAACCTTATATTCCTTGGTTCTGCACCGAACTCTGCAAAACTCCTATCGATGTTTCTCCACTGCGCGGAATCAGCAAGGTGTCTTAGCATTCCATCCTTCTTGCGCTCCTCCGAGTGCCAATGCAGCAGTTTTGCCTCCTTTGGATTTGCATAAAACCTTTTCAAACGGGGAATTATAGGAAAATACCATGCCACCTTAACAGGAGGTCCTTTCTTCGCCTCTGTTCCCTCGCCATCATCTGATTGATTGTTACGTTTGTATCGGGATGTGTTGCACACCGGACATACATGCATGTTTGCATACTCTTTACTGTAGAGGATACAGTCGTTCGGGCATGCATGTATTCTTTCTACTTCCATTCCCAACGGACAAAGAACCTTCTTGGCTTTATACGTGGTTTTAGGCAACTCATTTCCCTCCGGAAGCATGTCTGCTAAAAGACCTAGCAACGCCGTGAAACTCTTGTCGGACCAACCGTTGCTTGCCTTCAATTTCAACAGTTCAATCACGCCCGACAACCTCGTGTACTTGCAACCCGTGTACAAAGGTTTCTCTGAGTCCTCCATCAAGCCATGGAATTTAACATACTCTCTCTCATCATAGTTCTCTTCTACATCGCGAAGCATCTGATCCAGATTATCATCGTGCAACCTATCCGAATCCGAGCCACAATCGACATCAGCCGGCGGCATGTCATTCACTTCACCTGCGATGTCATCCGGGGGCATATCATTCACTTCACCGGCGATGTCATCCGGCGGCATATGATCATTCACTTCGCCATGACTGGTCCAACACGTATAATCCTTTTTGAAACCCCTCCGAATCAAGTGCGCTTCAATTTGCCCTCGGTTCTTAAACATCTTCAAATTCTCGCAGTCAGTGCATGGACAGCACATATATTCCACCCCCTTATTCAACATATCCTCCTCGGCGGCTCTTATGAAAGCAGAAACACCATTAATGTACTCTTCACTCACACGGCTCGCGGCATACATCCAACTTCGGTCCTACGTTACGTACATATATAACAACTTAGTATTAAAATATAGAATAACTAATTATAACTACATATATACCGGCCACATTTATTATATTGAGACTTAATTTCCTAGCTCAATTCATATTACAAACACAATAGCTATTATATAACCAACAATTTTGTAAATTAATTAACCATCTTCAATAACCACTCATGGATTACTTACACCTAAATTGTAATGCAATTAAAAATAAATAAATTTCATTACTAACCATATCTACAGCAACCACAGGAAAGTCTGAATCTTAATTCAAAGCTCAATCTCTGCCTCTTCCCACCAAATTAACTGGCCTGAAATCGATCTAGCTTCCTCCCGAGTGAAAAAGTGCGCAGCAGTGGCTAGATCTGGATCGAAATGAAGACGATACGGTCTGAGCAGCGCAATAAATGCCGTAGTCATTATCACAGACGGTTTTTAGTTAAAAACCGTCTGTGATAAATTATAACAGACGGTTTTTTATAAAAAACCGTCTGTGATAAGCTTCATACCAGAACGCTTCGCGCGTGTTTCGATGCCAGAACGCTTCGTGTTTCGATCGTCTAATTAACGTCTCTCGATCATTATACGAAGCGTCTATATCATTCATGTTTGGGTATACGAACCGTTTGTGCTAAAGGTTAAATATGCGCTCCTAATCCAGGTCTCTAGCTAGCTTCTACGTACGTACAATACAATATACAATTAATACAACATGGCTTCTACTACTATTCTTGTGATCATCTCCTTCCTCTCATCTGTTCATCACGAATTGTTCGGCCGGAACCTTACACAGGCGGCCAGCAATTTGCATCTGGAGCAGCTTCTCCACACCCGCCCTGCTCTCCTTCCCCGACTTTCTTGCATCCGTCAGCTTGACCTGATCCTCCGCCGTCGACGGAGGCGTCTCGCTGCCGCTCAAGAAAGGGAAACAGCCCTCACCCTGGTTCTTCTCCACAATGTGCGCAATGCGGAAGAAGCTCTACACGCATTGCAGAGACTGATGGATAGCCTTGCCAATCAAGCAGAAACGGCAGATTCTGAGGAATCTTTTCATGCTATCCTGTACGACATTATGGATGCTGCTGATCATTTGCCCAGGCTGCACGAGGAAGTGCTGAGGACAAGGGCAATCTTAACGGCGTTCGAGAATTTAGCGGCTGATCCTCCAAGTCCCCAAGTGGAAGAAGAAGCTTACGAAGCCCAAAAGAATACAATCTGGGAAACTATTTACCTGTGCGACTTTTGTAATAAATTTGCCTCTAATTGAAATTAATAAATTTGCCTTTAATTTGTGACCTCTTGTCTCAGTAGTTCTGTAGTTAAGTTATTAGAAGCAATGTGTACTTATATATTAACCTTTGATCTAGAATATGACAGACAAAGGGACATCACAGCCGGTTCTTGTGAAAAACCGTCTGTGAACATTCCCAGACGGTTCTTAACAACAACCGGCTGTGATAGTCGACACAACACAGACGGTTTTTAATAAAAAACCGTCTGTGATAATCCCAGATTATCACAGACGGTTTTTAATAAAAACCGTCTGTGATATTCCAGTATCACAGACGGTTCAGAAGTAAGAACCGTCTGTGATACTCCTTTTTCCCGCCACAAATACCACAGACGGCCTTCAAATTAAAACTGTCTGTAATAGTTTACATTACAGACGGTTTCACAAAACCGTCTGTGATTTGCCGTCTACTATTAGCCTTTCTGTAGTAGTGTCCGTGACCGATACAAACACAGACGGTTTTAATTTGGACACCGTCTATGTTGATGGCGTTGGAGAAAACGTGATGTGAATGACAATATTGCAATATAAACATCTTATGGCTGCTGTTGTACTAATTGGTTTATGCAAAGCAATAAGAATGACACAATAATTGATTCATACATATACCATGCATATGTGTTATTCTTTTTGTTTACTATGCCTTCGGATGTTCATGATGTGCTAAACAGGAGAAGTGTTGACGACAAATATATATATATATATATATATATATATATATATATATATATATATATATATATATATATATATATATATATATATATATATATATATATATATATATATATCATGTATACACGTTGTATTCTTTATTTAGTACAATATCAGGCTATCAAAAGCCGAGGACGGCTTTTCTTGTAGAAGGGGAGTATGACGCGGAGACGCTCATATCTTGTACTTCTCAATTAAATATATTATTTAACTGGAAGGAATATTGAGCCGCATTAAATATTATCAGGTGAACTCTAATTTAATTGGGTCTTTAATTATTATATTTAGACATACAGAGTTGTTACTATTTTATTTAATTATATACATGCCCATACTCGATCTGTACAAGTCTAAAGTGGAGATGCGTTTAGAAGGTCTCGTCGATACTAGTGTATCGTCCATCACTTCGAGTGTACAAGATAATGAGGGCATTCCAATCAGATTGATTACGCGAGCTCGGGTTAAAAAGATTAATCAACAGGTGAACTCGCTCCTAATTAATTTTGGTTTTAATTTACATGAGAACTGGCTACTACCTAATGCTAGTATTTTAATTATTTTTAGGTTTGTACGGAAGGCAATTAACAAAGAGAGCAGTGCAGAGGAAGGCAGCAGGCAGTATTAAAAGTTTTGGTTGGAAAGCAAAAAAGAAATATCAAGAAAAATAAAATTATGCATGCAAGACAAGCCAACACACACATGCATGTCCAGACGTGGTCACGAATGTCAAGAAATTCTCATGTGCACGTCTACGGAAGCTTGATGAATTCTCGTGTGCACGTGGCTTGAAGATTTCTCATGCAAGTTTGGATGCAGAGTCAAGTTCGGCTGCAGTAGTACCGATCGGTTACTTTTTCCGTTGGTTGGCGATTTCCTTCCGAGTCGTTTTCTTTTGTTGTCTTGTTACGTACGAGTCGGCCATCCTGGCTTTTATTTATTTCGTATGCACTTCATATAGAGGACAGACCACGGAAAATAGATCTATTATTTTGAAGAGAGTCATAGCGTTTGTTTCTCCTAAAATTTGGCATATGATTGCAACCTAGAGGAGAATCGGACATTCTTTCCCGTCGCACTTGTGATTCCTTGTGATTGGCCGGAGCGACGACGCGTCTATTTGGTGGTCGGGTAGACGGGATCACGAGCGTATGGTTGGGCGAATTCTTTTGTCGCAGGTTGCTGTTCTAACAGTCGTTGGCGCCATCGATTCGTTAGGTTGCACGGATCTAAACTACCTTCATTGATCCTACGCCGTGAAAATCGGACAATCTCCCGCATCAAAACGAGTATCACAGACGGGTTCATCGGTAAGAACAGTCTGTGATATTCCAGTATCACAGACAGTTTTTATTTAAAATCGTCTGTGATAATCTGGAATTATCACGGACGGTTTTTAATAAAAAGCCGTCTGTGATACTGGAATATCACAGACGGTTTTTTATTAAAAACAGTCTGTGATAATTCCAGATTATCACATACGGTGTTTTAGTAAAAACCGTCTATGATAATGAAGTTATCACAGACGGTTCGTATTAAAAACCGTCTGTGATATGTTTCCCGCCTTGCAAGTCCCCAAAATTTCATAATTTCCCGCCTGAGTCTGGAATTATCACAGACGGTTTTAAATAAAAACAGTCTGTGATACTGGAATATCACATACGATTTTTTATTAAAAACAGTCTGTGATAATCTGGAAATATCCTTTGGCATGAGACCCAGATAAAATATCACAAAGCCTTTACCTTACTCTAATCTAGCTAGATACCACCCGCTGAGGTTTCACCGCAGGTAGGCTAACTGCCCGAACCGAAGCCCCCTCTTGCGCCATATGAGTACAGTAAATCCCTGTCCCTCACTGTGAATAACCAGTCCATCCCTGGCACCGACTTTCCACTGGTGGCACCTAAACTAGACTATCATAAGTTAATCAGCTAGGTCGTACCCATATAGACTTGTGGTTGTACGGTTAATGCTCAGTCTGGACAAACACAAGCGTCGGTCCTTAATTGACTGGGGTGGAACATACACTTAACAATATCTCGTGCTTGCCGCACCAACCCAGACCAACCATCCACCCTAATCTAAACCAACTTTCAGATTTTATTTTATGTTAAAAGAACAGTGGCAACTCCAATTACCACTACATTTATAAACACAAAGGTATTACCATAATTCATAATTTCCCATTTGCAAGATTTATGAGGTATTCAATAGCATGGCTAAGCATTGCACTACCATTCTAATACAACAATTAAATATATTATTCTCATTAATGAGTCAAAGAAATTTCTAGGGTTGCAAAGGTGCATGGCAATCAACTTCAAGTGAGGGCATAACAAGGTTGGATATAACTAATGCCTTAAGATTTGAACTAATATTTTATATAAATAGCAATGCACGTAATTTAAAATAATTAAAACATTTCGAAATCATAGGTTCAAGATGATCAAATGAGACTTGCCTTCTTGCAGGGTCTCTGGGTCTTCTTGCTGGGGAGTGGTGAGATCTTCGACAACGTTAGATTCTACGCACGAAAAGACAGAGCGACAAAGCAAATAAATACAAATAAAAAAATTAAAACAAACTCAAAATTTCAAATAAAGGCCATAGTTGGATAGATCATGATTTTAGATGAATTTAGAAATTTGAATGGCTGAATTTGGAGTTAAAATGAGAAAGTTATGCTTGTTTGAAGTTTTCAGCTTGAATAAATCCAGAAATTAGGAAATTTCTGACAGGTGGGGCCCACTGGAATTATTACATTTTAATATTTTATTTTTATGATGGGATTATGACAGGTGGGACCCACTGGTCAGTGAGCCAACCGCCCCTGCCTCTGACACGTGGGACCCCTCTGTGCTCTGGGCCCAGGTGTTAGTGGGAGTACTGACCGGCGGGGCCCAACTGTCAGTCGGCCCAATTGTAGAGAAGACTTCGTCTGGTCTCGCACATGTACATCTTGCAACTGTGCGCGCGCATGGATGTGATGTTCGCGAACATGCATGCGGCCTTTATTCTAGTGTTAAACTGGCTAGTAGCTTTTCGGTTGTGGAAGAGGAGTCCATCCAACGAGGAAGAAACATAGTCCACACCAAACTAGAGACCAGTTCCGAATTGAAGAATTGGCATTGAGATGTAAGAGGAGATTGTAGTAGAATCCGTGTGGTTCAACATGCTAATTACCTAATTCTCTGTAAACACTACAACCTCTCCATCAACTCCTGTGAGACCATGTGAAGGTCACCCTATGATTTTGATGAGTAATTGACTTCTGCTTTAGAGTTTGTGTAAAGACTGAGTTTGATTTTTGAGATCTGTGCGAAAGTTGGTTGGCTCTACGACCACTGTGTGCCGGTACAACTTATGGTCATAGCTGCTGCTATGACTTATGGTTGTAGGTGCCGTTACGAATTGGTAGTCGTAAGTAGCCTTTACGACCACATTGTCATAGTCGATTTAACGACCACGTTGTCGCAGTTGGTTTTACGACTTGGTGGTCAGTAGTCGGTTTTACGATTTTGCGGTCGATAGCTAGATTTACGACTTAGTGGTCGGCAGTCGGTTTTACAACTTGGTGGTCGACAGAGACTTTTATGTTTTCATGGTCGATAGTCGTAACTGTCAGAGCTTAGATTATACCATCCGGAATCTACTGTGTTTAGCTGCACTATTCCCTGGATCAGTAGATAGTGCTCACAGTTACAGAAATGAATATCAAAATACATATCATGCGGAAGCGTAAATATAATAGTAGACTTACTCATGGGCCGATTAGGCCGAAATCATGAAATTGCAGCAGCGGAAGAACGAAGCACGCAAGCGGGACCTTCAGGACATGCCCACAGGCAGCCAACTGGAGGTTCGCGACCTAACCCTTGACATCTTCATCTTCTCGGCTAGCTTGTCCAATCTTGTTGCTGAGGCGAGGTGATTTGATTCCCGATTCTGAATTTTGTCGCAAAAGCGAGCGTGAGCACTCCGACCCCGTGCTCCGCGAGCCAATACACAGAATGCAAATAAATAGTATGCATGGCTTAACCAAAGGAAGGCTCGGGTTATTTTATTTTTGCGTAGAGTGCTTTTGAATACAATTACTTAAAGATCCCTAAAACCTAGCAATTTGAACCAAATCATAATGTACAAGGAAATGCATTATTAATATCGATTCAGATTCCATCCACCGTTACATAGCATCTGCACCATATAGCAATTTCTTCAGCGTTATCGCCGCTTAACTTACCACTGGGACGACACCCAGGACAATTCCAAACCAGGGCAGTCCTTCGCCCTTCAAGTTTCCATTTCTATTTTCCAAACATTTTTAAATAGAACTAACTCGAGTAAGTTCCCATGTCCGCCCATGACCGTGGGCACGGCTATTCGAATAGTTTTGACTCTGCAGAGTTTGTACACTTTCACCACAAGAGATGAATTATCTTTGTTGCCAACATGCTTCCTTAGGCATGAGACCCAGATAATTTATCACAAAGCCTTTACCTTACTCCGATCTAGCTAGACACCACCCACGCTGAGGTTTCACCACTGAAGGGTTACACCACCACAGTCAGAAGCCCCCTCTTGCGCCGTGCGAGTACAGTACACCCTGTGCCTCACTGTGAGTAAACCAGTACACCCTGGCACCCACTTTCCACGGTGATACCTGAACTAAACCCTTGCAAGTTATTCAGCTAGGTCGTACCCATTATAGACTTGTGGTTGTACTGTTTTACATCAGGAGGTCATCACAAGATTCAGTCTTTAGTATTATCTGAGCGATTCTACCACACTCCATAATTTGTGCTCCCACCGCACCACATACCAGCCCCCAAACCATCCGCTCAGATAAATAAGCAATTTGAGGTTTTTGGGAATATAAAATAACCATATCCAACATACACCAGTCATTACCACCATGACTGCCCAACCAATTTTTCTCAGGATTAAAAATGATGCTTGGGCGCTCTCGCGCCCATGAGTACCTAAGCAAAACTAAGCATGGCATATAATTAGGGACTTATTTTCAAAAGTTACCATTATAATTTTGCTAGGGTGACAAGGTTCACACATTCAAATATTCCAAAGGAGGGTAATATTATTCAAGGTAAACAATGGACATATAACTAGAATCGTAAATTAAACATGTATTTGCATATAAACTAACAGCATGCAATTTGATAATTTAAAACAAAATAATTTGCAGAAAATGTAGGTTCAACATGATCAAAGTATTGACTCGCCTGGCGCGGTTTACCGCTGTCTTGAGCTCACGCAATGCTTTCTCTTGAGCTTTTGGTCTCTATCTTCACTTCGAGCTTGATCTCGCTTGATCCATTGAATCTTCACGACTCCCGATTTCTAATTACGTGACAAACGACTGAATCCTAATAAAGCAAATAACTCAAAAAGATCCAAATAAATTCGAATAAACTCAATTTAGTTTTGTTATGAGTTAATGGGTGATTTGGTGATTTGAGGCAAGGTTGGTAATAGCATACGATAACTTAATCTTTTTATTAATAATCTCTTTTTATTATTTTGTTATTTATCAAGGAAGTTCCATGAGTCGGGTTAGACCTATAGACTGGTGTAGAAGTTTAGTGCACAAATTTTATCTTTAGAGTATGTATTCCTTGCAAGTTAGGTAAAGGCAAACTGGACTGATGGATGAGATTTGTACTTATTCTATAAATCTTTTAGTCAAAAGTATTATAACACTTAGATATCTTTATTAAGAATAATCTCTTATATATGTCTTTACTTATTAATTGGATTAAGATAAATAGCAGAGGCTCCTTATTTATTCATATACGGTAATTAATTAAAATTTAAATCTTTAATAATCCTATTATCATATTTTATGTATCTTCATTTATCGCTAGCTTAAGTTTAATTCGAATTAGGATCCTTTGGTACGGGTCCCAGGTTGATTTATATACAATTGTACTAAATTTTATTATGTACCAAAGCTAGTGTTAGGATTTAGTTAATGTCACTATTATTAGCTTGCTCATACTTTAGCTACTATTAGGCTTAGCTCCACTTCTAATTCTAGTTTAAACTTAGCTACCGGAGCAAGGCTTAGTATGTATCATTTTATGTGAAATGTTAATCTAAATACCAATTGTCATTATTAACTAAATCTAGCTTCTGATATTTATTTATCGGTGATGTACTAAGGGTGGGGTCTGCATTATGAATCCTGACTTTCCAATTTAAATATGTATTTCATTTAATTTGGTGTTAGCATGAATCAATAATTATTTAAAGCTTAACCATAAGTCAGTTGCATACAAGGTAGCCTCTATTTCAATTTGAATATCATGGCCTAAAGGTTTGTTTATTAATGTTCACATTATTTAACAGTAAAAATGGATTTTCCTAGTTACTAGGGATAAAGACAATATTTTAGGGTTTAATTTTGCAATGGTTCATAGCTTATGGTTTACTAACTCTTTATTTATTAGAACATCATGAAAGCTTGAACCTACATGTTATCCCTAATTAATTTCTCACTATTCCTTAAGTTAGGGATTAAGTTCTGTACAAAAGATTAGAAGAATATTAGCAACTAATATGTAACATTCAATCTAAGGTTAAATATTTATTAGGCCCATTTACACTCTCAATAAATTTTGATAGCTTTCCTGGATCATTTCCTATTTTTGCTAAATTTGGATATTTAACCGAAGCCACTATTTCTTTATTAATGTCTTTAGTTAATACCTAGATGTTAAATAATCATTCAAACCATATTCGCTATTCATATATGGCAACTAACCCAAATTCAATATTGAACAATCTGGTTTTATCTCCTGGCTAAAATTTTATTAGTTTTCCTAGATTATCTCTTATTCTTCCTAAATTTTTCTTAATTAAAATGGAGTAGGAAAATCAATAGATAAAAGAAATAAAAGGATGCGGCCTGGGGAAATCGAACACGGGCGGCACGGGTGAACGCACGCGCTCATAACCAACATGCTCTCAGGATGTTACCTGATGATGTAAGCGAAGAAATGCATTTGAGCCGAGCGTGCAGAGCTGAGGCAGAGGAAACTCGGGGGGGGGGGGCGGCTCGGCCGGAGACGTTGCCGGTGAGGCTCGGCCGGGGAGGTGGGGGTAACGGGAAAAATGGGTCCCCCGGCGAGTGGTGAAGCCCCTGGTAGTGTCATCACGGGTGGAGGTGGCGTCGAGGGTGGCCGGCGTCGACGCGAGCGGCCGGAGGCGAGGATGACTCGGGGCACTGGCGAACGGGAGGAAGAAGAGGTGAATTAGAGCGTGGCCGAGCATGTAGGAGATGATGAGATGCTCACCGATGTGTTTGCGGGGCGGGAGATGCGCCGAGGAAAGCTGGCGGCGGAGGCACATGGCGTCGGCGAGGATGAGTTGGGGAGGAGCTCGGCCGGAGGTGGGGGTGACTTCGTGATGCCTTGAGGGTGCTCCTACTTGGAGGAATTGGCCGGGGACGGCCTGTGGAGAGAACGGCAGCAGCACTGGTGCGCTTGGCCGGCGGTGAAGAGGAAACCGATTCCGGCGAGCTCCGGTCGTGGGGGCGTGGAGGACCGGCGCGATCAGCGCGCCGCGCAGCTGAGGAGAGGGGAGGGGCGCAGGAAGCAGTGGGCGGCCGGGAGAGCTCTTTATAGGCGTGGAAAGGGGGTTGCTGCGGCGCCCATGTGACCGGTGACCATGGCACAGTAGCCAGGACAAGACGGCGATGCGAGCGCGTGGTGACGGGCGGCAGAGCATGGGCGTGGCGATGGTGACGCGGGAGCGCAGGCGGGGACGCGACGGAGGGTACAGGGCGATGTCGACAGGGTAGGCGCGGGATTCCTAGCGCTTGACCACCCTTACCTGCTCCGCTGCTTTGCTCCGCACGCGCGCTGGGGCAGCAGGAAGCTCGCGCCACGTGGTTGGGCGCTGTGACCGGGCGGTGGCGCCGAACCAGGGGCGGAGCAACGAAACTGGGGGCGGCGGTGGTTTTACAGGCGCTCCCACCGGGTGACAGGACGGCTCGGGCGGAGCTGGCGGAGGCATGGGCGCCACGGGGACGGAAGAATGCTGGCGCGGCAGAGGAAAGAAGAAAGGGGGAAGAAGGCGCAGGCGCGGGGGAGAGAGGGGCGTGCGGGCGAGGGCGGGTCCGCTGGCAGGGAGACGCGCGCGGGACGAGGGCGGGACCCGCTGGCCAGGGAAACAGTTGGGAAGGAGAGATTGAGCTGGGCTGGGCCGTTCGGCCGGCCGAATCCATTTTCTTTTATTTACCCATTTATTTATTGCATTATTTGTGTGTGCACATATAAATGTATATATATATATTCATATTTTATTCATTCCCTCTTGCTCACTTAACTTTGTTATTCAAGTATTATTATTATTATTTTTTTCTTGGCATTAAATTTTGTAGGTGCAAAATCTGAGTATGTCTATTCATATATATATATATATCCATATATGTTGGTATTTTATTTACTTGTTACTATTGCTATTTATGCCATTATTTCTCAAGGATGAAATTTTATATTTAAGTCAATTTTCTCTCTTTCTTTTCTGGATCATCTTTTCAGATTCTTATTTTAAATTTTAATTCTCTATTGTTTAAACAAGTTTGTTTTCTTCTTGTTCCTTTTAACCTTCGAAACCTTCACCAAATTTTTCAGAAAATCCCATAAACTCCAAATTCAAATGAAATACATTGCAATAATAATTCAAAAGCTTTAAATTTTTAAATTCAAAATTTCAGGATGTTACAAACCTACCCCCCTTAAATAAATCTCGACCCCGAGATTCCGATAGAGCAGAAAGAATGGAGGTGAGGTTATATTGGCTAGTAATGGGTTTCGGGTATTACTTGACGTATAGCTCTTTAGCTTCATGGAGAGATGAAAATCTGCGCAATAGGGGTCGTTAGAACTTGAAGAAGTCGAAAGGAAAGAGAGAAACCTTGTTCTTCTGGATAGGTCGTGGATTTCCAGATGCTTGCTCTTTGACATCGTCGTCTTCACATCCTTGGAATTAAAATGGATTAGTTGCATCGCCTATTGGACCTATGGTGATCAAGGAATTCACGCTGATAGGTGGGTAGCAACGGTCTGTGCCCTAAGGGTAGAGGGCCTTAGGAATGCAGATGTACTTCTAGGTGGGGGTCTTTTACTTTTACGAGGATCTCGTCCTTCCCTTTTAGCCTTGGTCAAGCACGACGATCTTTAGCTAAAGGTACATTTCATAGTTCTCATCACCAGAAAATCTTGGTCTTGCGAATCTCCTTGTACTGGTCTGATTAACTCTGAGTCCAGGTTGTCGCAACTCCAAATATACGTCGCATAGTTCTTCGACATTTCTATCTTGTAGTGCTACCCCCCTTAAATAAATGACGATTGTCATTATTCATCAATTGTACTCTTAGCTGTCTTGATCAACAAGAGATTTGAGGAGCAATTCATGGGGCAAGGGTCTTGTCCTTCGCAGAAACTGGTGACCTTGCTCTGTGGGCTCTCTCCTGGCGGGTGGTCTTCTTCATAGTGATGTTGTTTTCCTTAAATACTGGGAGGTTGAAAAGTCTTCGCTTCTTCTTGATTGCCCTGGTTTTGGGTTACTTGTTATCTTGTCTCCTTTGGATCCAATAGGGTTTTCAGCAAGAGGTGAGAGAGAATAGCATGAGGTAAGGATTAAATCGCGGAGATAAGGTGTTCTAACCCATTTAACTTTAAAGGAAGATACCCCAGAAGCTAGGGTGATACAGAACCACACAAATTTTAAAAGCAAGCTTTTTCCTGTGACTGCGAAATAGGACGCCCGAGGGCAAGAGGCAGTGCACAGGGCCAAATAGAGTCTTGCAACAATACAACGTCTACTCGGGAAGCACATATAAGAGGCACAGGGTTCATACATATAGTCTGTTTAAAACGAGACCACCTAATCTTCATGAATATCTTCAACGTTCCGAATCTTAAATTTTTGGAGTAAGGTACGATAAAAGAATCAAAATTTTCCTTTTGAATTAATAGACAGAGGAGGGAAGTATTTGGGGGTAATTTGATTGGTATTAGCACACACACTTGTGTTATTGTTTTGAATTCGGGGTAAGAGAGCTCTAGAAGTAAAAATGGCTAAGGCAGCATTTAGATGAGAGAGAATCATCTAAGAGAGATAAGAATGGGCAGTATAACTTATATCTTTGTAAATAGTATTTTAAAGAAATATCTCTAGTCATGAAACTAACGGCCAGGCTAACTAGGTCACGACCTGCAGTCGATATGCTCTGATACCATGCCTGTCAGAGCCCAGACTATACCATCCGGAATCTACTGTGTTTAGCTGCACTATTCACTGGATCAGTAGATAGTGCTCACAGTTACAGAAATGAATATCAAAATACATATCATGCGGAAACGTAAATATAATAGTAGACTTACTCATGGGCCGATTAGGCCGAAATCATGAAATTGCAGCAGCGGAAGAACGAAGCACGCAAGTGGGACCTTCAGGACATGCCCACAGGCAGCCAACTGGAGGTTCGCAACCTAGCCCTTGACATCTTCATCTTCTCGGCTAGCTTGTCCAATCTTGTTGCTGAGGCGAGGTGATTTGATTCCTGATTCTGAATTTTGTCGCAAAAGCGAGCGTGAGCGCTCCAACCCCGTGCTCCGCGAGCCAATTGGGGAGGAGGTTGGCCGGAGGTGGGGGTGACTTCGTGATGCCTTGAGGGTGCTCCTACTCGGAGGAATTGGCCGGGGACGGCCTGTGGAGAGAACGGCGGCGGCAGTGGTGCGCTTGGCCGGCGGTGAAGAGGAAACCGATTCCGGCGAGCTCCGATCGTGGGGATTCAATTCTGTGAGAGGAGAGGATGTGGGGGATGATGTGAGGCTAATGGAGGTGCTCCCTTGCTTTTAAAGACTGTGAGCCGAACGGCCGGTGTGGAGGACCGGCGCGATCAGCGCGCCGCGCAGCTGAGGAGAGGGGAGGGGCGCGGGAAGCAGTGGGCGGCCGGGAGAGCTCTTTATAGGCGTGGAAAGGGGGTTGCTGCGGCACCCATGTGACCGGTGACCATGGCACAGTGGCCAGGACAAGACGGCGATGCGAGCGCGCGGTGACGGGCGGCAGAGCATGGGCGTGGCGGTGGTGACGCGGGAGCGCAGGCGGGGACGCGACGGAGGGCACAGGGCGATGTCGACAGGGTAGGCGCGGGATTCCTGGCGCTTGACCACCCTTACCTGCTCCGCTGCTTTGCTCCGCACGCGCGCTGGGGCAGCAGGAAGCTCGCGCCACGTGGTCGGGCGCTGTGACCGGGCGGAGGAGGAACCACGGGCGGTGGGGCCGAACCAGGGGCGGCGCAACGAAACCAGGGGCGGCGGTGGTTTCACAGGCGCTCCCATCGGGTGACACGACGGCTCGGGCGGAGCTGGCGGAGGCATGGGCGCCACGGGGACAGAAGAATGCTGGCGCGGCAGAGGAAAGAAGAAAGGGAGAAGAAGGCGCAGGCGCGGGGGAGAGAGGGGCGTGCGGGCGTGGGCGGGTCCGCTGGCAGGGAGACGCGCGCGGGACGAGGGCGGGACCCGTTGGCCATGGAAACAGTTGGGAAGGAGAGATTGAGCTGGGCTGGGTCGTTCGGCCGGCTGAATCCATTTTCTTTTATTTACCCATTTATTTATTGCATTATTTGTGTGTGCACATATAAATGTATATATATATATATATATTCATATTTTATTCATTCCCTCTTGCTCACTTAACTTTGTTATTCAAGTATTATTATTATTATTATTTTCTTGGCATTAAATTTTGTAGGTGCAAAATTTGAGTATGTCTATTCATATATATATATATATATATATATATATATATATATATATATATATATCCATATATGTTGGTATTTTATTTACTTGTTACTATTGCTATTTATGCCATTATTTCTCAAGGATGAAATTTTATATTTAAGTCAATTTTCTCTCTTTCTTTTCTGGATCATCTTTTCAGATTCTTATTTTAAATTTTAATTCTCTATTGTTTAAACATGTTTGTTTTCTTCTTGTTCCTTTTAACGTTCGAAACCTTCACCAAATTTTTCAGAAAATCCCATAAACTCCAAATTCAAATGAAATACATTGCAATAATAATTCAAAAGCTTTAAATTTTTAAATTCAAAATTTCAGGATGTTACAGTAACTCTGTCTGGTCATGGTCGATAGTCGTAACTCTAACTGGCCGTGGTCGATAGTAGTAACCCTGACCAGCCGTGGTCGATAGTCGTAACTCTGTCTAGCCATGGTCGATAGTCGTAACTCTGTCTGGCCGTGGTCAATAGTCGTAGTTATTCTGACTGGCCGTGGTCGTAAGTCATAGTGACTAGTTCTGGTAAAGTCGTAGCTGCTGTAAGTGATGGTCGTAGCAATTGCTACATGGTCATAGTGATTGTTACATGGTCGTAGCGCTTTGTCCATGTACTCGTAAGTCATAGTCACTAGGTGCGTTAAAGTCAGAGTTGCTAGCAATGGTCGTAGCATCTGTCTTTACGGTCGTAGCGACCTGTGTGGTGGTCATAACAACCGCTTTGTGGTCGTAGACAGCTGAGAAGTCTTCTAGGGCTATGACTACCTCATGTCTAGTGCATATGAGTGGTCATAAGTGGTTTAAGACTAGTTGTTTTGCTATGATTGTTCACTGGAATATTTTCTGATATATGCAGATTGATGAATCTTGTTTATAGTGCGGTGCTATGTGATGTTTTGCTTGTTTGTGATTGTCGTAGGACTTTGGAGCTAGGTCATGGCGAGGCATGGAAGAACCAGGACTAGGCACAGGGATGTGTTGAGGTCCAGAATGGTTGGGGAGATGCCAAAGATGTCTGACGCTTGCAAGGTGGCTGCAAGGATTGGACGGCAAGAAAACGGGAAGCTTCCAGGAAGGTGTAGAGGGGAATTTTGGAGAAATGCTCCTGATATGCAAAAGAAGCTATCCTGTTAAAGCTGTTCTGTTAAAGCATGTTTGTCCTGTTTGTGTTAGCGGGTAAAGCATGCATGGAAAACCCAGTGGTAGGCAGGGGTTAATGGGTCATCCCCAATATCAGGAGACTATAAATAGGGATGGGCGGCTACCCATCTAAAGAAGTCTCTAGGGTTTTCTGTTCTTGTGTGCGTTCTTATTTTTAGGGTTGGAGCACTTGTGCTCCTGATCCTCCTGGATGGAGTGGCTGTAAACTCATCTATTAGAGCAATATATGATCTTTCTATCTATCTCTGTTTATGTTTGCTTGCTTAGAGTTGAGTTGGGTGTGGCTGTTTTCGATGTTAGCTCTCTATTCCTTGGTTTGCTATTTCCTTTCTTGATTTAGGACTTTGCTTTCAGTAGTTCTGTTGATAATTTGACTTGCCTGGTGTTGGAAAATCATACTTGAAGCCATCTTGGCCTCTCTATTCCCACATCCATGGTCTGATTATCCTCTCTTCTTCTCAGTCTCGGTTTTGAGCGCATTTGATGAAATCTGGTGAAGTTCTCTATTCTCTTGTTAAGTTTTCAATTTAAATTCAGAGGAGCCTTCTAAGATCGTGTTCATACTATGTTTGAAGTCTCATGTCCAGTTGATCCATGAAACAAAAGTTATTCGGAATCTAGATCTTGCGGTCATGTACCTTCCTGCATTTCCTCTATTTTTCTGAGAGCTTTACGGCCACGTTAGTCGTTCGACCACTCGTTGGCTTACAACTATTGTCGAGACCCGAATATGCAAATCCGGACTCTCTGTGTATACTGCACTAGTCCAGGATCACGCTAGTGCACACAGTCAAACATAGAGGTAATCATCACCACAATCACGATATTAAATAAGGGAAACTCGAATTATTAATCAATATCCAAAAGTGAGACCTTATGGTCAAGCTTACAATCTCAATAGCCTTAGGGGCTTAACAAAACTTAGCAGCGGAAAATCCAAAATAAACGTAGTGGCCAATCGACATGCCCACTGGCAATCGAGTGGGGAGCGAAGCCTAGAACGCGTAGTCGTCGAAGTACTCTCCTCCTGGAACCTCCTGCTGGTAGCACTCCTCTTCCTCAACTGAGCAACATAGGCGTAAAGCCGTGAGTACATTGGTACTCAGCAAGTCGTTTGTAACAAATGATGCAATATAGTATGCAAGGCTTACCAATGGAAGGCTGAAAGAGTTAATTTGCATAAAACAACATTTGAAATTACCACAAATAGATTGAAGGCGAATTGTAAAATAAAACAATAATGAATAATCAAAGGAATTGAAGTAAACTACTTATGGACCTCCCATCCACAAGCTAAACCCACCCGCTTATGGATATCCCATCCACAAGCCAAACCAACAGTGAATTAATCATCCACTGACCAACTACAAATTTTCCAAGAGTAACTATACCTCGTGTGAAATCACCGAGCATTGTCCATGACCGAGGACGCGGCTATTCGAATAGTTTTACACTCTGCAGAGGTTGCACAACTGTACCCACACGATGTGATTAGCCTCGCGCTAAGGAAATCACAACAAAGCCTTTACAAAACATGAACCAAAAGATAGAGCTCAATTTTAGATGAATTTAGGAAAAAGAATCAGGTCAATCGGAGCTAGGACGAGGGAGAACGGGGCTCTGGAAAAATAAATCTACAGAAAATCGGAAAATTGGAAAAGTGCACTGTGCTGTGGACTGGGTGCACGGGAGACTGGTTCCACGGTGAACCCGGTGCACGAAACAGTGCGGGGCGGCGGCTGCTTGCGCAAGCGGCTCTGGCTGACGTGGCGCTGACGGGGCTGACACGTCAGCCTAGGGCTGACGTGGCTGCTTGCGTGGCTTGCTGGCGCGGCTGTGCGGTCTACGGTCTACGGCTGACGGGTGGGCCCGGCTGGCAGCGAGACGGCGCACGGTGGACGGCGTCCACGGGAAGGCGAAGGGTCGCGGGCGGCTGGCATCAGCGCTGACGTGCGTGTGCACGGGGCGCGAGGCGGCGCGGCGCGGGCGCGTCCGCTGGCGGCGCGGCGGCGAGGGTTGGCCGGCGGCGACCGGGGCGGCGGCGGAACTCAACGGCGACGAGCTCCGATGGCGAAGGCAGCGAGCGGCGACGACGGCAGACGGCGAACGCACGGCGACTACTCCGGCGACGGCGAACGCACGGGCGTCGGCGGCGGTGAGCGGCGGCGAGGGCGGCGGCTCGGGACGAGGGAGAAGCCCGGGGTCGGCTCCCTTTAAATACACGGACGCCGAGGCGTCCGGACGGAAGACGGCGGAGGAGTCCCGGGCGGAAACGGCGAGGCGGCGGCGGAGTCCGGAACGGAGACGGGGAAGGAGACCGAGTCGGGGACGACGCGCCTGACAGGTGGGCCCCAACTGTCGGTGGCGCGGGCGAGCGGGCGCGGATGGCGGCCACGTGGCGCGCATCCGAAGGGGCAAGGCGGGCGCGGGCCGAAGGCGGGAGAGGCTGGGCCGGCTGGTGGGTTTCGGCCCACTGGCTGGATGGGATTTTTGGAGGGTTTTTCTTTTTCATAAATTCATTTAAATCCTTTTGAGCTCTATAAAATAGCAAATAAATCCGGAAAATTCACCAAAAATTCCAGAAAATTCCTTGAGACTCAGGGAACTCAAATAAAATAACTTGGCAAATGTTAATGTTTAATTTAATCATATTAAATCCAAATAAATTCTGAAAATTCCTTTTAAGCTTTAATTAATTCTGGAAAAATACAAATGGTGTATTTTATTTTGAAAACTTCAAAAAGACTCTGAAATTCAGGATGTTACAAACCATACCCCCTTAAACAGGATCTCGACCCCGAGATCCGGGCTCACTACTAGAATAGGTTCGGAAACTCTGCCTTGAGATCCTCTTCGCGCTCCCAAGTGGCTTCCTCCTCGGAGTGGTTGCTCCACTGAACTTTGCAAAAGCGAACAACTTTGTTCCGGGTGACTCGCTCTGACACGTCCAAGATCTTGTCAGGACGCTCTTTGTAGGACAGATCTTCCTGAAGATCAATTGCCTCAACTGGTACAGCCTCCTCTGGCACTCTCAAACACTTCTTCAGCTGGGACACATGGAAAACATCATGTACCCCACTGAAGGACGCAGGTAGCTCCAATTGATAAGCAACCTCTCCCCTGCGTTTCAGAATTCTGAACGGACCGACATACCTTGGTGCAAGCTTCCCTTTTTGCTGAAACCTCTTCACACCTTTGAATGGTGTGAACCTGAGATACACAAAATCATCTGGCTCAAAACTCAGCTCTCGGCGTCTAGTATCCGCATAGCTCTTTTGCCTGGCCTGGGCAGTCCTCAACCTCTCCTGAATCAAACGGACCTTGTCCTCAGCCTCTTTTAGACAATCTGGACCAAACACCTGACCTTCCCCTGTCTCTTTCCAATTGAGAGGGGTCCTGCATTTCCTGCCATAGAGTGCTTCAAATGGTGAGATCTGCAAACTTGCCTGATAACTATTGTTGTAGGAAAACTCTGCAAAAGGCAAACAGCTGTCCCACTTAGGTCCATGATCTAGCACACATGCTCTCAACATATCTTCAAGAATCTGGTTGACTCGCTCTGTCTGACCATCTGTCTGGGGATGGTATGCGGTACTGAAATTCAGATGCGTTCCCATAGCCTCATGGAAACTACCCCAAAACCGAGAAGTGAACTGGGACCCTCGATCTGACACTATTTTCTTGGGCACTCCATGCAAACTGACGATCCTCGACATATACAGCTCTGCCAATCTGTCACCGGTGTAGGTTGTCTTCACTGGAATGAAGTGAGCAACCTTGGTCAATCGGTCCACGATGACCCAAATCGAATCATAGCCCTCTTTGGTCTTAGGCAAACCGACTATGAAGTCCATACCAATCTCTTCCCATTTCCACTCAGGGATTTTCAATGACTGGAGCAAACCTGCTGGCCTCTGATGCTCTGCCTTAACTCTCTGACAGACATCACAAAGTGCCACATACTCAGCGATCTCACGCTTCATGCTAGGCCACCAATATTTTTCTTTAATGTCCTGGTACATCTTGGTACTGCCAGGGTGTATCGAGTACAACGACTCATGAGCTTCTTTTAGCAACAGATCCTTTAGCTCCTTTTTATTGGGCACACACAAACGTTGCTTGAACCACAGGGTTCCTTGGGCATCCTCTGAAAATCCTGACTCTTTTCCTTCACTCATACTCTGCCTGATACGCTGAAATGCCTCATCATCTGTCTGAGCCTGACGAATCTGACCATCCAAAGTGGGCTGCAACTCCATTGCTGCCAAAAATCCTTCCTCAACCAATTCCAAACTGAGCCTTTGGAATTCCTCATGCAAAGCTGGCTGACTCTCCTGAACCATCACTGAATTACAATAAACCTTTCTGCTCAGAGCATCTGCGACTACATTGGCCTTCCCTGGGTGATAATGGATTCCGACATCATAATCCTTTATCAACTCCAACCACCTCCTCTGCCTGAGGTTAAGCTCGGACTGGGTAAAGATGTATTTCAAGCTCTTGTGATCCGTGTAAATCTCACATCTATTACCCAAGAGATAGTGCCTCCAAATTTTCAAAGCATGCACTATGGCTGCTAGCTCTAAGTCGTGGGTAGGGTAATTCTCCTCATGCGGTCTCAACTGACGTGAGGCATACGCTACCACTCTCTTTTCCTGCATCAGTACACAACCCAAACCCTTGCGTGAAGCATCGCAATAAATCTCAAAATCCTTGTTTAAATCAGGCAATACTAGCACTGGGGCTGTGGTCAAACTCTCCTTCAACTTCTGAAAGCTTTTCTCGCACTCGGGCGTCCAAACATATTTCTTTTCCTTTTTGAGCAATTGGGTAAGTGGCTTGGCTACACTGGAAAATCCCTCGATGAAACGACGGTAATAACCAGCCATACCCAGAAAACTCCTGACCTGAGTCACCGATGAAGGTGACTGCCAATCCAAAACATCCTTGACCTTTCCGGGGTCGACAGCAACTCCCTCTGCGGACATCACATGGCCTAGGAAGGCGACTTCCTTCATCCAAAACTCGCATTTGCTAAACTTGGCATACAACTGATGGTCCCTTAATTTCTGCAATACCATCCTCAGGTGTTCCTCATGCTCCCTCTCATCCTTGGAGTAGATCAGAATGTCGTCAATGAACACAACGACAAACTTATCCAAATATTCCAAGAACACCTTATTCATCAGGTACATAAAATAGGCTGGAGCATTGGTCAAACCAAATGACATCACTGTGAACTCGTACAAACCGTAACGAGTCGAAAATGCTGTTTTAGGTATGTCCTCCTGTCGAATCCTCATCTGATGGTAACCTGACCTCAAGTCAATCTTGGAGAAAACTCCTGCTCCCTTGAGCTGATCAAACAAGTCATCAATCCTAGGCAACGGGTACTTGTTCTTGATGGTGACCTCATTAAGTGCTCGGTAGTCCACGCACATGCGCTGGCTACCATCCTTCTTTTTCACAAACAAGACTGGCGCTCCCCACGGGGACGAACTGGGCCTGACATAACCTTTGTCCAAAAGCTCCTGAATCTGCTTCTTGAGTTCTGCTAACTCATTTGCTGGCATCCGGTAGGGTCTTTTGGAAATCGGAGAGGTACCAGGTACCAACTCGATCAGAAACTCAACTTCTCGTTCTGGTGGCATTCCTGGAAGGTCATCCGGAAACACATCGGGGTACTCCCTGACAATCGGCACATCCTCCAACTGAATTCCCTTGATCTGACAAACCATTACCTGCTCTGGCTGATTCATGCTAGCTGAAAACTACACTTTCTTCCCATCGGAGCTGGTCAAAGTCACTGCTCTGCTCCCACAATACAGAACTGCCTGGTGCTTCTTGAGCCAATCCATACCCAAGATCACATCTAGGGACTGGATATCCAAGATAATCAAGTCCGCTCTGAACTCAACTCCCTGGATGTCTATCTGAACTCCGGGACAGCCTAGGTTGGTGCTCAACTCCGCACCGGGGGATTGGATCAAATGAATAGATCCCAGAGTAACAATTTTCAACTGATGCTTTAAGGCAAAACTCCGAGAAACAAACGAATGGGAAGCTCCAGAATCAAATAAAACTGTGGCAGATGCTGAATGGACTGGGAACTTACCGATCACGACATCTGGTGCTGCCTGGGCCTCCTCTGCAGTGACGTGGTTCACCTGACCTCTCACCACCTGCGGAGTCCTGCTGACCTGACCTGGTGCCTGGGGTGCTCCACGCCCTGCTCCTGGAGTAGGTGTCCGTCCTGGCGTGGCTCCCAAGTCGAAGCGAACTGGAGTGGGGGCCTGCCTCTGTGGGCACTTGCTAGCATAGTGTCCCGGCTCATGGCACTTGTAGCAAGTAACAGACGCTGCTGGATTGGCGTTCCTTTGCTGCTGACCACCAGATCCACCGGGTCTCTACCCTGTCTGCTGGGGACGTGGCGCTGGGGCCGGTGTCCTGAAGACTGACTGCTGCTGCTGCTGTGGCTGCTGAGGCACTCGAGTGGGCTGGTAAGTGCTGAAACGCTGCCTCTGAGCCTGGTGAGACTGTAATCCCTGCTGAGCCATCCTCCTCTTGCGAGACTCCTCGAGCTCACGGCGACTGTCCTCAATTAGGATGACCTTATCCACCATCTGCTGAAAGCTGGCATAGTCGTTGCCCACGACCTGCACCTTCAATCCTGGGTTCAAGCCTTTCCGAAACCTCTTCTGACGGGCTTCATCTGTGGCTACGTCCTCAGGTGCGTAGCGAGCTAGCTGAGTGAATTTATTGAGGTATTCACTCACTGACATGTTCTTCAGCTGCAACTCACGGCACTCCTCCTTCTTCATGTCCATAACCCCATCCAGGACGTGGGCGTTACGGAAAGCGGTGGAGAACTCGTCCCAAGTAATGCTGTTCTGGTCCTCGTGGGCGTCACAGTAGTTCTCCCACCACTCTGCTGCAGGTCCCTCTAGCTGGTGTGCTGCATACATCACTCTCTCCCTGTCTGTGCACTGGGCCAAGTTCAGCTTTTTTCCCTACTGAACGGATCCAGTCGTCTGCCTCCAAAGGCTCTGAAGAACTGGAGTAGGTAGGCGGCCTCGTCCTCATAAATTCTGCAAAGCGGGACTGATGGTGGGCGGCCTGAGGTGCTGCTACCCCTGGTTGCTGACGCTGAGCCATATTGTTCATATTCTGCATCATTGCTTGCATCATCTGAGTCTGGGCCATCAGGAACTGACTGAGAGCGGGGTCCAGGGTCGGCGGAACTGCCTGGGGTGGCTGAGGGGTACTGCTCCCTGGGTTCTGGTTTGTCTGCTCACGACCTGCGGAGTTCCTGGTTTCAACCATCTTGCTGCTGCTCTAAAAGAAACACCATTTGCTGAGAACTGACTTCTGAAGGCTCAATAGGTAAGAGGGAAAAGCAAGGGTAAGCGGTAAACTCGTCTAAGGGGAATAACTAATGACAACCTAAACTAAACAAACACTTAGCCGAAAAGGCTAACAAAAGAAGCAATAAACTCCACAAAAAGACTTTTGACATGACTGCATCATAATGCTGGGAGCAAAACTGCAGCTCACATCACACCCAACGGCAAATAAGAAGCAAAACGTTCTACACGATGCTAAAACTATAACAGGGTTCAAATCTAACGGCTCCTAATCTTCTCGGAAATCTCCAATCTTTTCTTGACACATTGGGGTGCTTCCTTGATCCAAACTTCACAGCACAACTTGAAGAATTCCATGCCAACTTTCACTTTGATGGAGGAATACTCAGACATCTATGGACATTATAGGGATAAGAAGTCACATTGAGTTTCGAAAACAAGTTCTCAGAGGAGACAAGGAGCAAGAATCCTAAGAATGAGGTAAGAATAAAGAATTACTAGTCAATCATTTGGTTGATTTGATTTAGAAAATAAATTTTGAAATATTTTCTAATTCGACTACTCTAACTAGGGCTTCGTCCTGCAGTCGATTTGGCTCTGATACCATCTCTGTCGAGACCCGAATATGCAAATCCGGACTCTCTGTGTATACTGCACTTGTCCAGGATCACGCTAGTGCACACAGTCAAACATAGAGGTAATCATCACCACAATCACGATATTAAATAAGGGAAACTCGAATTATTAATCAATATCCAAAAGTGAGACCTTATGGTCAAGCTTACAATCTCAATAGCCTTAGGGGCTTAACAAAACTTAGCAGCGGAAAATCCAAAATAAACGTAGTGGCCAATCGACATGCCCACTGGCAATCGAGTGGGGAGCGAAGCCTAGAACGCGTAGTCGTCGAAGTACTCTCCTCCTGGAACCTCCTGCTGGTAGCACTCCTCTTCCTCAACTGAGCAACATAGGCGTAAAGCCATGAGTACATTGGTACTCAGCAAGTCGTTTGTAACAAATGATGCAATATAGTATGCAAGGCTTACCAATGGAAGGCTGAAAGAGTTAATTTGCATAAAACAACATTTGAAATTACCATAAATAGATTGAAGGCGAATTGTAAAATAAAACAATAATGAATAATCAAAGGAATTGAAGTAAACTACTTATGGACCTCCCATCCACAAGCTAAACCCACCCGCTTATGGATATCCCATCCACAAGCCAAACCAACAGTGAATTAATCATCCACTGACCAACTACAAATTTTCCAAGAGTAACTATACCTCGTGTGAAATCACCGAGCATTGTCCATGACCGAGGACGCGGCTATTCGAATAGTTTTACACTCTGCAGAGGTTGCACAACTGTACCCACACGATGTGATTAGCCTCGCGCTAAGGAAATCACAACAAAGCCTTTACAATGTTCAATTCCAACCCAATCCCGCTCGCTAGGGTTTCGCATCACACCCCCCCTTGCGCCTCATGGAAAT
The DNA here is from genome assembly GCA_017311315.1 of Dendrocalamus latiflorus. NCBI lineage: Eukaryota > Viridiplantae > Streptophyta > Magnoliopsida > Poales > Poaceae > Dendrocalamus > Dendrocalamus latiflorus. The sequence goes on from CM029675.1 coordinate 1,273,034, forward strand.
CAGCAACCATGTTCATCCCAGCGAGATTGAAATTGAAACATCCCAAATTAATCAGCCAGGTCTGTCCCATACCAGACATGTGGTTTGCACGGTAAGACTCAGATCAATGGCGCACAAAGTTAAGTCCTTAAGTGTTCTCGGGCGAAACTATCACATCCATCGAAGTGCTCCAACACTTCCCCCTTTACTGCACGATCACTCGCCCGAGTAGAAACCAATTTTGTATAACCACCGCCAATGACGCACCAACGTCACGGCACAAATTTTATAACAGTGGCACCAACCACGATTCAATATATCATTAAGTCAAATTAATTAATCACATGTGATGATGAATCCAAACGATACTAAAAGCATGGCTAAGCATACTAATCGTACCATCCCAAATGTGATCGTAACATAGCATCACTAGTAAGTTTCCCAACCTATGGTGACAATGGCAGCATGGCATTCAAGTTTAACAAGGAGGGAAATACTCAATTGAGGTGACAACTACCAATTACAAGGTTTGTATAAAAGTAGCGATGCAATGTAATTTAAAACAAAATATTTAAATAATAGATTGCAAACTGGGTTCAACATGATCAAAGGACACGACTTGCCTTGGCCTTGCTCAGCTGACGGCTCTTGATCTTCAAATCTGACGGCGGCTCCCTCGAACGCGTGATCTAACGAGAGAGAAAACGAAACAAAGAGAAAAAATAAATTCAAATAAAAATTCAAATGAACTCCAAAAATTCTAAAACCTGAACCAAAACATAGAGCTCAGTTTTAGATGAATTTAGGAAAAAGAATCAGGTCAATCGGAGCTAGGACGAGGGAGAACGGGGCTCTGGAAAAATAAATCTACAGAAAATCGGAAAATTGGAAAAGTGCACTGTGCTGTGGACCGGGTGCACGGGAGACTGGGTCCACGGTGAACCCGGTGCACGAAACAGTGCGGGGCGGCGGCTGCTTGCGCAAGCGGCTCTGGCTGACGTGGCGCTGACGGGGCTGACACGTCGGCCTAGGGCTGACGTGGCTGCTTGCGTGGCTTGCTGGTGCGGCTGTGCGGTCTACGGTCTATGGCTGACGGGTGGGCCCGGCTGGCAGTGAGACGGCGCACGGTGGACGGCGTCCACGGGAAGGCGAAGGGTCGCGGGCGGCTGGCGTCAGCGCTGACGTGCGCGTGCACGGGGCGCGAGGCGGCGCAGACGGAGCGGCCGAGGCGGCGCGGCGCGGGCGCGTCCGCTGGCGGCGCGGCGGCGAGGGTTGGCCGGCGGCGACTGAGGCGGCAGCGGAACTCACCGGCGACGAGCTCCGATGGCGAAGGCAGCGAGCGGCGACGACGGCAGACGGCGAACGCACGGCGACTACTCCGGCGACGGCGAACGCACGGGCGTCGGCGGCGGTGAGCGGCGGCGAGGGCGGCGGCTCGGGACGAGGGAGAAGCCCGGGGTCGGCTCCCTTTAAATACACGGACGCCGAAGCGTTCGGACGGAAGACGGCGGAGGAGTCCCGGGCGGAAACGGCGAGGCGGCGGCGGAGTCCGGAACGGAGACGGGGAAGGAGACCGGGTCGGGGACGACGCGCCTGACAGGTGGGCCCCAACTGTCGCTGGCGCGGGCGAGCGGGCGCGGATGGCGGCCACGTGGCGCGCATCCGAAGGGGCAAGGCGGGCGCGTGCCGAAGGCAGGAGAGGCTGGGCCGGCTGGTGGGTTTCGGCCCACTGGCCGGATGGGATTTTTGGAGGGTTTTTCTTTGTCATAAATTCATTTAAATCCTTTTGAGCTCTAGAAAATAGCAAATAAATCCGGAAAATTCACCAAAAATTCCAGAAAATTCCTTGAGACTCAGGGAACTCAAGTAAAATAACTTGGCAAATGTTAATGTTTAATTTAATCATATTAAATCCAAATAAATTCTGAAAATTCCTTTTAAGCTTTAATTAATTCTGGAAAAATACAAATGGTGTATTTTATTTTGAAAACTTCAAAAAGACTCTGAAATTCAGGATGTTACAACTATGTTGGTTCTGGTCTTTGTGGTTGTCGACCAGAAAGCTTTACGACCACGTTAGTCGTTCGACCACTCGTTGGCTTACAACTATGTTGGTCCTGGTCTCCGTGGTTGACAACTAGGGCGATTTACAACCTCGTTGTTGAGTATCGATCACATTGTCAAGGTTACGACCACGAGCTCTGTTTTGGACCACGGTGTCGTGTTTTCGACCGCGTTATCACCTGTTGACTATAGTACTGGGAAGGGAGAGGTTTGGCTTGTCGACTCCTGCTGTTCTCGACATATGACCGGTGACTCTCATTGGTTCTCTTCCCTAGTTTGAGCTCTAGGTGATGAGACGATCACCTTTGGAGATGCCTCTTCTGGTTGGGTCATCGCTAAAGGTACTATGCGCATTAATGATTCTTTTATTCTTAAGGATGTTGCCTTAGTAAGTAAGCTACGTTATAATTTGCTTTCTATGTCTCAGCTTATCGGTGATAATTTCGAAGTAAGTTTTAAGAAAACTTCTTGCAAAATTCTTGATTCTTCGAGGAGTCTTGTTCGTGGGATTTCTAGATTTGGGAGGATCTTTCATGCTGATTTTGTTGAGTCTTCTAGTGATTCTCTCAGGTGCTTAGTTGCTTTAGAGTCCCGTGATCTCTCTTTCTGGCATAGGAAACTGGGTCACATTGGTTTTGATCATTTGACTCGAGTTAGCGGCCACGGTCTCAAATGTGGTCTGCCCAAACTCAAGATGGTCAAAGACTTAGTCTGTGCTCCTTGCCGACATGGCAAGATAGTTGCTGCTTCTCACCCCTCACTCACTATGGCTATGACCAATGCACCAGGATAGCTTCTTCATATGGACATTGTTGGTCTAGCTAGAGTGCAGTCGGCTGGTGGGAAGTGGTATGTTCTTGTCGTGGTTGATGACTTCTTGAGGTTCTCTTGGGTATTTTTCTTAGCCTCAAAGGATGAGATCTTCAATCATTTTTGGGGTTTAGTCAGTAGGTTGTCTGTTGTGCTCCCTGGTGCCTTACAAGCGATCCATAGTGACAATGGCACATAATTCAAGAACTCCTACTTTGAGAAGTTCTGTGATGAGACAGGTGTAGAGCATCGGTTCTCTTCTCTGCATGTCCTTAGTAAAATGGCATCGTGGAGAGGAAGAACTGTACTGTCACATCCCAAAATTTACCTTCTGAAAAATTTATCTTCAAATTAATTATTTTAAAGTATTTGAGTTTTATTTGGATTTGTCCTGAATTTTTGTTTTTGAAAAGCTAGATTTGAAAAGTATTTTTAAGTAAAACCTAAAAATTATTATTAAATAAAATGATATCTTGATTTTATATGAAAATCCTAGTTCAAAATAATTATTTGGAGTTATTTGGCTTTTATTTGGTTTACTGGATTTTCTGGAGTTTAAAAATGTATTTTTTGAAATTAGAAAGTATTTTAAGTATGAAAATTAAATACCAACCCTAGTTGGAATTATTTGTATAAAGTCCAAAATGTCACCAGGAGCTTCTATGAATTTTCCTGGAATTTTTGGAAGTATTTTCATATTTTTCTAAGGCTTAAATAATTTTCCAGGCTTTTCTGAAAATCCAAAATCAATTCTAAAAAAAATAATTTCCCTCCTCCTCCCTCCGGCCGCCACGTGGACAGCCAGATCTTCTCCACGTCCCCGCCATCTCCACCGTCGCCTCCATCCCGCCTTGGCCCCTTCCCCGCTCGACACGTGGCTGGCCCGGATCGTCCGCGTGCGCCGCCCGAGTCCATCCACCTGTCCGCCCGCGCTTCTCCCTCCACCGCCCGATCTGCCCTCTGCCGCGTGGCGCGATCTCCGCCGCCCGTGCCCCCTCTCTCCTCTCTCTGCGCCCTCGGCCCCACCTGTCATCCCTCCCGCGCGGCCCCCGTCTCCTTCCTCGCGCCACCGCCCCTCGCCGTCGCCGACCGCCTTCTGGCCACCTGCGAGATAACATCCCGATTTTTGGAGCCTTTTTAAAGTTTTTAAAATAAAATTCACCATTTGGATTTTTCTGGAATTAATTAAAGCTTAAATGAAATTTTTATTAATTAAAAAGATTTAATATTATTAAATTAAACATTAATATTTGTCAAAAAATATTTTATTTGTGTTCCTTGTGTCACAAGGAATTTTTCTGTATTTTCTTGGATTTTTCGGAGTTTGTTTGAGCTCAATTTGAAATTTTCAAAAAAAAAAGAAAGAGGAGAGAGAATGAACAGTACGCGCGGGGTACTGTTCACTCGTCTTCCCCGCGCGGCCCGATCGATCTGTTCGCTGTGTACAGGTTTTTTTTGTTTTTCTCTCTCTTCATAACTTCCAATCCGGACCTTATTTGAATGTCCTCTCAAAAGGAAAGTTGTGCCAAATCACGCAAGGAATCCATCCCAACTGGCCTTCTTCAATTTCGTTCATCCGTTTGCCTTTTATCTCTAATTTTCTGAAACGGACTCTAAACCGAAATCCGCGAATTGGGGCCGGTTTCTACCTCTTCCAAGCCTATAAATACGACCCCTTGACCCCTCTAAACCCATCCCAAGCCGTGGCAAGTCCCCTCAAAGGTCAGGACGTCGTCGGCATCGAGGCCCTTTGGTCTCGAATTTGCTCGTCGCGTCTCGAGCTATTCGGTGAGTTTTTCCGTTATCCTTTCGCGTCACATTGTGCCATCATATGCCATCTACCTTCTTGCCAAGTTAATTTGGTTTTGGTGCAGCCAATCTCCCGGAATTGAGTTTTCCCCAATCTAGGTCAAGAGCGCTTCCCGACGTCGATTCGTCGCCTCCGGTAAGATTCAGCCCTTGCCGTAATTTTTCTTAGACTTGCTTCATCGCGTTCTATGCCGTGCTCACTTCCTTTTCCCCAAAAAGCATCCACAAATTTTTGCCTCCGATCTCGCCATGGCCGCCAATGGCATCCCATGTCCCTGTCTATCCGGTGATGTTTTCTCCCAATCCGTTCGCGTTACATCGTGCCAAACCATCCCAGGTAGCTACCCTCCAAGTGGTTTTAGATTTCGTTCACCGAGTACCAAGATATTAAGTTTTTCCTTTTTCCTCCCCGACATCGTTCAATCGTCAATTGCGCCGTCTCCGGTGGGTTTCTGGCCGAGCCAATAATTTTCCTAGTTTCACCAAGCCGCGTTCTAGCCCGTGCTCACCCTACTTCTCCATGTCCTATGCCCGAGTTTTATTGCTCTCTTCTACCCATGTCGTTGTAGCCGCCCGTGCCGTCACCGTTCTCCGTTTTGACGTGCCGTCGCTTCCTATGTGTGCCTTGAGTCTCTAGCAACCCATTTTGCTAGTTAGATTCATCTCTCATGCCTTCGCTCGCCAGCGCTAGCCATCTTTCCAAAAATTTGCTCTCGGGTGAACAGTAACATCTGTGATTTTCCAGCATTTTCTCGCCCCGGCAAACTTTAGATCGCTCGTTCTCCTTCATCCTAACTCCGATCGACCCGATTCTTTTTTCTAAATTCATCTAAAATTGAGCTCTATCTTTTGGTTCTGGTTTTGCAATTTTTGGAGTTCATTTGAATTTATTTGAATTTGTTTTGTTTGTTTTGTCGTTTCGCGCGTAGAACCCGACGTCGCCGAAGAATTTGTCGAGCCGCCGTAAGAAGGACCAAATAGCGCACAAGAAGGCAAGTCTCCTTTGATCATCTTGAACCTATGCTTTTGAAATGTTTTAAAATATTTTTAAATTATGTGCATTGCTATTTACATAAAATCTCTAGTTCAAACCTTTAGGAATTAGTTATTCCAACTTTGTTATGCCCTCATTTGACATTGATTGCCATGTACCTTGTCACCCTAGAACTCCCTTGGTCTCAATAAGGAGATTAATATTAATCTTTGTGAATATTAGAATGGTAGGATAATGCTTAGTCATGCTATCTTATAGCTTTGGAAAATCTTGAAAATGGGAAAATTATGATTTATTGTTGAACCCTTGTGTTTTTAAAGTTTGTGGTGACTGGAGTCGCCATTGTTCTTTTAAAATAAAAATAAAATTGAAAGTTGGTTTAGATTAGGGTGGATGGTTGGTTTGGATTGGTGCAGGAAGCACGAGATCTTGTAATGTGTATGTTCCACCCTAGTCAATTAAGGACCGACGCTTGTGTTTGTCCAGACTGAGCATTAACCGTACAACCACAAGTCTATATGGGTACGACCTAGCTGACTAACTTATGATATTCTAGTTTAGGTGCCACCAGTGGAAAGTGGGTGCCAGGGATGGACTGGTATCCACAGTGAGGGACAGGGATTTACTGTACTCATATGGCGCAAGAGGGGGCTTCGGTTCGGGCAGTTAGCCTACCTGCGGTGAAACCTCAGCGGGTGGTATCTAGCTAGATTAGAGTAAGGTAAAGGCTTTGTGATATTTTATCTGGGTCTCATGCCAAAGGAAGCATGTTGACTTTTAGGATAATTTATCTCTTGTGGGTAAAGTTGTACAACCTCTGCAGAGTGTAAAACTATTCGAATAGCCGTGCCCACGGTCAAGGGCGGGCAAGGAATGCATTCACATGATAGATTTCTGGTTTTGGTTTTAAAATCAAAAATTTTGTATTCCGAGAGTGGAGGGAACTCTTGGAAGGGTATCCTGGCAGATGGAGCCAGAGAGGGTGGATGTAACCCGCAGTGCTAAACTTGTTCAGTTGTTTAAGCTAGTGTTGGTAGATGGAACCTTCACTACAAAGTTAATGTTAGTTTCTGTTAAAACATTTACTTTATTAAATTGATGCCTTCGAAAATAATTAGTAGTAATTGAATTTAAAATATTGCTTTGTGCAAAAGAACCATATAGCCTTCCTTTGTCAAACCTTGCATCTATGCATTTTTCCCAAGACTTGCGGAGTACTTTATGTACTCACATACTACACTTAAAAATAAATCTCAGAAGACTGCGAAGCTCAAGAAGGTGCCTACGACTACTGCTTCGCCTGCGGCTGTGATGGATTCTTTCCGGAGAACTAGGTCGCACTTCCCCAGTCAATTGTCTGTGGCGTATTGATGGGTCTTCGCTGGATTTGCCCTTTTTGCTTCCGCTGTGTTTTGTGTGTGTGTGAGGTCTTGAAACCTCAGATGTAATAAGAGACCTTTCGGTCTGTACTCTCAATTATTGTAATAAAGCGTTGTTGGTTATGAATCATCACTGTTTGACTGTGTGCACTAGCTTTGATCTGGGACTGGTGCTGTAATACACAGAGGGTCCGGGTTTGGAAATCCAGGGTCCCGACAGAGATGGTATCAGAGCCAATTTGACTGTAGGACGTGACCTAGTTAGAATGGTCGTTAGTAGAAGAGCTTCAAAATTTATTTTATAAAATAAAAATTTAATAATTTGCTACTCTTGTCTTTTCTTGTCTTTCTATCCTTACCTTCGTCATGGCATTCTTCCTTATCTATCTGCTTATTTCCTTTTGGAATGGTAATTGTACTCTCTTCCCTTTGTAATTTCTATAGACGGCTCAGTAATGTTGCGTCTAAAAAAAGCACTTGGAGAATCTTTGGAGACCTAGAGTATACGGAAGACAACAAATTATCGGAAAGTACTCTTGTCGGGAAGGTCCTGATAATCAGTGCATGTCAAGTTAGGTAATTTGGAGAATTGTTGCTAGAGTGATATATTTTGGATTCATTGAATAATATTCGAGAGGATTGAGATAAAAGGTATATTTGTGGATACCAATTGATTGTAAATAAATCTAAAGAGGGTCATCTTTGTGGATTGACTAGAGATTAAATACAAAGTTGAACTTGGGAGAGCTAATTAGATCATGGGAAGAATCTAAACTTTGCCTTGGATTTATTATCTAGGATTGAAAGGAGTAGTTGGATGTAAAATAAGATTTTGTGAAGGGATTATTTGTGATTGTGGGAGAATTAGTATTAAGAGATTGATCCAGTAAAGGGAGAGATTAAAAGATTAAGAAGTTGAATTATCATAACCAATTCGTGATGTCAATTTGGGTGATTTGGTTGAATCATGAAGAGTAGATGAATTTTGTGGAGTTAATCGATTATCAGAGTTTGGTGGACCTATTAATGTTAAGTGGATACCAGTGGAATTCTAGAAGATAATACACTTAGATATCTTGGTGGATTAATTTACCATTGCAAAGTGGACATTGAATTGATATGACAATTTGAATTTGGTGGATTTAGTAGATCATTACTAGATAATTGGATTTTAACGAATGGGATTAACTAGGTCATTTAAGGATGTTAACCTGGAGGATTTAAATTAATTGTGGGAGATAGATTGTTCAATACGAATTAGTTGAGAGAATGCCCGATAAGAATTAATTGAGGTATTTGAATTCATTCAAATTTGGTGGAACCAAAATGATGATTATCAAGAGATTGGTTTTGGTGGATTAATGAATATTAAATTATTGCTGAGATGATCTTAAAATTTATTGAAGGTTGAATTAATTATTTGATCAGAGTTATGGATCTGTTGGACCAGATAATGATCATAAAACAATTGGTGGAAATCACAAATTACAATGTTATTGGATTCTTATTAGGAAAATTCTATGGTTGGTCGTCGATTCAAATTAGAGCAGAGAACAAAAGATTATGGGATTATTTGTGGTAATCGATGTGAAATCAATAAGGTGCATTGGTGGTATATGATTTTGGAATCAAGAATTTTTAAAGAGTCGAAATAATTATGTCTTTCTCGGAAGAACACTTGCGGAAGTTAAGCCCTATTTGGTGGAATTCTGAAATAATCGATATGATGAGGGCAAATGAAGTTAATCCAAAGCTTACAGGCGACTAAAGATGTACCCTCCTATTTGTTTATTGTCTTCCGTATTTCTCAGTTAAAGGAATACTTCAGAGTACCTAAGAACCAGATAGAATCATGAAGGAGCGAGGACTAGTTCTTTAGTTGTAGTACCCAAGTAAGGTTTTACGATTTTAGAACGCTATATATAATACTTGCTTGTGTGTTAGGTGGACTGTACCAAGTCTTTGTATACTTGTAGTACGTCGTCCATAAAAACTATTTTGATTTCAAGCTAAGTTTCTTCTAAGTTGTTGTTTGTTTCTCTCTTGAGTGTTTGTTTGGGATGTGGTTTAGTTCCCCTAATCTCTTACCTATGCTAGTTCCCTCTTATCTTTTGCTGTCCCGGACCACTTCAGATGGTGAACACAAGGAGCAACCCTGGCAGCAGCCGTAATGCCAACGCTCAACCAGAGAACAACATTCCACCACCTCCTGCTCAGGCCCCCAGCTTGGAACAGATGATGGCTATGCAACTGCAATTACTTCAAGCCCTTGCTCAGAATCAAGTGCAACAAGCTCCGCAGGCACCAAACCAAGCACTCCAGTCTAAGTTGGGAGAGTTTATGAGAACAAGACCCCCTACCTTTGCTGGTTCAGTGGATCCAATGGAGGCAGACGATTGGATCAAGGATGTGGAAAGAAAGTTGATCCTAGCTCAGTGCAGTGATCACGAAAAGGTGCTGTATGCCGCCCACCAACTCAAAGGAATTGCTGCTAATTGGTGGGGAAACTACCGCGCCGCCCATCAAGATGTGCAAACCATCACATGGGCTGAATTTGTTGAAGCTTTCCGCACTGCGCACATTCCTACGGGAATAATGGAAATGAATAAAAGGGAATTATACCAACTGCAGCAAGGAAACCTCAGTGTTTCGGAATACCTGAACAAGTTCACCCAACTGTCCAGGTATGCATCAGAAGAAGTCGCATCAGAGTCAACGAAGATTTGGAGGTTCATGCAAGGACTTGATCCCAATCTCAAGGTGCAGTTAGTGTCCAAAGATTTCCCGACATTTCAGCATATGGCAAATAAGGCCCTTGTCCAGGAAGATGCTCAATATCAATTGCAGGACTCTCGTAAGAGAATGATGGCTTTTCAGACACAGAGTAATGTAAGCAGTTCAAGGCCTCGAATAGATCCACCCCAGTTCAACAAAGCTCCAGCAGCAACAGATGCACCAAGAACTCCAGGATCTGTGCCTCGTTCAGAGATGCAAGAACCCCACATCTTTACCGGAGTCCGACCTCAGAAAAGCAACACCTCAGCCGCAGGAGTGCAATGTTTTCGATGTCACGAGATGGGGCATTATGCAAGCAATTGCCCACAGAACCCTCAGGTTACCACTCCAATTCCTTTCAACTTGGGAAATACCCCAGCGCGAACTCCAGTTGTAGGACAAGGACGGGGAGTCTCTCCAACTACAGGAAAAGCTCCAAGAACTTCGCAATCACAAGGCAGAGGACGAGTTAACCACATTACCGCAAAAGGTGCCCCAGGGGCAGCAATCATGCTTGGTAAGTTTCAAATTGGTTAAAAGAAACAAGCAGCTTGAGAGCACAGCAAGAAACCAAGAGCCGCGTTTTCCTCTCCTTTCTTTTTCCTAGTCCGTCCGAATCTCGGGGACGAGATTCTTTTTAAGGGGGTAGGTTTGTCACATCCCAAAATTTACCTTCTGAAAAATTTATCTTCAAATTAATTATTTTAAAGTATTTGAGTTTTATTTGGATTTGTCCTGAATTTTTGTTTTTGAAAAGCTAGATTTGAAAAGTATTTTTAAGTAAAACCTAAAAATTATTATTAAATAAAATGATATCTTGATTTTATATGAAAATCCTAGTTCAAAATAATTATTTGGAGTTATTTGGCTTTTATTTGGTTTACTGGATTTTCTGGAGTTTAAAAATGTATTTTTTGAAATTAGAAAGTATTTTAAGTATGAAAATTAAATACCAACCCTAGTTGGAATTATTTGTATAAAGTCCAAAATGTCACCAGGAGCTTCTATGAATTTTCCTGGAATTTTTGGAAGTATTTTCATATTTTTCTAAGGCTTAAATAATTTTCCAGGCTTTTCTGAAAATCCAAAATCAATTCTAAAAAAAATAATTTCCCTCCTCCTCCCTCCGGCCGCCACGTGGACAGCCAGATCTTCTCCACGTCCCCGCCATCTCCACTGTCGCCTCCATCCCGCCTTGGCCCCTTCCCCGCTCGACACGTGGCTGGCCCGGATCGTCCGCGTGCGCCGCCCGAGTCCATCCACCTGTCCGCCCGCGCTTCTCCCTCCACCGCCCGATCTGCCCTCTGCCGCGTGGCGCGATCTCCGCCGCCCGCGCCCCCTCTCTCCTCTCTCTGCGCCCTCGGCCCCACCTGTCATCCCTCCCGCGCGGCCCCCGTCTCCTTCCTCGCGCCACCGCCCCTCGCCGTCGCCGACCGCCTTCTGGCCACCTGCGAGATAACATCCCGATTTTTGGAGCCTTTTTAAAGTTTTTAAAATAAAATTCACCATTTGGATTTTTCTGGAATTAATTAAAGCTTAAATGAAATTTTTATTAATTAAAAAGATTTAATATTATTAAATTAAACATTAATATTTGTCAAAAATATTTTATTTGTGTTCCTTGTGTCACAAGGAATTTTTCTGTATTTTCTTGGATTTTTCGGAGTTTGTTTGAGCTCAATTTGAAATTTTCAAAAAAAAAAGAAAGAGGAGAGAGAATGAACAGTACCCGCGGGGTACTGTTCACTCGTCTTCCCCGCGCGGCCGCAGAGCCCGATCGATCTGTTCGCTGTGTACAGGTTTTTTTTGTTTTTCTCTCTCTTCATAACTTCCAATCCGGACCTTATTTGAATGTCCTCCCAAAAGGAAAGTTGTGCCAAATCACGCAAGGAATCCATCCCAACTGGCCTTCTTCAATTTCGTTCATCCGTTTGCCTTTTATCTCTAATTTTCTGAAACGGACTCTAAACCGAAATCCGCGAATTGGGGCCGGTTTCTACCTCTTCCAAGCCTATAAATACGACCCCTTGACCCCTCTAAACCCATCCCAAGCCGTGGCAAGTCCCCTCAAAGGTCAGGACGTCGTCGGCATCGAGGCCCTTGGTCTCGAATTTGCTCGTCGCGTCTCGAGCTATTCGGTGAGTTTTTCCGTTATCCTTTCGCGTCACATTGTGCCATCATATGCCATCTACCTTCTTGCCAAGTTAATTTGGTTTTGGTGCAGCCAATCTCCCGGAATTGAGTTTTCCCCAATCTAGGTCAAGAGCGCTTCCCGACGTCGATTCGTCGCCTCCGGTAAGATTCAGCCCTTGCCGTAATTTTTCTTAGACTTGCTTCATCGCGTTCTATGCCGTGCTCACTTCCTTTTCCCCAAAAAGCATCCACAAATTTTTGCCTCCGATCTCGCCATGGCCGCCAATGGCATCCCATGTCCCTGTCTATCCGGTGATGTTTTCTCCCAATCCGTTCGCGTCACATCGTGCCAAACCATCCCAGGTAGCTACCCTCCAAGTGGTTTTAGATTTCGTTCACCGAGTACCAAGATATTAAGTTTTTCCTTTTTCCTCCCCGACATCGTTCAATCGTCAATTGCGCCGTCTCCGGTGGGTTTCTGGCCGAGCCAATAATTTTCCTAGCTTCACCAAGCCGCGTTCTATCCCGTGCTCACCCTATTTCTCCATGTCCTATGCCCGAGTTTTATTGCTCTCTTCTACCCATGTCGTTGTAGCCGCCCGTGCCGTCACCGTTCTCCGTTTTGACGTGCCGTCGCTTCCTATGTGTGCCTTGAGTCTCTAGCAACCCATTTTGCTAGTTAGATTCATCTCTCATGCCTTCGCTCGCCAGCGCTAGCCATCTTTCCAAAAATTTGCTCTCGGGTGAACAGTAACATCTGTGATTTTCCAGCATTTTCTCGCCCCGGCAAACTTTAGATCGCTCGTTCTCCTTCATCCTAACTCCGATCGACCCGATTCTTTTTCCTAAATTCATCTAAAATTGAGCTCTATCTTTTGGTTCTGGTTTTGCAATTTTTGGAGTTCATTTGAATTTATTTGAATTTGTTTTGTTTGTTTTGTCGTTTCGCGCGTAGAACCCGACGTCGCCGAAGAATTTGTCGAGCCGCCGTAAGAAGGACCAAATAGCGCACAAGAAGGCAAGTCTCCTTTGATCATCTTGAACCTATGCTTTTGAAATGTTTTAAAATATTTTTAAATTATGTGCATTGCTATTTACATAAAATCTCTAGTTCAAACCTTTAGGAATTAGTTATTCCAACTTTGTTATGCCCTCATTTGACATTGATTGCCATGTACCTTGTCACCCTAGAACTCCCTTGGTCTCAATAAGGAGATTAATATTAATCTTTGTGAATATTAGAATGGTAGGATAATGCTTAGTCATGCTATCTTATAGCTTTGGAAAATCTTGAAAATGGGAAAATTATGATTTATTGTTGAACCCTTGTGTTTTTAAAGTTTGTGGTGACTGGAGTCGCCATTGTTCTTTTAAAATAAAAATAAAATTGAAAGTTGGTTTAGATTAGGGTGGATGGTTGGTTTGGATTGGTGCAGGAAGCACGAGATCTTGTAATGTGTATGTTCCACCCTAGTCAATTAAGGACCGACGCTTGTGTTTGTCCAGACTGAGCATTAACCGTACAACCACAAGTCTATATGGGTACGACCTAGCTGACTAACTTATGATATTCTAGTTTAGGTGCCACCAGTGGAAAGTGGGTGCCAGGGATGGACTGGTATCCACAGTGAGGGACAGGGATTTACTGTACTCATATGGCGCAAGAGGGGGCTTCGGTTCGGGCAGTTAGCCTACCTGCGGTGAAACCTCAGCGGGTGGTATCTAGCTAGATTAGAGTAAGGTAAAGGCTTTGTGATATTTTATCTGGGTCTCATGCCAAAGGAAGCATGTTGACTTTTAGGATAATTTATCTCTTGTGGGTAGAGTTGTACAACCTCTGCAGAGTGTAAAACTATTCGAATAGCCGTGCCCACGGTCAAGGGCGGGCAAGGAATGCATTCACATGATAGATTTCTGGTTTTGGTTTTAAAATCAAAAATTTTGTATTCCGAGAGTGGAGGGAACTCTTGGAAGGGTATCCTGGCAGATGGAGCCAGAGAGGGTGGATGTAACCCGCAGTGCTAAACTTGTTCAGTTGTTTAAGCTAGTGTTGGTAGATGGAACCTTCACTACAAAGTTAATGTTAGTTTCTGTTAAAACATTTACTTTATTAAATTGATGCCTTCGAAAATAATTAGTAGTAATTGAATTTAAAATATTGCTTTGTGCAAAAGAACCATATAGCCTTCCTTTGTCAAACCTTGCATCTATGCATTTTTCCCAAGACTTGCGGAGTACTTTATGTACTCACATACTACACTTAAAAATAAATCTCAGAAGACTGCGAAGCTCAAGAAGGTGCCTACGACTACTGCTTCGCCTGCGGCTGTGATGGATTCTTTCCGGAGAACTAGGTCGCGCTTCCCCAGTCAATTGTCTGTGGCGTATTGATGGGTCTTCGCTGGATTTGCCCTTTTTGCTTCCGCTGTGTTTTGTGTGTGTGTGAGGTCTTGAAACCTCAGATGTAATAAGAGACCTTTCGGTCTGTACTCTCAATTATTGTAATAAAGCGTTGTTGGTTATGAATCATCACTGTTTGACTGTGTGCACTAGCTTTGATCTGGGACTGGTGCTGTAATACACAGAGGGTCCGGGTTTGGAAATCCAGGGTCCCGACATGTACCTTGGTCAAGATGGCCAGGACGATGCTAGATGAGTATGCTACACCTAGGAAGTTTTGGGCTGAGGCTATAGCCACCGCGTGTCAAGTTTCGAAAAGGGTTTTTCTGAGGGCACAATTGCATCATACTTCTTATGAGTTGAGGTATGGGCAAAAGCCCAGTGTCTCACATTTTTGTGTGTTTGGTTGTAAGTGTTTTATCTTGAAGTTTGGGAACTTAGACAAGTTTGAGTCACAATCTTGTGATGGTATCTTTCTGGGTTACTCGACTTCTTCGCAAGGTTATAGGGTCTGAAACTGCGAGACTAGCAAAATTGTAGAGACCTGTGAGGTGACTTTCGATGAGGCTAGTCCTAGCACTAGGCTCGACATCTCAGGTTCTGTAGTACAGTCCGAGACCATCTTTGTGGATGATGAGGTGGATGGAGATGAAGGCTCCCTACCTGATCCAATCCATCCTTGCCTTGAGAAGCCTGCTTCTACCACTGCACCTCAGGGAGATCGGCCCATTCCTTCCAGTTCCTCTAGAGCTAGTGACTCTGCTTCTACCTCCTCAGCTCATGAGGTAGAGGCCACTTCCACTTCTCATCCAGGTCCTCCCCGTCATATCAAGAATCGTCATCCTTCTGAGCAGATCATAGGAGATCTTTTTGAGCGTGTCACACCCTCAAAACTGGCATGTCTCACTTCTGTCTTCATTCTGCTTTCATCGCCTCTTTCGAGCCCAAGGATGTCTTTCATGCTCTTTCTAATGCATCTTGGGCCAATGCCATGCATGAGGAGCTAGAAAATTTTGAGAGAAACAAGGTCGGGTCGCTTGTTGAGCCCCCTAGCGGTCACAATGTCATAGGAATCAAGTGGATTTTCAAAAACAAGCAGAGTGAGGATGGGGTAGTCATTCGAAACAAGGCTAGACTGGTAGCTCAGAGTTTCTCCTAGGTTGAGGGTTTAGATTTTGAGGAGACCTTTGCCCAGTAGCTAGGCTAGAGGCTATTAGGATTTTGCTAGCTTTCGCAGCGTCTAAGGGCTTCAAGTTGTACCAGATGGATGTCAAGAGTGCCTTCCTCAATGGGTATATTGAGGAAGAGGTCTATGTTAGACATCCTCTAGGTTTCGAGAATCCCAAAAATCCAAACCATGTCTACAAGTTTTTGAAAGCTCTGTATGGACTTAAGCAAGCCCCTAGAGCTTGGTATGAAAGGCTTAAGTCCTATTTGTTGAGTCATAGGTTTGAGATGGGAAAGGTAGACAAGACCTTGTTTATTCGCAGGCATGGCAATGACTTTCTATTTGCCCAGATTTATGTGGATGACATTATCTTTCGTGGCTCTTCTCATGCTCTGGTTTCCCAGTTCTCTGTTGTCATGAGCACAAAGTTTAAGATGAGTATGATGGGCGAGTTGAGCTTCTTTCTTGGTTTCCAGATCAAGCAGACTCAGGAGGGTACATTCTTGCATCAAGGCAAGTACACTCCAGACCTCTTGAGACATTTTGACATGAGTGATGGCAAGCCGGTGTCAACACCGATGGCGACATCAACATCACTTGATCCAGATGAGGATGGCGAGCTAGTAGATCAAAAGGAGTACAGAAGCTTGACTGGCTCTCTCTTGTACCTCACTTCCTCGAGGCCAGACATACACTTGACTGTGTGTCTATGAGCTCGATTCCAGGGCTCCCCTCGTGTATCTCACCACCAGGCAGTGAAGCGCATCTTCAGGTACCTTCGAGCTACCATAGACTGCGGTATTTGGTACTATTTAGCTTCCTATCTTTCCCTTAGAGGCTACTCCGATGCAGACTTTGCTGGCTGTAGGATAGATAGGAATAGCACTTCTTGCACTTGCCAATTTATTGGCACTTCTCTTATCTCTTGGTCGTCTAGGAAGCAATCCAGTGTTGCACAGTCCATCGCAGAGGCCAAGTATGTTGCAGCCGCTAGTTGCTACAGTTAGGTGCTTTGGATGGTTTCGACCTTGCGGGACTTTGGGTTAGTCATAGATAGTGTTCCTCTCTTCTGCAATAACACTTCTACTATTAACATTGCCAAAAACCCAGTGCAACACTCCAGGACCAATCACATAGATATCAGATATCATTTTCTTAGAGACCATGTGGAGAAGGGTAACATAGTGCTTTAGTTTATGGAGAGTAACCACCAGTTGGCTGATATCTTTACCAAGTCTTTAGATAGCTCGAGGTTTACAACCTTGCGGGGAGAGCTTGGGGTGTTTTGTCCTTATGGGTTAATGTGAGGGGGAACTTCTTACATCTTTTGTATTATACTATTCATAAGCTCCTATTTCATTTTGTTGCATTCCTTTGGGTGCATTTGGGATAGTCTTTCTAGCATAGACTAGAGTGGTTTTCTATCTCAGTTGCTTAGACTTCTTCCTCTCATCTTATGATTCTAGGATGTTGTTATTAGTTGTGTCTCTTCTCACTAGGTTTAGTTCACTCACTTCTTATAGGTCTAGCGAGGGTTGGGCCCCCTTGGGTAGACAGGGAACATATTTACTCCCTAGAGTGTTTCATGACCAGCTAATTGTTCTAGAGTCATATGGGGTTGATGAGAGCCAGTCTGAGTCATAGTATTCTCAGTATCTTGTCTATGCCTTAAGGACTGACATTTCTTCCTTCTGTCCAAGCTTCTCTCTTCTTGCTTTCTGTTTTGGTTCAAGGGGAGTTCATTTGAGATTTTCTGAAATTTAATGATGACATAACTCAACTTGAACTGAAATTGCTTCACATGCTGAGGGGGACCTGGATTTTCTTGCATTTCATGACATTTAAATTTCAGCATTATGCATTGTAATATAATTACATGGAGCCTTGATTATTATCCCTATATGACATGCTAAAATTGCATTACATCTTGCCATGAACTGTGCTAGGTTTCTAGATTTATCATGACTTTCTATGTGTAGCCTAGTCTTTGCCATACTAGCTTGAGTAAATGTAAACAACTTGAATTAAATCATGTCTTGTTAGCTTTTGTGACTAGTCTGGTTTTAGTTATCCTTTTATGATTCATGCCATGTCAAATAGCCCGAGTTGAGTCTGAATGTATATTGAGCTATACTAGTTCTTTAGTGAAGCATGAGTTAGTATTCACTCTCTGTTCCTGAACTCAATCAAAAAGATCTCTTTTATGCGAAAACCTGATCTCACCAATTTTTCTCATAAGACGGCTTGCCATTGCACTAGGCATGAACTCAGGGTGAGTTTTGGATGACCAAGATCATCTCTTTAAGCTTCGTGCTTACAGTGGTTGCATAAGGCTTGAGATCTAGCACATGGCTAAGCAATAAGAAAAATGGTTGAACACAACCATAAATTTATGAAAAATGTCAAATGTGCTAAATTTGCTTAATCACAAGAAATGCCAAGTACACATATCTCATTCTTGAACTTATAGCACTCTAAACTGACTCAATGATAGCTTCTTGGTTCCGCTTAGAATATTGACATGGCTTGACTCATGGTTAGATACCTTTTTCTAGACTATGATTTGGAGTGACTTGACATGTTAATCAATGCATCTAATTTCAGATTATGGCTTATTTGGCTTTAGCTCGTCTCTACATAGTTTGTCATGATCTAGATAGCCATTCTATGGTTTTGGCATGGTGTAATACTTAGAAAGTCATTTTGGATAATCTTCATGGCTCCTAATGCTTAAAATGAATAAAATACAGTCACTCCACTTCACTCATGCTTTTTTCTCTATGCATCTTGATGATTCTATTGCCAAAAGGGGATAATAATGGAGAAAAAGACATAAAAAGGGATGTTTTGGAGCTTTTGAAGAAAACTTACTCTTTCTGGTTGATTGCTCTAAGTTCACTCTTTCTCAACATGATCATAAGTTTCCTTCTCACTCTTTTTAGACCATGTGTGGCTTCTGCAACCTCTTACTTCTGTTTTTAAAAACAAACTCATCTTCATGGTTTTTTTTGTGTTCGTCAATATACTCATCAAGGGGGAGATTGTGAGACCATATGGAGGTCACCCTATGGTTGTGATGAGTAATTAACTTCTACTTTAGAGTTTGTGTAAAGGCTGAGTTTGATTTTTGAGGTCTGTGCAGAAGTTGGCTAGCTCTACGACCACTGTGTGCGGTAATCTGCGTTATGACTTGGTGGTCGTAGGTGCCGGTACGACTTATGGTTGTAGCAGCTGTTACGACTTATGGTCGTAGGTGCCGTTACAACTTGGTGGTCGTAAGTAGCCTTTACGACTTGGTCAGTACTTGCATTCACAACCACGTGGTCGACAGTGGCATTTACGACCACGTTGTCGCAGTCGATTTTACGACCATGTTGTCGCAGTCGATTTTGCAACCACGTTGTCGTTGTCGATTTTACGACCACGTTGTCGCTATCAATTTTACGACCACGTTGTTGCAAGTGATGGTCGTAGTGATTGCTACGTGGTTGTAGCGATTGCTACATGGTTGTAACGCTCTATCCACATACTCACAAGTCGTAGCGACCAGGTACGTGAAAGTCGGAGCTGCTAGCGATGGTCGTAGCATCTGTCTTCATGGTCATAGCGACCTGTGTGGTGGTTGTAACGACTTGCTGTGTGGTCGTAGACAGCTGGGAAGTCTTCTAGGGCTACGACTACCTCATGTCCAGTGCATACGAGTGGTCGTAAGTGGACAGTTGGGAAGTCTTGCAAGGTGGCTACAAGGATTGGATGGCAAGAAAACAGGAAGCTTCTAGGAAGGTGTATAGGGGCATTTTGGAGAAATGCTCCTGATATGCAAAAGAAGCTGTCCTATTAAAGCTGATCTGTTAAAGCACGTTTGTCCTGTCTATGTTAGCGGGTAAAGCGTGCGTGGAAAACCCGGTGGTAGGTAGGGGTTAACAGGTCATCCCCAGTATGAGGAGACTGTAAATAGGGATGGGCGGCTGCCCATCTAGAGAAGTCTCTAGGGTTTTCTGTTCTTGTGTGTGTTCTTGTTTTCGGTGTTGGAGCACTTGTGCTCCTAGTCCTTGTGGATGGAGTGGCTGTAAACTCATCTCTCAGAGCAATATATGATCTTTCTATCTATCTCTGTTTATGTTTGCTTGCTTAGAGTTGAGTTGGGTGTGGCTGTTTTAGATGTCCGCACTCTGTTCCTTGGTTCGCTATTTCCTTTCTTGATCTGAGACTTTGCTTTCGGTTGTTCTGTTGATAATCTGACTTGCCTGGTGTTGGGAAATCATACTTGAAGCCATTTTGGCCCCTCTATTCCCACTTGCATGGTCAGATTATCCTCTCTTCTTCTCAAGCTCGATTTTGAGCTCATTTGATGAAATTTGGTGAAGTTCTCTATTCTCTTGTTAAGTTTTTAATTCAAGTTCATAGGGGCCTTTTGAGATTGTGTTCATACTGTGTTTGAAGTCTCATGACTAGTTGATCCGTGAATCAAAAGTTATTTGGAATCTAGATCTTGCGGTCATGCGCTTTCCTGCATTTCCTCTGTTTTTCCGAGAGCTCTACGACCACGTTAGTCGTTCAACCACTCGTTGGCTTACGACTATGTTGGTTCTGATCTTTGTGGTTGTTGACCAGAAAGCTTTACGACCACGTTAGTCATTCGACCACTCGTTGGCTTACGACTACGTTGACGACTAGGGCAATTTACAACCTCATTGTCAAGTATCGATCACATAGTCAAGGTGACGACCACGAGCTCTGTTTTCGACCACGGTGTCGTGTTTTCAACCACGTTGTCACTTTGTCGACTACAGTGCTGGTCTCCAACCATGGTCTATTCTGTGATGCATTTTCTCTATTGTTCAGGTCTAGGGTTTCATCGACTATCGACCACGTTGTTGAGATTTACAATCACGTGGTATGTCTCGACCCCACAGTCAGATTCCGCCCAGTTCAATTTTTGTTTTTTTTGCTTCTCTGTTTTTTGTGAGGTTTCAACTCTAGTCTTTATAGCTCAGTATCTATTGGAGAAAAGAGTTAAGTGGATACTTAGGGAGAATTTAAAGGCACCATTCACCCCCCTCTGTTGCCTGTCCGGTCATACAACTCCTGTTATGTACGTTGCCTAGTGTAATCTAAAAGTCAGTGTAATCTGCGTTTCTCCATGCAAGCGTACAACGAATGTAAACTGTACATGTATAAATATATGAACTAAGGCAAACTAATATGCACCTCTATCTATCATCGACCTCGATCTCTAGAAGTTTACAACCCAATAACGAGGAAAAGAATAGAGAAACGGTGCATTGGATCAAGGGTTGGGCTAATTGCTATTGAGCTATCGGGTGAGTCTATTCATTATAAAAATTTTACAAGATTTCAATCACATTTGTCAACCATTAATTTGATGGAGATCAAGTCTGCTGTAATCCCTGATATGCTGAAGGGCCATGTGAGAACGTCCACGATTTTGTTGTGATGAACTATTGTCATTTAGTGGGAGTGGAAATTTAGAATTTGTAAATTTATAGTTTTTTCCTGATAGCTTGCAAAAATGGGTGATTTTGAGAAATTTGAGTCATGAGATGATTTGGTGACCTAGGTCAATGGTTATAGGTTACATAAGATATGTTATTGGTAATGTTGGTCATGTTGTGAAGAACTTGTATCTGAAAATGATTTCTTTTATCTTTGGACATGCAAAGTCATTTGAAATCAACCATG
Organism: Dendrocalamus latiflorus; assembly: GCA_017311315.1. Lineage (NCBI taxonomy): Eukaryota > Viridiplantae > Streptophyta > Magnoliopsida > Poales > Poaceae > Dendrocalamus > Dendrocalamus latiflorus. The sequence continues at coordinate 1,294,248 of CM029675.1, forward strand.
GTAAACAGCGAGGATTGGAGCTACGCTCATAGAGGAGCCGAGGTCCAGAATGATGGAGGATATTAGGTGAGATAGTGAGTTTAAGCATGGCATAAGAAAGGCGAGAAATATTGAAGGTAAGTTCGAATGGTAGGATGACACCATGTGGCTTAATCGGTTCAAGTGAGGGGTCGTCCAATGGAACGAGAGTGGGAGGGACTTGCCAATATGAGGCAAGTCAGTGGTGCACTTACACGTGGCAAGCATTGCAATTGCTTGCAATGGCAGGAGATGAATAGATCAAAGAAGGGTGTTTTGGCAGTTTGACCAAGATACCATTAATAGTTTTGGAAGAAAACCGCAGCGCACCAGCGCTGCATGGAATGGTGGTTTAAGTCATGGAGAAGTTGATATGATCAAGATAGATCAAAACTTAGGGCTTAGCGAATTCGAGCTTATTCGCTTTAAAAGCGTGCATAAGTGTGATGTGTGAGTTAAAACTCGTGTGTGGGGTTATCGGATATTTCCTATTATGCTAAGTCGATAGTACCTACTAAGGGTTAGATGTAACTGGTTAGCTCACCTATTTAAGGGGTTGGGACGGAGACTTGTAGTTAATCATCCATCCTTCCTTTCATGTTCAAGTGTTAGGGTTAGGGTTTGAGAGTTGAGTGCTTATGGTGTGTTCTTTGTCCTCCAGGGTAGAGTGGTTGTAAAACTTTCCTCCTCAAATAGCAATACATCAATCTTTGTTTATCTCCATGGCTATCTCTTGTGTTGATTGATTTGCTTTTGATTTGTTTGGTTTTTCTTGTCTTCTCACATTTTCTTGATCTTGTTGTACTAAGAACGTATAAGAGATGGAGATAATCTCTGGGAATCTATCTCCACCCAGCTAGACACTTTGATAGCAAGTTCATTAAAAGAACCAATTTTCGGTTGATTTGGCATCAAATTGTGACTTCTTGATTCGACGGTTTTTGATGTGTTTTGTGTTTCCTCGGTGTTCTTGCTTGTTGCGACATGTGAAAAATCATCTAGAGCCATCTTGGCTATCTTCTACATATGAGCAAGTTGTATTAACCATTTTTATGTTTTGCTCTTTTTTATGTAACCTTCTTTAAATCTCAAAAAGGTCAGAACTTTGACATGGGTTTTTATGATCCCTAGATGGAATAGGTTTTTAAAACTTTGAGCAAACTGTGTACAAAGTTTTACAGCTTTTGGATCATTAGATCAAAAGATATATGATTTGAAATCTTACAACTAGGCTAATTTTACTGTTGACTCGCCTGATTTTACTATTCGCAGTGGTTAGACCACTAGAACAAAGGTCAGACCACCCTTGAGAGGTCAGACCATCCTTTGGTTGGTGGTCAGACCACCAAGGAGAGGTTAGACCTCCCTCTAGTTGGAGGCCAGACCTATAGGAGTTGTTCTCTCTCTGAGTTTGATTTCTTGGATGATTTGATTTGGGTTTTGGCTTCGGATTTGATTCTTTGAAACTCTGTCATTATTTTAAAAAAATCTAAAATAATTGGATGAAAATTTTGGATGGCACCAATCACCCTAAACATTCTCATCATGGAAGAGGCATCAGAAACGTCTGTATGGTTGTGAGAGCCATCCGGTCGGCCATTGTCCACACCAAATTAGAGTCTGGAATCAGCTAGCTCATGTGCTCCCATTTTTTTTGCACTTGCTGCCAGCCCGTTACTGCGGATGAACAACATTTGCATGGCCGAATGGCCGTTCGCGTTGCCAGACGTCATTCGCTTGGTCAAACGGCTTTCCGCATGGCCGTGGGGCTAGCAAACCCTTTTTCTCTTCGATCAAGTTACCTCCTGTTGTTCCTCTATTGAATTCAACTGTGTCTAACCAGTTGCCTTCCATCCATCCTGTAGGTTCGCACACAGCTATTGAGGGAACAGTTGGGCAGTTGCGTATTTTGGACCCATTGTGCAGCATGTCCGTTGAGCGTGCTCAAGGAAAGTACCTCGCGGCTGTGACCTTCCCGTTTCGCATATCACATGTTTCCAGTTTACTTGTCACCTTGTCATTGAGTCTAATTATCATATCACTCATGCCTGCTTGGCTAATATCATATAAGTAAAGTTACCTGGTTAATATCATATCATTAAAGTTACCTGGTTGATATCATATCACTGAAGTTACCTGGCTAATATCATATCACTAAAGTTACCTGGCTATTATCATCTCACTAAAGCTTATTTGGTCATTGTCATATCACCAATGCTTGCCTAGTTATTATCGTATTGCTCATGTTTGCCTAGTTATAGACTTTTAATATTGTATTTATACCATGATGTTTTAGGTTATTTTATTTCACATGCTTTTATGTTTATTAGGATGCTTAGTTAAAATGTTCTAGAATTCATGTTTTTAATTAGTGTTTTAGAATTCATGCTTAAATTGTTAATGGGAGTAGCATATGAACATGTTTTAACTTATGTTTAAATTATTAGTACTCTTTTGATATTAGGGCTGCTATGTTTTAGTTTCTTAATATCATGATCTATTAATTATATGATGTTGTATTTGAGCTATGAAGGATGTATGTATTAAACTGTTATTCTGACTAACAATCACTCATCACATAATAAAACTTGAATGGTAGATAACCTTGTGTGAGGTATATTATAATACCTCTTTAGGATAATTCCTATATCACTATCACCATATCATCATTACACATTGCCCTCATTTCAAGAATTATGTCTCTCCATTTTTAACCCTAGCACATCTTTTCACTTCTCATAACTTTATCTTGGCCTTTCCTTAGTTTCCGTAAAGTCATACCATATAACATGTTAACAGTATAACGGTTACTTCGCCTGGGGTTATCTACATATAGGGGAGATTTCTGCCCACCTAATAATGTACAGGGGGCCGTACACTCTCGTTATACAGGATATTACATCCCTGTCTATGGTTATACAGTCGAGGATAGTGTTGTGCCTGACTATTCTCATATAACCGGGTATGTGGGAGTAATCACCAGTGCCATTGCCATAACTTGCTAAATAACAATTATCTTTAATTACACTATTTCTGCGATCTCTATCTTCGATCTATATAAGTGTTTTCGGTAACCTAGGTTCACTGTATTTAACCTGTGTTAATTACTTGCTTACGTTGCTTATCATGTACACATCTTACTTGCATTATCTGTCCTTTACTCATCGTGTTGTGATCGTTGTTGGGTACTTGCTGTGATTTCTAAATCTCACGCTTGCTCTTTCCATTCTCAAGTAAAAGGCAAGTGGAGTGATAGCAACATGCATGGGTGGGAGCACTTGAGTTTTTGGTACCATGACTTGCCACTATTTATGTCATTTTATTTACTCTTCATTTGGTTCGAAGTGGTCCAGTCCCATGTTTTCAATATTTATTTCAGCTTCCGTTGGTTTTCTATTAAAGTACTTTTAAAGTTTTAATTTTTTGTGATTTCTATTGTTGTTTGTATTATTTATTATTTACTTTGGCGATGACGTTTCATAGTAATATACATATTGGTATGTGAGGTGTTACACCAGTGATGCACCTACATGTGGCAAGGCAATTGCTTGCAATGGAAGAAGATGACTGAGTCAAGGAAGGGTATTTTGATAGTTTGACCAAGATACCGGAAATGGCTTTGGAAGAAAATCACGGTGCACGAGCAGGGCTTGGAAAGGTGGTTTAGGTCATGGAGAAGCTGGTATGATTAAGATAGATCAAAACTTAGAATCTAGCAGATTTAGGTTTGTGCGCTTTGAAAAGTGTGCATAAGTGTGATGTGTGAGTTAAAACTCATCTGTGTGGGTTATCGGATTTTTCTATTGTGCTAAGTGGATAGTATGTACTAAGGGTTAGATGTGACTAGTTAGCCCATCTATTTAAGGAGTTGGGGTGGAGACTTGTAGTTAACCATCCAACTTTCCTCTCATGTTCAATGTTAGGGTTAGGGTTTGAGTGATTGTGTTGTGCTCTTTGTCCTCCAAGGTGGAATGATTATAAAAGTTTTCTTCTCAAGTAGCAATACATTAATATTTGTTCATCTCTATGGCTATCTCTTGTTTTGATTGATTTGCTCTTGATTTGGTTGGTTTTTCTTCTCTTCTCACATTTTCTTGATCTTACCGTACCAAGAATGTATAAGAGATGGAGATAATATGTGGAAATCTATCTCCACCCATCTAGACACTTTGATAGCAAGTTTATTATGAGAACCGATTTTTGGTTGATTTGGCATCAAACTGTGATTTCTTGATCTGAGGGTTTTTGATATGATTTTTTCGATGTTCTTACTTGCTGGGACATATGAAAAATCATCTAGAGCCATCTTGGCCATCATCTTGGCCATCTTTTACCCATGAGCAAGTTGTATTAACTATTTTTATGTTTTGCTCGTTTTTTATGTAACCTTTCTTAAATCTCAAAAAGGTCAGAATTTTGACGTGGGTTTTGATGATCCATAGATGGAATATGTTTCTGAAACTTTGAGTAAGGTGTATATAAAGTTTTACAGATTTTGGATCATTGGATCAAAAGATATGTGATTTGAAATTTTACACCCGGGCTGATTTTACTATTGGCATGCCTGATTTTACTGTTTGAAGTGGTCTAACCTCTAGAACAAAGGTCAAACCACCCCTAAGTGGTCAGACCACCCTTTAGTTGGCTGTCAGAAAACCAAGAAGAGGTCAGACCTTCCTTTGGTTGGATGCCAGACCTCTAGGAGTTGATTTCTATCTGAGTTTGTTATTTTCTCTCTGAGTTTGATTTCTTAGATGATTTGTTTTGGGTTTTTGGCTTTCGATTCGATTCTTAGTAACTCTATAGTTATTTTAAGAAAGAATATAAAATACTTAGAGAAAAATTTTAGACGGCCCCAATCGCCCTAAACATTCTCATCGTGGAAGAGGCATCGGAAACGTATGTATGGTTGTGAAAGCCATCTGGCCGGCCGTTGTCCACACCAAACTAGTCTAGAATCAGCTAGCTCTTGTGCTCCGATCGTTTTGCGCTTGCAGCCTCCTTCCCCCTGCCTGCAATGTCCGCCGCTCCATCTTTTCCATTTTAGAGACGGATCGGACCATACTTCCATAGCAGAGTGGAGTGTGCCAGTGTGAGATGGAAGTGCTGGCGCTGTACGCTGCAGGCCCGCTCCTGGACATTGTCAAAACCCTCGTCGTCAACGAAGCGAAGCTATTGTCCGAAGTTCACAGTCAAGTTCAGTCCATCACAGGCGACATGCAGATCATGAACGGCATTCTTCGGAGCCTGATGGAGGCCCAAAATCGCAGCCAAGAGCAACTGGAGTGGATGAAGCAGGTCGTCTGTTGGTTTCAGCCCAGAATTCAGAGATCACGCACAACGCAAAAGTTTTGGACGGTGAACAGTAAAGTTCAGAGAAAACAGATGGAAGTTCAGAGTTCTTCCGAGCCAGGAATTTTGGGGCAATTTTCTCTGTTTTTCTGTTAACTGCAAAGTGCTAATACATGCCGAATATAAAGCTAACAAACTAGGAATCGTGCCATCCCACGATCCGCAATTACAGGAGTTTTCTAAACGTGCGAGATTCACATGGCACAAACAAGAAAGGAAATCTGCAGAAAAATGGAAATACAGAAAACTTCTGAAAACGTTTTTGCAGACCATTGTCTTCCCGCCTGACCCGGTCTTGCTTCTTCCAGATAATCCAAGCCTGGGTTATCAGCTCACATCGTCGGCCTCGCTCGAGACTACGAGCGCAACGTTGAGCTCTACGTCCACCGCATCGGAGGGTGGCACAGTGGCAACGACGCCCTGAGATGTATCCGGTGGATCGCGCGGCTGGTGTGGAGTTTGTGGACCTGCCCAACGCGGCGCCAGATCGCCATACGGATCCGTTAGCTCAAGGCCGAGGTGCACGAGGTGGCCGACAGGCGCAAAAAGTTTGACATCCCGCAGTCGTCTACTGTTCACCCAGACGAGGGTGCGATATTGGGAGATGATGAGGGCGAGCAAGATCCTGGGAGACGTGCTCTACCAGACGGTGAACCACCGGCCGGCACGGTGACTAAAAATAGAGCCGTCGGTCCTCTAGTGGAGTGGCTACTGTCGCCGGCTGCTACTGCTGCTGGTGGACCACCGCTCATGGTTCTCAAGATTAAATGGAATAAAAATGGCTTTGGAGATGTGGAGAAACAAGAGCTAGCGGGGGGGTGTACACACATACCTCCATGGTGAAAGCATTTGCCGGTCACATGTTCCATGTCAACATTAGAACGAAACCACAGGGGGGAACAAGGATTAGTACAAACCTAGGAGAATTGTACTAATGGATCAGAATGCCCAGCCTGCAGAAAAACAAAATCTAGACACACAGGGAAAAAATTTTAGAGTATCGGCAAAACGCACGCGAGTGGGTTTCATCAGAACTGAACTCTATTTTCTAAATTCTGGAAGAGCTACAGTTTAGCCTGAAAATGGCGGACAGAAAGCAATACAAAATACTCTGTTCAGGCTTCAGCTGAAGACCCGAATAAACAGCAACTAACTCCACCTAATCTGGATCACGATCCAAATAACTGGACCATAATCTGACACTACAAACTTGACACAAATAAACTGGAAATAGACTTCTGCACTAAACAGTAAAACATGCTGCCGAAGCCCAGTTCTACTCGCAAGACAGAAAAACGAAACAGGCTGAAAACAGAATTGCTGAACGCAGGCTGCATTTTTCAGACTACAAGAGAAGAACCGAAACTGCACTTGGTTTGCTTATTCAGACCAACTTCAGACTCTGACCTGACAGGGAGCAAGACAAGATTAGCTCTAACATTTACCCCCCTAATCTTGTCTTCCTTTTGCTGCATCCACCATGCCCAGCTTCTTCCTCGTCTCAAGAAATTTAACCCGGCCGAGAGACTTCATCAATATGTCAGCCAACTGCTCCTCAGTCCTGACATGTTTCACCTCAATTTTCTCACTCTCCACACATTCATGAATGAAGTGGTACCTTGTATCAATGTGTTTACTCCTGTTGTGGTGCACATGATTCTTACACAATGAGATGGTAGATTTGTTATCAACTAGCAACTTGAACATCTTTTGCTTCTGATTCAGCAAATCACTCAACAATCTTGCAAGCCAAATACCTTCACAAGCCGATGTCGTTGCTGCAATGTACTCGGCTTCACATGACGATAAAGTAACCAGCCTTTGCTTCTGCGAGATCCAAGCAATCAGACTTGTGCCAAGATAGAAAACAGCCTTGGTGGTGCTCTTACGATCGTTGACGTCTCCGGCAAGATCGCTATCACTGTACCCAATCAAATCGAAACCTCCATTGCCGCTTCTTCCATAGAAACACCCCAAGCTGAGTGTTCCACTTATGTAGCGGGGAATATGCTTCACGGTAGTCATATGCTCAATTGTTGGACTCTCCATAAACCGGCTGACAATGCCAACTGAATAAGCAATGTCCTATCGGGTATTAACCAAGTATCTAAGTCTTCCAATGATACTCCGGTATATTGCGGCATCAACTGGAGGGATCTTACTCTCTTTACTCAATCTGAGACTCTCCTCCATGGGAGTAACACAAGGATTACAGCCTTCCATTCCTGCTTCTCTGAGTAACTTTTCAGCGTATGCTGACTGGCACAATGTTATCCCATCACCAGTTTGCTGCACTTGTATCCCCAGATAGTAAGTGAGTAATCCAAGAACACTCATACTAAACAACTGCTGCATTTGGGTCTTGAACTTGGTGATTTCATCTTTGCTTGAGCCGGTAATGATCAAATCATCGACATATACACCCACAAGCAGTAGTGAAGATCCATTTACCTTCTTGTACACGGCATGTTCTAATGGACTGCGTTCAAAGCCAAGTGACATCAAACTTGTATCCAATTTGATGTTCCATGCTCTCGGTGCCTGGCGAAGCCCATATAGTGCCTTTTTCAACCTTAGCACTTTATGCTCCTGCCCTTTTATCTCAAAACCAGGTGGCTGAGAAACAAATACTTCCTCTTCTAATTCACCATTCAGAAATGCCGATTTCACATCCACATGTTGCACTTCCCATGCTTGCTGTGCTGCCAAACTCACTAGCAATCGCACGGTCTCCATTCTCGCAACCGGCGCAAAGACTTCATCAAAATCCACTCCATGATGCTGGACATAACCCTTTGCAACCAAACGAGCCTTGTGCTTGACAATTGCACCCGAGGGACCCTTTTTCACTTTAAATACCCATTTCAAGCCAATGGGTCTCTTGCTGCCTGCATTCTCCACAAGTTTCCAAGTCTCATTCTCTTCAATGGACTTCAACTCCTCTTGCATAGCATGCCTCCAACATTCCTCTTTTGCTACCTCAACATGGCTAGAAGGCTCTTTAGTTGCTAGCAAACAAAAGTTTAACTCTTCAGGCTGTAGCTCAATGGGATTAGTTGCATAAAACGACGAGGTCCTTCACTTGATGATCCAATCGACGCTGCTGAACCATCTGGACTGCTCTGTGATGAATTTGGCTATGTTGGTGACTGGCTGCTGAACTGCATTGGACTGCTATCTGGCTCATTATTTCCACCCAAATTCTGATTTTCTGCATTCTCAGAGGTATCATTCACGTCTGGGGCCTGCTGCTCTTGGCTCTCCACCTTTCCTACATCATCATCAAGCCCATAATGAATTTTAAAAGAATCTAGACAGTAGATCTGCAAACTATCACCGACAGTCAGCTCCTCCCAATTCCATGAGTTTTCTTCCTCAAATACAATGTCCCTACTCACATGCACTTTGTGGTTCTTGGGGTCATAAACCCGATATGCTTTGGAACCTTGCTCATAGCCAATAAACACCATTGGAGCACTTTGATCTTGCAATTTTCTGAGATGTGGAGCTGCTGTCCTCACATGAGCAATACACCTAAAGTGCACAGGTGATTAACATTGGGCTTCCTCTTGTACAAAGCTTCATAGGGAGTCTTTCCCACAACACTCTTGGTCAATGCTCTATTCAACAAATACACTGTAGTGGCTGCTGCTTCTCCCCAAAACCTTCCCAGCATTTGCTTGCTCTTCAATAGACTTCTAGTCCTTGCAACAACGGTTTGATTCTGTCGTTCTGCCACTCCGTTTTGCTGAGGTGTATAAGGCGCCATGAGGTACCGTTTCAGCCCCAATTCATCACAAAAGTTATGGAACACTTTTGATGTGAATTCTCCTCCCCGGTCTATCCTGAGTGCCTTCGCTTTCAGCTCAGTTTCTAACTCTGCTCTGGCCTTCACTGATTTGAATGCAGCAAGAGCTTCATCCTTTGATCTAATGAGCACAACCCACATAAACCTAGTGCAATCATCCACAATCAAAAGAAAATACCTCTTGCCTGATGGTGTAGCCGATGTAATTAGACCACACAAGTCTCCATGAAGCAGTTTCAAAGGATTTTGTGCCCTATACACTACTGCAGATGGAAATGGCAACTTGTGTTGCTTCCCGGCTAGACAAGCATCACAAAGCTGCTCAATGTGATCAATCTCTGGCAATCCTTCAACCATCTGCTGCCGTGACATATCCCTCAGCGCTCTGAAATTCAAATGACTGAATCTTGCATGCCAAAGCCACTCTTTCTCCTTGTGAACAGCCATCAGACAAATCAGTTTTGTCGGCTGGAGCTTCAGAACATACAGCCGGTTGGATGTTCTTTTGACCTTAGCTAAGAGCTGATCTTCTTGATCAAAAATCCTCAAGATCCCATCTTCAATCATTTCTCATCAAGCTGTCCCAAACTCACAATATTGCTCTTCAATTGAGGAATATAGTATACTCCTGTCAGGGCTTTGTGCTCATCAATTTGTCGCTTGAACAGAACTGTTCCTTAGTCTCAAATCTCAGTAACTGACCCATCTCCAAACCTCACAGAGCCTTTTACCGACGTGTCCAGCTCTGAAAACACCTCTCGGCATACAGACATGTGATTGCTAGTCCCTGAGTCAAAATACCAAGTGAAGTTTTGGGTAACTCCTCCATCTCCATGGCTGAAATCATCCTTCTCTTCATTGAGAAGCACGGTTGCAGTAGAGACGTTAGTCGACAGCACAACCAAACGGTGTTGAATCATCAACAGAGCCGACTCATCGTTATTCTTCTCCACAAGGTTTGCCATGGCTTCTTTCTTCTTGGATCGGCATTCAGACAAGTAATGACCGTAGTTCTGACAATTGTAACATCTCACCTTGCCCTTGTCAAATTTGGACTCTTTGTCATCGTCGCCGCAACTGCGTCTGCGCCCGCGCCCGCGGCCTCTACCACGGCCGCGACCACTTCGTCTGAACCCGCTACCGGATGCTTCTCCTCCCTTGTTCTCCTCCTTGGCTCTCCACTGGGCCCGAGTGAGCAAGACATGCTCACCTTCTTCGTCGTCGGCAGCCCACAGGCACTCCTCGTGCGCCTTCAGCCGCTCGACGAGTTCTTCAACAGTCATGCGTTTCAAGTCTGCAAACTGTTCAATGGAGCTGACGATCTGCAGAAACTTGTTGGGGAGAGACCAGAGCATCCTCTTGACAACAACCGAGTCCTCCACGTTCTCACCGAGCTCGCGGATTTTGTTGACAATGGTGCCCACCTTGAAAGCGTAATCATCCACCGTCTCTGTGTTCTTCATCTTTAGGGCATGAAACTCCTCTTTGAGAGTCTGCACTCTCGCTTCCTGGACGCGTTCAACTCCGAGGAACATCATCTTCAGGGCTATCCAGACCTCCGTTGTGCTCTTCTTCTTCGCGACAAGGAAGAGAACGTCTTCTGGGATTGCACTGAGTATCGCCGCCCTCACAACTTTGTTCTGCTTCGTGTCTACTGGCTGTTTCGGATCAACGGGATCTACCACGTCCACAGATCATATGCCTCCATCACAGCCTGCATCTTCATGGACCAAGTAGCGAAATTTGATCGCGTCAACACCCGATACGGCAGTCCGACTGAAGTGTCCTTCCCAGAGCTTCCCAGGGCTTCCGCCGACATGTACAGGGGCATCCGCTGATGTTCTCTTCGCCAGCCCATGGCTCTGATACCAAGTGATGGATCAGGATGCCCAGCCTGCAGAAAAACAAAATCTAGACACACAGGGAAGCAATTTCAGAGTATCGGCAAAACGCACGCATGAGAGTTTCTTTAGAACTGAACTCTATTTTCTGAATTCTGGAAGAGCTACAGTTCAGTCTGAAAACGGCGAACATAAAGCAATACAAAAAACACCGTTCAGGCTTCAACTGAAGACCAGAATAAACAACAACTAACTCCACCTAATCTGGATCATGATCCAAATAACTGGACCATAATCTGACACTACAAACTTGACACAAATAAACTAGAAACAGACTTCTGCACTAAACAGCAAAACATGCTGCCGAAGCCCAGTACTACTCGCAAGACAAAAAAAACCATACAGGCTGAAAACAGAACTGTCGAACACGGGCTGCATTTTTCAGACTGCAATAGAAGAACTGAAACTGCACTCGGTTTGCTTATTCAGACCAACTTCAGACTCTGACCTGAGGGAGCAAGGCAAGATTAGCTCTAACATGTATTGCGGGAACTACTAGACCAGGTAAAAGCAGGATCACCTCGACAAGATGAAGACACGCTGCTGAGGACGGAAGCTAAGCAGCAGAAGAAGAAGCTTACAGCTGAGGAGCCCGCTCTCACCGAGAAACTTCAGAGGCGTCTCAAAGCTGCAGGTAAACCCTTCTTGATTCTTCTTCAAAGGGTCCAGACTGAAGATAGATGGGAGAGAACAAAACCTACTTTGCTGCACGACGACAAAGATTGCCCTGCTGGTAGCGCTATAATCATTACCACGTCAGAAGATGATATGGCCAAGTCCTCTTCCTTTCTCAAAGTCTTTCGTGTTGAATGTACATATGACCTCTACTACCACAAAGCAAAGGAGCTTGTTGGATCAAGCAAAATGGATTATGTGAAACCCATCTTTGAACACTGTTACCGAGACGCCTTTGAAGTGAAGATGCTCCTGCATCTTCTCTATGTTAATCCTAATAGGTTAGGAGATGCGATGGTCATCTTCAGCGACATCCTATCAGAGTGTCAAGCTCGGAACATAAGCGTTGCTAAGCAAATGCTTGCGTTTTGCAACAAGGAGCTGCCTACCAAGTACAAGAGCTGCTTGTTGTATCTATGTATCTTCCGCAAAGACCACACCACAAGGAGAACACGCCTGGCTAGAAGATGGATTGCTGAGCGCCTGATGGATGAAACAGATGAAGCTGAGCGCTGTTTCGAAGTTCTTGTCACTCGAGGGTTTTGATGGCAAAGAGACAAAATCACGATCGCTCTCGCACGCACAAACTCTCACGGAGTTGAGGCAGCAAAAACTATTGAGAAAACACAATGCTTTTCTATGTGCTGCGCTGCTTTAGCCGCACCTAGTTGTCTTTATTTATAGCACAAACAAAGACCGTAACTCAAAGCAATACGAAGAACAAAAATTGGACTACAACAAACTCCTAATCAAACTCCAAAACTGAGTCCATTTGTGATCCCAATCGAAAAACAACACGGATTAAACTAACAAACCCCCCTAATCCTGTTGCCTTCACTTGATCCCGTTACGCCGATACTGTCGCGGAGCTCCAGGAACCGAACACGGCCGAGTGGCTTCATCAGGATGTCCGCGAGCTGCCGTCCGGTTTTAGTGAACTTGAGAACAATTTTTCCTCCATCGACCGCCTCAGGAATGAAGTGAAATCGGGTGTCGATATGTTTGCTCCTATCATGGAGTACTGGATTCTTGCTAAGAGTGATGGCAGACTTGTTGTCCACCCTGAGTTCCGGCGCCGGAAGGTTTTGTTCCAAGAGCTCCTTTAGCAGCTGGTGAAGCCAGACGCCCTGACAAGCTGCTGTCACAGCGGCGATGTACTGTGCTTCGCAGGAGGAGAGAGCCACAATCCTATGTTTTTGCGACTACCAAGAGACTGGGCTTGTGCCAAGGAAGAAGAGGATGCCTGTAGTGCTCTTCCGCCCATCAAGGTCACCGGCCATGTCGCTATCGCTGTAACCCAACAAGGCCAGCTTGTCTCCTCCTCTTGGGTAGGTGACGCCGAACCCCTGTGTCCCGGCGATGTACCAGAGGATGTGCTTCACCACAGCGAGGTGATCTTCCCACGGATCCTCCATGAACCGACTCACATACCCTACGACAAATGTGATGTCCAGCCGAGTATGAGTCAGATAGCGCAAGCTCCCTACAATGCTTCGGTAGCGGGTTGCGTCCACAGGCGGTGCCGTTGATACCTTGGACAGCTTGAGCCTCTCTTCCATCGGCATGTGACAAGGATTGCGCTCTGCCATGCCATTCTGCTCCAGGAGCTTCCCAGCATAGGCGCTTTGATAGAGCGTGATCCTGCTGTCACTTTGACATACCTCAATGCCGAGATAGTAGGTGAGCAGTCCCAAGTCACTCATGCGAAACATGGACATCATCTCGCGCTTGAATTTGTCAATGCCTGCTCGAGTTGTCCTGGTGATGATCGGGTCATCAATGTAGACGCCGATGATCAATGTTCCTCCGGGCATCCATCACGTGTATAGCGCATGCTCATCCATGCACCTGTTGAAACCCAGCTCCTGGAGGCTAGCGTCCAGCTTGGTGTTCCAAGTGCGTGGGGCTTGGTGCAGCCCATATAACGCCTTGCGCAGTTTGAGCACCTTGTGCTCCTGCTTGTCAACGATGAAACCCGGCGGCTGCTCAACGTAGACCACCTCAGCAAGGTCCCCGTTCAGGAACGCGGACTTCACGTCCATGTGGTGCACGGACCACCCTTGTTGCGCCGCCAGAGCCAGTAGTAGCCGCACCGACTCAATTCGCGCGACAGGGGCAAAGACATCCTCGAAGTCGATCCCTTCACGCCGCGCATACCCTTTCGCCACGAGACGCACTTTGTGTTTGGTGATTGCACCATGCTCGTCTCGTTTCACCTTGAAGACCCATTTGAGCCCGATCGCGCGATGCTCGGCAGGAAGCTCAACGAGGTCCCAAGTGTTGTTCTCCTCGATAGATTTCATTTCCTCCAGCATCACCCGGTGGCAAGATAGGTCATGTTCCGCCTCACCAAGTGTGACCGGCTCTTCCACACTCACCATGTGCAGCTCGGTAGGGGCGACCGGTTATGGCTCCAGGAACCGTATCGGGGCAACAGCGGGTGCGGGACCGATGATGTCCCGCAGCATCCTGAACTGGTGTTGTGCACCACCGTCATCGTCGTGATCGAGCTCGGCAAGCGCCTCAGCTGTTGGCGACACGAACCGCCCACCCGGTGCGTGATCCGGAGCGCTAGGTGGTGGCGAGTCCTGGCGAGGTGGTAGCGTGTGCGGCTACTCTCCCGAAGCAGGGACCTCCACTGGATCAGCGATGATCTCGTGTTCAAAGATGAATGTGCCCATGCTAGACGTCTTCTCCAGCTCGCCGGGATTCGCCCAATCCCAGCTGGCATTCTCGTCGAACACCACATCGCGGGAGACATGGACGTGGCGCGCAACCAGGTCGAACAGCCGATATGCTTTCGACCCCGGCTCGAACCAGAGTAGCACCATCTTCACGCTGCGATCATCGAGCTTCTTCAGATTTGGGTGAGTTACCTTGGCGTGAGCGATGCATCCAAACGTGCGCGGGAAGGAGACGTCGGGTTTCCTCCCATGCCAGGCCTCAAACGGTGTCATGCTGTCCAAGCTCTTGGTGGGTGCACGGTCAGACGGCATCCCCTTCGCCTTGAGCAAGCAGCGTGCTATGCCGACGATTGTTTGGTTGTGCCGCTCAACGACACCATTCTGTTGTGGCGAGTATGGTGCCGTGAGCTGCCGTGCAACTCCCTGATCTGCGCAATACTGCCCGAACTCGATCGAGCTGAACTCTCCCCCTCGATCAGTTCGCAGAATGCACAGATGCCGCCCAGTCTCGACCTTGACACTAGCCTTGAACTGCTTGATGATGGTAGTCGCCTGATCCTTGCTCGTCAGGAGGCGAAGCCACATGTAGCGGCTGCAATCATCGACGAGAAGGAGAAAGTAGCGCCGGCCACCATGAGTCGCCGGTGAGATGGGCCCACACAGGTCACCGTGCACGAGGTCGAGCAACCCCTCGGCACGGTAGTGGGTTGCTGCTGGAAATGAAGCGCGCCTTTGCTTGCCAATGAGGTAGCTGTCGCAGATCTCACCGGGAGTCCGCACACCATCCCGTCTTGCGCCAACTTCTTCAAAGCGTCGAAGTTGAGGTGGCCATAGCGTGCATGCCATAGCCAAGCCTCATCATCTTGCCGCGCCATTAAGCACACCGGCCTCGCAAAGTTCAAGTTGAGCATGTACAGGCGGTTTTTGGTGCGCTTTACTTTGGCAAGCAGTTGGCGTTGCCGATTGCAGATCCGCAGCACTCCCCCATCAATTAGCACCTGGCAGCCACGCTCATCGAGCTGGCCGATGCTGATGATGTTGCTCTTGAGCCTGGGAATGTAGTAGATGTTGCTGATCGCCCTGTGTTCACCGTTCCGGCAAGTGAACTGCACCGTCCCGCACCCGCAGATGTCGACCACCGAGCCGTCGCCGAAGTTCACCGATCTAATGACACCCGTGTCCAATTCCGCGAAGAGGTTGTCGCAACCGGTCATGTGGTTACTGGCCCCAGTGTCCAAGTACCACACGTCGCTCCGCTGTTCTCCATCGCACCCCAGATTCACTTGGGCGTGCGTTTCGTCAGTGAGGGCACACACCTGCGCCATGAGCAGCGTCTGATCCTCATCATCCTCCCGGGTGAGATGGACCTGCTCGCGCTTTGGCTGCCGGCAATCCTTGGCCCAGTGGCCAATCTTGCCGCAGTTCTGGCACTTGTCACGACTGACGTTGCGCTCGCGCCCTGATTCGCGCCCATCATGCCCGGCGTCGCGGCCACCCTCGCCTTTGGGTCGCCGATTGCCCCTGCCACGGCGACGGCCATGGCCACCAGACTTGCTCGACGATCCCTCGCCGCTTTGCTTCTCCTTGAGGCGCGCCATCCATTCCTCCTCGGCCAGCAAGAGTCTTCCTCGGTCAGCAAGAGTTTAGCTTCCGAGGTAGTAGTCGGTGGTGCCGATTGTGAGATGCAACGATCATCGGCGCCTTTCAGACGCCTGGTGACCTCCTCAATGGACAGCTTGGAGAGATCGAGCATGGTTTCCACGGTGTAGACAACATGACCAAACTGAGGTGGGACGACGCGAAGGTATTTTTCGACAGCCTTCTGCTCGTTGACGGGTTCGCCGTACTCGGAAAGCTGGCCAACTAGGCAGCTCAAGCGAAGCGCGAGATCCTCAGGATCTTCGCCTTCCTTGAATGCGAGCGTCTTGAACTCGGTGCGTAGCTTTTGGAGCTTCGACTTGCGGACATGATCAGAGCCAATTCGTATGGACTTGACGTAGTCCCATGCTTCCTTGGCCGATCGCTTGATGGCGAGCGCGCAAATCATCTCCTGCGGGGCCGCCTTGAGGAGCGCCTCGAGTGCCGCACGATCCTCCTGCAGATCGGCGTCACCATACTCGATGGCGTCCCACAAGCCCCTCGCCTGGAGCATGACCTTCATTACGAGTGACCAATCCGTGTAGTTGTCGCGCGTGAGCATCGGATAGGACGTGCCTCCAACCTCCCGCACGGTCTTCTGGACCACCATGTCGCGGCCGCGAGTGCGACCACGACGAAGGACGCACGGCGAGGCCAAGCGCCGCCCTCGGCCTCCGCAGTGCGGCGACATACTCCGGTCAACATCGCTTGCTGAAGCCGATATCACGCAGGGATCGAGTAGCCTTGCTCTGATACCAAATGATGGCAAAGAGACAAAATCACGATCGCTCTCACACGCACAAACTCTCATGGAGTTGAGGCAACAAAAACAATTGAGAAAACACAATGCTTTTCTGTGTGCTGCGCTGCTTTAGCCGCACCTGGTTGTCTTTATTTATAGCACAAACAAAGACCGTAACTCAAAGCAATACGAAGAACAAAAACTGGACTACAACAAACTCCTAATCAAACTCCAAAACCGAGTCCGTTCGTGAACCCAATCGAAAAACAACACGGATTAAACTAACAAACTCCCCCTAATCCTGTTGGTCCTGGGGAGCTCGGTGCTGCCGGCAACATCAAGAGCTGCACAGTACATAGTCATGTTTGCGAGTACATCACCACGATTGCTAAAGATGTAAACTTTGTGCAGACAAAACTGCTGCAAAAAAAATGGCTCACCACCTTTCCATTAAGAACAGGATAAGTCTGCCCCCGCAAGCATCTGGAAGTGACATCGTACGTTTTCTTCCATATTTGGTCACATCTCCTCAATGGGAGCTACTGAAAGTGCTGGATCTAGAAGGCTGCACAGGATTGCAGAAGCATCATCTGAAGAGCATCTGTAATATAGTATTGCTTAGGTACTTGAGTCTCAGGAATACAGATGTTGTAGAACTCCCGAAGCAAATTGAGAATCTCCGGTGATTGGAGACATTGGACATCCGGCAAACCAATATACAAGAACTTGCCAAGAAGGCTATTGTGTCTCCAATGCTGAAGTATTTCCTTGTCGGTCACATTTGCTGTGCAAGCAATGATGATACAAGATCTGAAGAATCATTTTCCACAGTGCCATTGGTGTCCCTCCGCATTGGGAAAATGAAGGACATGGAGATACTGTCCCATGTTCGAGTTTCCAACCATGGCAGTGAGCTAGCCGGCATTGCTCAGCTGGAGAAACTAAGGAAATTTGGTGTTGTTCTTCATGGTACCATGTTGGAAGACCTGTTCCGCCAAATTGAGAAATTACATAGATGCCTTCGCTTCTTGTCAATCCGGATTGATCAACCAGCTGTCAGTGAGACTCCTGATGCAAAGATGGCAGCTGCTTTACTCTGCCCTCTGAAATTTCTTCGGAGCCTAAACATTAGTGGCGTAACAAGTTGGCCTCCCTACTTGTTTCAAGAGCTCGATCAACTTACCAAGATAACACTGAGTGATGAACCATGTGGGGGTGACCACATGTGTATGATGAGTAATTGACATTGATTATGCTAGTCGAGTTTGGTTTGGGTGGTTCAGAGTTGAGTCGTTGCGTGGTGCAACGGGCTCGGTCGGACTTCGGTCAGACTTGGTCGTATTGGTTTAGGATGCATATTCAGATAATTCGACAGGTTTGGGCTTTGGCATGAGTAAGTATGATGTGCTTATGCTATTTATGCTTTCATGTATCGAGCGGTGCTATTTGATGTGTTTCTTGTCTGTGTGGCTGCAGGACGTCGAGTGGAGTCGTGGCGAGACACGGTGGACCGGACTAGGCGCAGGTGGCGCTGAGGTCAGAACGGTCGGGATGTGTCGAAGACGACGTGGACTCGAGGTGGTTGCAAGGCGTGCGAGGCAAGGAGCGCGGAAGCTTCCCGGAAGGTGCAGGAGGGGCGAATCGGGAAATTCGCGAAGCTGCACAAGCGGGAGCGGGCGCCGTTGGATCTAGCAGGCGTAACGGGGCGGAGACCCGTTGGCCAAGGCTATAAATAGGATTGAGGGGCTGCATGCCCACTTGAGCACTTCAAGGGTTGATTGAGTCTAAAGAGTCTTTAGAGGGTTGTTTAGCTTTTGGCTCTTTAGTTGTTGGGAGTGACAGAGTTTGTTAGGGTGCTCCCTCTGTCCTCTACGATGTCTTCTAGGTGGTAGAACAGAGAGTTCATCCCCTTCTCCAAGCATTCATGGTTGAGGTTTGAGAGGTTGGAGAGGGTTTGAGCGTCATGTAATCTTTCACCTTGTTCTAATGTCCATGCGTATCGTGACTCCTTGTATTTCCTTTTGTTTCAATGAATGAAATCTGAAGTTTTATCTCCAGTGCTCTCTCTGTTCTTAGTTCTTCCTTCGATACTCTTTGGAATGGATTTTTGAGTTTCTTGATCCCTTGTTGGTTCTTGCTGTGGAGGTGCAAAATGGGTTGCTCAGTGATGGGATAGTTCCTCCAGATCATTTGATCAAGTTTCTCAAGAGCAAAACCTAATTTAATCTCAGTTTTAGATTTCAGCCTCCTCTGTTCTTGTATTTCTCGTTCTAGGGTTTTAGCAAGATTTTGTTTCCCTCAACGAAATGTCATGAAATTTGGCATGGAGAGTCCAGAGGCTATCAACTAGCTTCCCTCAAAATTTCATGGCCAGAGGATCAACGATTGAGGAGTAATTTGATTTTTGGTGGAGGCTCTGTAAGGTTTCAGGTTTTAGCCCTCTTTGAATTTCTAGGGTTTGGTGTTATTTTCGTTTCCCTTCACGAGATGGCATGAAACTTGGCATGAGAGGTCCAGAGGCTATTGCTAATCTATCCTCAAAGTTTCATAGCCAAATGATCAAAGATGAAATGTGAATTTGAGTTTTTGGACAACTCTCTGTACTTTTCAGGTTTTTGTCCAAACTCTGAATTTCTTGCTTCTAAGTTTGATTTCTTTGTTTCCTTTAGCCCTCTTGCTATTTAGTTCAAGTTCTTGATCTTTTGGGCTAAGTAGACCAGCTGGATTTCATCTTTTTCTTCAGTTTGTGGGTGGTCTACAATTTCTACTGCTTGCTGTTTTCAGACTGCTTTTTCAGCATTTCTTGCTGCAGTTTTCAGCCTCTTTTTGCTGCTGTTTTCAGCCTCTTTCAGCTGCAGTTTTCAGCTGAAATTGCTGTTGTTTTCATCGTCTATTTGCTGCGGTTTTCAGCAGCCAAAATCAGCACTTTTAGTGCAGTTTTCAGCAGCCAAAATCAGCACTTTCAGTGCAGTTTTCAGCAGCCAAAATCAGCACTTTCAGTGCAGTTTTCAGCAGCCAAAATCTGCAATTTTGCTGCAGTTTTCAGCAGCCAAAATCAGCACTTTTAGTGCAGTTTTTCAGCAGTCAAAAGACCATCAAGTAGCTGCAGTTTGCAGTCTTTTTGCTCAGTTCTAGTTGCTCCTTCTTGATAGCTTTGTAGCTATTAGAGAGGAATCGTTTCGTGAGTATTTTGGGGGAGCAAATTTTAAAGTCGACATTCACCCCGCTCTGTCGCCATTTCGGTCCTACAATTGGTATCAGAGCCGGTTAGCTCTAATTCATAGATCTTAACTGGTCTCAAGAGCCATGGCGACGGACAAGTACTCGACCAAGCCGCCCGTGTTCGATAGCATCGATTACCCCTTCTGGAAGAGCCGAATGGAGACATACATCCAGGATCAGGGGTATGCCATCTGGCGGAAGGTCAAGGTACGATTCGCTGTTCCTGCCGATGAGAACATCAATGCCGGGAACATGGCTGATGTTGAGGCGAATGCAAAGGCAAGGAACATCATCCAGGGGTTGAGTCGTAGCGAGTTTGACCGTATATCTCACCTGTCGTCCGCCTACGACTTCTGGGTGACCCTCAACGCATACCATGAGGGCACCACCCAGATCAAGACGGTTCGATAGGACCAGTTCAAGCGCGAATACAACAAATTTGAGATGCTTGCTGGTGAGTCTGTGGACGAGTGCTTTTCGCGATTTCACAAAATCTTGAGCAACCTCCGAGCGGTCGGTCTCACATACCCCGACTCGGACAACGCTCGTCAGATGCTCGCGGCACTCGATCTGCGCGTGTGGGAGATGAAGGTGACCACCATCAAAGACACGACAGACCTCTCGACCCTGACTCTTGACACGCTGTACTCGCTCCTCAAGACTCACGAGATTGACGTTGTCTCTCGTCGGTCGAAGTCACAGTCGATGGCTTTGGTCACCGATCCCAGTTCGGCTTCTGGTTTTTCCGCCGATTCGCTTTGTTGGTTCTCCCTAGCTGCTCTATGTGACGTAACTGATGATCAGTTAGAGCAGCTAGAGGATGAACAGCTGGCCCTTCTGGCTCGGAAGTTCTCCCATGCTTACAAGAGGAGGAGGGACAGAAAGAGAGGCGGACCAGTCATCTGCTTCGAGTGTGGTGGCCCCAACCACATTCGAGCGAACTGTCCCAAGCTGGAGAAGGGCAAGAACGACTACGGCGGTTCGGTCAAGAACGACTACACTGACAAGAACCGCAACAAAAAGACTCCAGTTCAAACGCCGGGAAAGAAGAAGTTCCGCAACTTTGGGAAGGCCAAGAAGCTCTTCCACCGCGTCCTCACCACCTTCGACGACCTCGACCTCAGCGAGGTGGAGGGATGGAGCGACGACGACGGGACGGGTGACCAAGAGCCCAAGGATGGCGGCGACGACTTCTCCGGCATGTGCTTCATGGCCCTCGAGGGCGAACTGAGCGACAGCGAGCTGTACTCCGACTCAGACGAGGTATGCCCCACCTACGACCAGCTCAATCATGCTTTTCTTAAGCTAGGTGGTTTTCATGCTAGAGCTAGGGCTAGGTGTACCGAGTTAGAGAAGGAAGTAGATAGACTATCACGGGAGCTTACTTCACTTACATCTGCTCTCTCCCGTGATGATTGTGATACTTGCTGTGCTCTGTTGGGTGACATGGAGAAACTAAGGACCTCGCATGATAGTGTGTCCTCCGAGCTTGATATTGTTAAGGTGGAGAATGTTAGTCTGCTTGCTGAGTTAGAGTTGAGTAGGATGGCTGTTACCCTACTTACTACTGATGAGACTACTTCTCCCACCTCATGTGAGGTTAAGGACATTGCTGCTAGAGGACCTTATGTCATTCTCCTTGATCTGCCCGAGTCTTGTGAAAATTGCAATAACTTGAAGATGAATCTAAAACGGGCAGATCATAAAATTACTGAACTACAAGCTTCTTTGCTTGAGCCGATTGATTCATGCTTGAACTGTCCTAAGTTAACTGCTGAACTTGAAGCTGTCTCCAAACAGTTTCAAGAAATGATTGATCATGATAGGAAGTTGGCTCAGTATGCTTCTAAGGACCCTGTTAGCTCACCATGCATTAATTGTAACAAACTAAAATCTGACTTGGTTGCATTGGATGAGAAATGTGTGAAGCTAACTAAGGACCTACTAGAGAAGCCACCATCTGCTTGTATTGTCTGTGCTGAGAAGGGGGAGAAGCCCCAGGGTAAGGTTGAGATGCTTAGCGACGTGAACCAACCTGCTAGCAGTAGGACTGTCCATTCTGAGTCGGCTATGCGTGCACAAGCCATTTGTTCCTCTGCTATTGGTTCTTCATGTGCTTCCTTACCTCCTGCTGTTCCCTCTTCCCCCTGCTCTTCTTGCACCTCTCTCTTCCGGGAGTGTCAGTATCTTATGAACACTCTCGAGAGATTTGTAGGTGGCAAGAAGAAGCTTAATCTTATTCTAGACCAATCCAAGATTTGCAAGTTCAATCAAGGTCTAGGATATGATTTTTATGAGGATATGAGGAAGCATCCACCTGCTATTCTCCGACCCATAGTAGGAGGTGTGATCGAGGTCGAGCCTAGATCTGATGAGGTTAAATTCAAATCAGCGGGCTTTGTCCAAGGGATCTCTGACAGCAAGGTGAGTCCACCTGCAGCTTCGGCCTCTCAGAAGGCGAAGCCTCCCCATGCTCCTTCTACCTCTCAGAAGGTGAAGTACCACTGCACCTTCTGTCAGAAGGATGGACACACAGTCGATCGATGCTTCAGGCGCGCTAGGATTGCGCGTAGAGACTGTGCGGAGGCACTTAGGCGTATTCAGGGTCAGCCCCAGATCCTGAGTGCACCTAAGACTAGCACGATGTCCAGGTTTGCTTCTGACAGGTTTGGGCAGCATCGAGGACTTGGTTTTTCTGAGTCTTCTAGTTTTCGTCCTCATGCTGCTCCGGGTCGTGACTTCCGCCGTCCTGAGGGTACATCTCGTTTCCTCCATCGAGACAGTTACCCACGGCGTGATCAGCGTGTTGCCGGTGTTCTGACTCACTCTCCCGTAGCAGTCGGACCCCGCAACAGCTTCAGGTCTGCTCATAGACTTTCTGCTTCTTTGAGTCACAGAGAGCGTAGGGTAGATAGAGGTCAGTCGTGTTTGACTACTTCATCTGCTCCATGTGTTACTCGGTATTGGGTGCCAAAATCTCTCTTGATTTATCCCAGTACTGAGACTTTACTCTCTGTTTGACTTAGGTTCGCCGGGTAGGGAAGGAGAAGGTTTGGCTTGTAGACTCCGGTTGTTCTCGTCATATGACCGGAGACTCCCATTGGTTCTCCTCCCTAGCCCGCGCTCCAGGTGATGAGACGATCACCTTCGGAGACGCTTCGTCTGGGCGTGTCATCGCTAAAGGTACTGTGCATGTTAATGCTTCTTTTATTCTTAAGGATGTTGCCTTGGTTGGTAAGCTGCAGTACAATTTGCTTTCCATTTCTCAGCTTACCGATGACGGTTTCTAGGTGAGCTTCAAGAAAAACAATTGCAAAATTCTTGATTCTTCGGGTAGTCTGGTTTGCGGGATTTCTCGTTTTGGGAGGATCTTTCGTGCTGATTTTTCTGAGTCTTCTGGTGATCCTCTCAGGTGTTTAGTTGCTTCTGAGTCCCGCGACCTCTCTTTCTGGCATAGGAGACTTGGTCATATTGGGTTTGACCATTTGGCTCGAGTTAGCGGCCACGATCTCATACGTGGTTTGCCGAAACTCAAGATGGTCAAAGATCTAGTTTGTTCTCCATGCCGACACGGCAAGATGGTTGCCGCCTCCCATCCTCCGGTCACAGTCACTATGACCGATGCACCGGGACAGCTGCTCCACATGGATACAGTGGGACCAGCTCGAGTGCAGTCAGCAGGAGGGAAGTGGTATGTTCTTGTCGTGGTCGATGACTTCTCGAGGTATTCTTGGGTGTTTTTCTTAGCCTCGAAGGATGAGACGTTTTCACATTTCCGAGGTCTTTTCGGTAGGCTTTCTGTTGAGCTCCCGGGTGCCTTACGAGCGATCCGCAGTGACAATGGCACGGAGTTCAAGAATTCCTACTTCGAGAGTTTCTGTGGTGAGACAGGTGTAGAGCACCAGTTCTCTTCTCCGCACGTCCCACAACAAAATGGCGTTGTGGAGAGGAAGAACCGTACCTTGGTCGAGATGGCCAGGACGATGCTTGATGAGTACTCTACTCCGCGGAAGTTTTGGGCTGAGGCTATAGCTACCGCGTGCCATGTCTCAAATCGAGTATTTCTTAGGGCACACTTGCACCGCACTTCTTATGAGTTTGAGATACGGGCGAAAGCCCAGCGTCTCTCATTTTCGTGTTTTTGGTTGCAAGTGCTTTATTTTGAAGTCCGGGAACCTAGACAAGTTCGAGTCACGTTCATGTGATGGGATCTTTCTAGGTTACTCGCCTTCTTCGCGGGCTTATCGGGTTTGGAACTGCGAGTCTAGTAAAATGGTAGAGACCTGTGAGGTGACCTTTGATGAGGCCAGTCCGGGGACTAGGCCTGATATCTCAGGTTCTTTAGAGCAGTCCGAGCCCATCTTCGTGGATGATGAGGACGATGGAGACGAGGGCTGTCTACCCGATCCAGTCCCTCATCTACCCCTTGAGGTGCCTTCTTCCACTGCACCTCAAGGCGATCAGCCCATGCCTTCTGCTTCTTCTGGAGCTGGTGGCTCTGTTCCTAACTCATCAGCTCACGAGGTAGAGGCCACTTCTTCATCTCATCCAGGACCTCCTAGACACATTCAGAAAGCTCATCCTTCCGAGCAGATCATTGGAGACTTTTTCGAGCGTGTTACCCGCTCAAAATCTGGCTTATCTCAATTCTGTCTCCATTCTGCTTTCATTGCTTCCTTTGAGCCCAAGGATGTTTCTCATGCTCTTTCCGACGAGTCTTGGGTCAATGCCATGCATGAGGAGCTAGAAAATTTCGAGAGGAACAAGGTCTGGTCGCTTGTCGAGCCCTCGCGAGGTCACAATATTATTGGGACTAAGTGGGTGTTCAAGAACAAGCAGAGCGAGGATGGAGTGGTTATTCGGAACAAGGCTAGACTGGTAGCTCAGGGGTTCTCCCAGGTTGAGGGTCTAGATTTTGAGGAGACCTTTGCCCCTGTAGCTAGACTTGAAGCCATTAGAATCCTGCTTGCCTTTGCAGCTTCTAAGGGTTTCAAGCTCTACCAGATGGACGTCAAGAGTGCCTTCCTTAATGGAGTCATTGAGGAAGAAGTTTACGTCAGACAGCCTCCAGGTTTCGAGAACCCCAAATACCCACACCATGTCTTCAAGCTTTCCAAAGCGTTGTATGGACTTAAGCAGGCCCCCAGAGCTTGGTATGAGAGGCTTAAGTCCTACTTGTTAAGTCATGGGTTTGAAATGGGTAAAGTAGATAAGACCTTGTTTATCCGTAGACTTGGCAACGACCTTCTGCTCGTCCAGATCTATGTCGATGACATCATCTTTGGCGGCTCTTCTCATGCTCTGGTTTCACAGTTCTCGGATGTCATGAGCACCGAGTTTGAGATGAGCATGATGGGCGAGTTGACCTTCTTCCTTGGCTTCCAAATCAAGCAGACTCGGGAGGGTACCTTCTTGCATCAAGGCAAGTACACTCGCGACCTCCTGAGACGCTTCAACATGAGTGATGGTAAGCCAGTGTCAACTCCGATGGCTTCTACAGCCTATCTTGACCCAGACGAGGATGGCGAGCCAGTTGATCAGAAAGAATACAGAAGTATGATCGGCTCTCTTCTTTACCTCACTGCCTCGAGACCAGACATAAACTTCTCCGTGTGTCTGTGTGCTAGTTTTCAGGCTTCTCCTCGCGTATCTCACCGCCAGGCGGTGAAACGCATCTTTCGGTACCTTCGAGCTACCATTGACTATGGTATCTGGTACTCTTCCTCATCCTGTCTTTCCTTGAGAGCCTTTTTGGATGCAGACTTTGCCGGCTGTAGGATAGATAGGAAGAGCACTTCTGGCACCTGCCAATTCATTGGCACTTCTCTCGTTTCTTGGTCTTCGAGGAAGCAGTCCGGTGTTGCTCAGTCCACCGCAGAGGCCGAGTACGTTGCTGCAGCCAGTTGCTGTAGTCAGGTGCTTTGGATGGTCTCGACCCTGCGGGACTTTGGGTTAGTTATCAACAGTGTTCCACTCTTTTGTGATAACACTTCTGCGATTAACATTGCTAAGAACCCAGTGCAGCACTCTCGGACCAAGCACATTGATATTCGCTTTCACTTCCTTAGAGACCATGTAGAGAAGGGGGACATAGTGCTCCAGTTTGTGGAGAGTGACCACCAGTTGGCTGACATCTTTACCAAGCCATTGGATAGCTCTAGGTTTTCAGCTCTGCGGGGAGAGCTTGGGGTGGTTTGTCCTTATGGACTGTAGTGAGGGGGAGCGTTGGGCTTTACTGCTTTACTATGTTGATTATGCTTCTGTCTCATTTATGTTGCTTTGCACTTGGGTGCATTGGGTCTAGTCCTTCTAGCATAGGTTAGAGTGCCTCTCTTGTCTAATTGCTTAGACTTTTTACTCTTATCTTGTGCTTCCAGGATGCTTCTTATTAGCTGATTCTTATCTCACTAGATTGAGCTCACTCACTTCTTGTAGGTTCTAGCGAGGGTCAGGCCACCCTCGGGTAGACAGGGTACGTGTTTGCTCTCTAGTGTGTGTTTTACGGCCAGCTAATAGTCCTGGATCATATGGGGTAGATGAGAGTCTGTCTGAGCCATAGTTATCTCTATATCTTATCTATGCTTTAAGGACTGCCTGTTTGCTGTTTTCTTTGCCAGCTTCTCGATTTTATTGCTTTGGTTCAGGGGGAGTTCATTTGGGAGTTTCTGGAGCTTAATTTTGACTTAACTCAACTTGAACTAAAAGTTGCATCTCATGTTGAGGGGGAGCTGGATCTTCTTGCATTTCAGCATTCTGCTTTGTATATAACTACATTGAGCCTTGATTATTATCCTGTTATGACATGTTTACAATGATGTACACCTTGCCATGACTTGTGCTTATATGCTAAATTTATCATGACTTCATATGTGTAGACTAGCTTTTGCCATGATAAGTTAATTAAAATTGCTCAACTTGAATTAAAACTTGTCTTGCTAGCATTTGAGTCTAGTCTTTCTTGAGCGATCCTTTTATGATCCATGCCATGTCAAGTAGGCTAAGTTGAGCGTTGAATCTCTATTGAGGCTTAGTTTGAGCTATATTAATTCTTGATGATGCATAAGTTAATACAACTTGTTTAAAAGGCAAAATGATCTCTTTTGTGCGAAAAAAACTGATTTCACCAATTCTTTCTCATGAGACGGCTTGCCATTGCACTAGGCATGAACTCAGGGGGAGTTTTGGATGACCTAGACTATCTTCTTAAGCTTCTCGCTTGGAGTAGTCACATAAGGCTTGAGAT
Organism: Dendrocalamus latiflorus; assembly: GCA_017311315.1. Lineage (NCBI taxonomy): Eukaryota > Viridiplantae > Streptophyta > Magnoliopsida > Poales > Poaceae > Dendrocalamus > Dendrocalamus latiflorus. Next base: position 1,321,531 of record CM029675.1, read on the forward strand.
CTAGCACATAAAAAATTGGGTTGGAAACGACCATGAGCTTTAAACAGACAATGTCTTATGTGCTCAATTTGCTTAAGCTACAAAAAGAACCAAGTACTTAACCAATGTTTCAATCTTGAACTTATAGCACTCTATTAGGACTCAATATTAGCTTCCTTGTTCCGCTTAGCTTATTGACATGGCCTGCATCATCCTTGGATATCTCTAGTTAGACTTTGCTTATTGATGACTTGACATGCTCATAAAATGCATTACATTTCAGTTCGTCATCTATGTGCTCTAGCTAGGATATACATATCTTGTCATGATCTAGATAGCCGTTTGTTGAGTTATGGCTTGGTGTAATACATTCTGGTCATTATGGATAATTCTCATGGCTCTAAATGCTTAAAATAAACAAACTTCAGCCATTTTCATCCATTGACATGTCATATTCTCTCTTTTGCATCTTGATGTGTTTATTGCCAAAAGGGGGAGAATAGAGAAGAAAAAGTTAGTTGGGATCATTTTAGAGCTTTGGAGAACAATTTGCTCTTTCAGTTGTTGCTCTAGTCTTCCTTCTGTCAACATGGTCAATTGTTTCATTCTCTTCTTTGCGCTTTTTCGGGGTCTGTCAATATACTCATCAAGGGGGAGATTGATGAACCATGTGGGGGTGACCACATGTGTATGATGAGTAATTGACATTGATTATGCTAGTCGAGTTTGGTTTGGGTGGTTCAGAGTCGAGTCGTTGCGTGGTGCAACGGGCTCGGTCGGACTTTGGTCAGACTTGGTCGTATTGGTTTAGGATGCATATTCAGATGATTCGACAGGTTTGGGCTTTGGCATGAGTAAGTATGATGTGCTTATGCTATTTATGCTTTCATGTATCGAGCGGTGCTATTTGATGTGTTTCTTGTCTGTGTGGCTGCAGGACGTCGAGTGGAGTCGTGGCGAGACACGGTGGACCGGACTAGGCGCAGGTGGCGCTGAGGTCAGAACGGTCGGGATGTGTCGAAGACGACGTGGACTCGAGGTGGTTGCAAGGCGTGCGAGGCAAGGAGCGCGGAAGCTTCCCGGAAGGTGCAGGAGGGGCGAATCGGGAAATTCGCTAAGCTGCACAAGCGGGAGCGGGCGCCGTTGGATCTAGCAGGCGTAACGGGGCGGAGACCCGTTAGCCAAGGCTATAAATAGGATTGAGGGGCTGCATGCCCACTTGAGCACTTCAAGGGTTGATTGAGTCTAAAGAGTCTTTAGAGGGTTGTTGAGCTTTTGGCTCTTTAGTTGTTGGGAGTGACAGAGTTTGTTAGGGTGCTCCCTCTGTCCTCTACGATGTCTTCTAGGTGGTAGAACAGAGAGTTCATCCCCTTCTCCAAGCATTCATGGTTGAGGTTTGAGAGGTTGGAGAGGGTTTGAGAGTCATGTAATCTTTCACCTTGTTCTAATGTCCATGCGTATCGTGACTCCTTGTATTTCCTTTTGTTTCAATGAATGAAATCTGAAGTTTTATCTCCAGTGCTCTCTCTGTTCTCAGTTCTTCCTTCGATACTTTTTGGAATGGATTTTTGAGTTTCTTGATCTCTTGTTGGTTCTTGCTGTGGAGGTGCAAAATGGGTTGCTCAGTGATGGGATAGTTCCTCCAGATCATTTGATCATGTTTCTCAAGAGCAAAACCTAATTTAATCTCAGTTTTAGATTTCAGCCTCCTCTGTTCTTGTATTTCTCGTTCTAGGGTTTGAGCAAGATTTTGTTTCCCTCAACGAAATGGCATGAAATTTGGCATGGAGAGTCCAGAGGCTATCAACTAGCTTCCCTCAAAATTTTATGGCCAGAGGATCAACGATTGAGGAGTAATTTGATTTTTGGTGGAGGCTCTGTAAGGTTTCAGGTTTTAGCCCTCTTTGAATTTCTAGGGTTTGGTGTTATTTTCGTTTCCCTTCACGAGATGGCATGAAACTTGGCATGAGAGGTCCAGAGGCTATTGCTAATCTATCCTCAAAGTTTCATAGCCAAATGATCAAAGATGAAATGTGAATTTGAGTTTTTGGACAACTCTCTGTACTTTTCAGGTTTTTGTCCAAACTCTGAATTTCTTGCTTCTAAGTTTGATTTCTTTGTTTCCTTTAGCCCTCTTGCTATTTAGTTCAAGTTCTTGATCTTTTGGGCTAAGTAGACCAGCTGGATTTCATCTTTTTCTTCAGTTTGTGGGTGGTCTACAATTTCTACTGCTTGCTGTTTTCAGACTGCTTTTTCAGCATTTCTTGCTGCAGTTTTCAGCCTCTTTTTGCTGCTGTTTTCAGCCTCTTTCAGCTGCAGTTTTCAGCTGAAATTGCTGCTGTTTTCATCGTCTATTTGCCGCGGTTTTCAGCAGCCAAAATCAGCACTTTCAGTGCAGTTTTCAGCAGCCAAAATCTGCAATTTTGCTGCAGTTTTCAGCAGCCAAAATCAGCACTTTTAGTGCAGTTTTTCAGCAATCAAAAGACCATCAAGTAGCTGCAGTTTGCAGTCTTTTTGCTCAGTTCTAGTTGCTCCTTCTTGATAGCTTTGTAGCTATTGGAGAGGAATCGTTTCGTGTGTATTTTGGGGGAGCAAATTTTAAAGTCGACATTCACCCCCCTCTGTCGCCATTTCGGTCCTACACTGAGTGAGACTTATCTGAAGGAAGATGATCTACGCCACCTTGGCAAACATGGTGGGTTGTGCTGCCTTAGGCTTCAGCACAAGTCATACACCCAAGGCGAACTCAGCTTCAAGGTAGAAGAGGTCCAGCATATCAAGTCTCTGGTCGTCGAGGGCAGCGACTTCACCAAAATCAGTTTTGATGATGGAGCGACTCCTAAGCTTGAGATGGTTGTCTGGTCTTTTGCCACCATGGAGGCTCTTTCCGGAGTTATCACCCTCATGAGTTGAAGAAGCTCGAGCTCAATGGTTTCAACAACCCACATCTGGTGGAAGAGCTCAGACGAGTAATTGGAGAGCATCCCAACCAACTTGTTCTCAAGCTCAATTCACACCATCAACGCCAAGAAGCTGGAACTGTGGTTGCTGCCTCGACTCCATAACCACTCAATTACTCTCCATCAACTGCAAGCTTGCTTCGGTATTTCTCCGTCCATATAGCCTGGAATAAAGATGCAGCTGAAGGAATTCCTGGTCATCTTCTTTCATTGTCACGCATCGTTGAATTTGATTTCTTGTGTGTATTTACTTAAATCATCCGTTCTATCTGGAACTTCTTTGTGTGTGTATGTGGTTATTCATCTGTATGCGTGTGTGAGCTGCCCTGGCTGCATGCTATGGTCATTAGTGCGGTATTGCAATTGCGTGTATTTACCTGTGCTATACTAGTGTGATTGGTGTGACCGTACGCTAGTGTGTATTGTATCTATTGTGTTTCTAAGTGATGTCTATGGTGTGGTATTGTTTAGTACTGCGTGCTATAATTTGATTTCGGTGGCGCTGAGCTTGTGTGCTGTTAATGAGTGGAAGAAGAAAAACTTAGGTAAATGCGCTCTGAAACTGGATAAGTCTAGTGGTTCCTTTTTTCCAGTTCTATCTACCATGCTTCGTGATGGTTTCTGTGGATTTGGACAGCCTAGTCCGGCTCATTGTACCGTTTTTAACTAAGTATCATAGACGGTTTTTTAACTAAAAACCGTCTGTGATTATCAACTAGCACAAATGGTTTTTAGTTAAAAGCCGTCTGCGATTATCAATAGCATAGACAGTTTTTAGTTAAAAACCGTCTGTGCTATTCTTTCCTACCTCTAAATCTATTTTTATTTATTGGCTAGCCTCAAGAAATGCTAGTCATGCCTTCTAAAGCAAGCAGATCAATATGTATATGTATACATCTAATTCACATCTCAATTCATTTCACAAACATAAAACATTCATTTCGCAAATCAATTAATTGAAATGAAATAAAATATCCATTAACAAATACACAATTACAATCAATGTCAATCTTATCCCAAACAAAAAATCATTGTACGCTATGGAACACTCCATCTGATTTTATGACTTTAGCCATCAAAAAGTACGCACACTCTCCTCAAATTTGTGCAAGGTCGGGCTGTTGCAATGCAGTTGTAGAGATGGGCGCATCCTGCTGATAGGAATATCAATGTGCGTACATATATAACCTGATAAGTATGAAATAATTGTGGGAAGATTGACAAACCTTATGATTGGTGATCTTCAAGGAATCGAGTAGTAGTTTCATATGGTGGCAAACGTAGAATCCACACGTGTTGCCCGGCTGCTGCTGGTGGCACTGTAAAAAATAGAATGTGTTAATTCAAGAAACATTACTACCAAGTGTTGTATAGGATTAATTAATGTGTACTAACGAATACCCGAAAATTTAGAACATGTTGCAAGGGCTTGGCCCCTTCCGTCGAGCCACGTGTCTCTGCAACATACATGGCGAACGACCTTCGTGATTCGAAAAAGTTAGCTTAGTCATTCAGAAGGAAAGAAAGACTACAATATAGTTATGTATGGAGAAAATGTACTTACCTATCGAGTAATTGGCCGATAACTATGTAGTCGGTTTTATTCTTACTTAAGAATCAAGGTATATTTCCTTGTTCTATTTTGGTATAATTACAATTAAAATCCAATGAAATCGCTGATTGTAGGGCATAAGAACAAATTCCTTATCGCGGTGAGCCAGCAGTGTTGTTGTAATATACCTCTCGACAAAGGATGCATCCTCACTGATGGTATCCATGGCAACCAAGCGTGGGTCCAGGAAACCAATTGGTGATTTGGATGATCTAACTTCAGTCACCATGTATCTATATATATATATATACAAAAAAAGCAACAAATTATATATGAACTTGGACTATTCTCGGGTTATTAATTTGCGTAACATGAAACTCAGAAAATTTCAAATAAATATTCAGAAGGAATTTGAATGCCAAAAAAATACAAGAAAAGTTTTAAAAATTCATATTTTCTGAGCACCCGAATTTTGGGATGTTACAGTCTACTAGTTGATGATGATTGTTTCACTCCTGACTATGAGGATGAGTTTAAGGTTCCACATCTTGATGAGGGTCTGCTTTCAATGCCGAGGAGGAGCACATTTCTATTGATTCACCATCGGCTACTTCCTTCGTCGACATCGCCCCTCTGGAGGTTTCCACTACCGTACATTCTACTTCACCTACACTTCAGGTAGTTTGGAAACTCTTCCCCGACCACCTCAGGTTCGATTTCCTTGGCTCTGATGAGACATCCTCTATTACTGATTGTGCTCATCTCACCTATAGTCCCCATGATGTACTTTATCGATATGCCTATGTGATTGTATATTCTATTGATGACTTAGAGGGCATCGACCCTATCACACATACTTGCCATATCTTTGAGGTTGTTTGCAGGATTACGCTTGTGTACCATCGACTACGAGCATACTTGGTTTGAGTCGATATTCCTTGGGATCCAGGTGGATTTCGAGGCATGCTGTTTCATGAGGAGGGCGGACATGTGGCTTTTCTATGTCCCGTCCTTGACCATCCTCCCGCTACACCCAAATGAGCATCTCTTTATCTTTTTATTTCCATACCTTTTTTTAGTTTTTGTTGGTTTTTCCTCTTTTCTTTCTTTTTTATTTCAGGTCCCGTACTAGATCTTCATCCTTGTACGTGCGAGAAGCCATAGGATGATTTGTCTACTTCCACTATATCATATACGCCCAGTGAGCTGTTTCTTACCCCTTCAAGCACATTCTTGACTCATTGATCAATTTATGCTTGGGGAGGACTTGTATTTGAATGGGTGATGTTCTAGCATATTTGTATTATATTTGTGAGCATTTGAGTTTATGGTCATTCTTATGCTTCATATTATGCTTACACGATGATATATGACCTTTACTATTGCTCTCATGTTATGCTTATTGTACACCTAGGCCATGTGAGCCCATGCCATGATTAATCAAGAAAGGTCAGGCTAAAATTTTCATTGAGCTATATTGTCACTAGTTCCTTGTATGTCTTAAGTCACTTGGCATCATATTGTAGAACTTAAGCTTTGTTTATTATCCTTGATGTGCTTAGAAACTTTGTGATTCATTGCGAGTTATGCACGTCTTTTAACCATTTGCAGATTGAATTGGTTCTAGTCATCGCCTCTTGAATGATTATATCTTAGTTTAATGCTTTGGCATACTATGTTATTTTAGATATTGATACTTTACTTGAATGTAAAATTTGTGAAAGGGGTAGTCCTATCTTGAGCCAATAATTTGGTTGATTTATCTAGGTATCCATGTCTCGGGATATGTGTTGCTTAGCATTAATGAAAACTGGTTATAGATGCTTAATCAAAACTGAAAAAAAAGAAAAAGAAGAAGAACAAACATATGATGCAATGTGTGAGTGTGTGGAATAAGTGACTATGTCACATTGGTTCGGAAATGTGTTGAATAAGTGGCAAAATTTTGCCCAAGTGAAGTGTGAGTGTGAATAAGCGGTAAAGTTTGCCCAAGGGTGTGAATAAGTGGCACAAGGGCCCAATGTATGTTCTAAATTTGATAAAAATCAACAAAAATTAGGTATCATGGCTCAAGTGTGGGCTTTTTCATAAATATCATGCAAGTATTAGTCTCGTTGTCTCAAATAGCGAATGCCTTAGCATGACCATTTGATATGCTCATTCTTGATGTTATACCTAGTTCCGATGCCTTACAATTTTGGTTGGATTCATGTGATCACTTAGTGTATTTCGACACTTGAGTGTGTAACTTGATTTGGTCAAATATTGTAGTTATCACTTTGAGATCTTGGATGGTCCTCAAAACTCAAGTTCGATAATCTCATTTTACATTATTTTGTGCCTCTTGACTTATTACATGCAATTTAACTAGTCTTTTACCACAATGATTTGTTGTCCGGGTTCGATAATAATATGCCATTTACTTGAGATCAAGTAAAAGTTTAAAGCTGGGGGGTATGACATGCATCATTTTTACATATATTTACCCGTCATTTTACCCTTATATTTTGAGATCATTTATCATCATTTACATGCTTTTCTAAAAATAATTGCTTGAATTGGACCATTTTACATTTTTTGCAATTTTACACAGGCTGGCGCGATCTAGGCACATAAATGACAAATCTGGACTTTTGGGACTGCTCCGTACAGCTATACGCGTCATCACAAATGTGTAGGATCAAACCGCGATGAAATCAGACTTCCAGAGGGCCAGAACAGAAGAAATCAATTGGGGGAAGGACTTGGTTGCAAATGTCAGAAACTACGAGGACTAATTTGCAAATTACCGAAATCCCCCATCGGCCTACAAAGCCTAGCCCCCGCCCCAGATCCAAACCAAGCCTGGCATTGCTTCTGTCTTTCGCCCTACTGCTTCTCTCCTCCCCTATTCTTCTCCATCTCCGGCCGCCGGCGAGGCCGGGCTGACTTGCGAGCGCGCCACCACCTTCTCCTCCTGCTCTTCCTCTGTAGCACCTTTCTTTGCCGCCTCTCACCACCATCCACCGTGCCGTCGCTTCTCCTCTTGCCCCACCTTGGTGCGCTACCTCACCTGTGCGCCGCCGCACCTCACCTCCACCGCGCCTCTCTCTTCCTCTCCTCAGACCAGATCGGAGCCCGGTTTTTCTTTCTTCCCTGCCTCACTTGCTTCCTCTCCTCCCTCCTTCTCCACGACCAGTCGCTCGCGAGCACCGGGCCGCAGCTCATTGGCACACGAACTCCTTCCTTTGCTTCCTCCCCTTCCTCTCCTACCTCGACGCCGCCACTCACCACCGTCGGCCGCCCCTCTACTCTCCTCCACCGCGCCACCTCTCCCTGCCGCTCCTCACAGCACTGCCTCCACCCGTGCGCCGCCGTCCTTCTCCTCTCCTGTGCTGCTCCGTCGATCTACTCCCTGCTCACCTCCCTTCATCGGCCACCCACCATATCGCCTCCACTTTTCCTCTCCATTTCCCCTTTCTCCACCAAATCCTGGTTCATCCGTCTCCCCTTGCCACCTTTGCTTATCTTCTCATCTCGCCTTCACTACCACCAACGCTGGAGAGGGCTGACACCACCACCCTGCCTCGCCTTCTTCTTCTTCTTCTTCTCTACAGACCACCAGATCGGCGCCGGCCTCTGCTTCACCTGCCACCAATGCCAACCTTGGCGACCAGGACCCTGTCTTCTTCCACATCGCCGACCCCTGCTTCCACTTGACTGACACCAACAACGACCTCTTCTTCACCATCTCCAACTACTGCTACTCCACGGCGCCGCCGACGCTGCTCCTCTACTACATCTTCTTTGGTTATCTCGAATTCCTCTCCCATTGTCTAATTGCTATTCTCAAGTATTGTTCAACTGAATTGGTACTAATTCTCTGTTAATTGAAGCTTCATGATGCACTAATTTTTCTGTGAATGTGAATTGTTCTTTACTGTGACTCATTATTGCACCGTGGATTTATGATCTGTGATATGTGTGATGGTGAATTATGCACTATGATGTATGCATGTGTTACTGAGATGTGTTATTGTGATCAGGTGTTAATTTGTTAATTGTTCTAGTGTCAGCAGTTAGTGTCATTGTATGTCTTTAGTGTCTAGTGTTCGTGTCCTATGCTTGTGTATTAATTTCTGTGTTTGTGTTATCTAGCACGATTTAGCTAGTCAGCGACCGTTTCCTCTCCTTGTGTTGTCTCGACTCCCCCTTGCTTTCAGACTCCGTCTTTCCTTCTTTTCGTGGTCTGTCGATAGTTAGGTCGAGCGATCGTATTTGTAGTTTGTTGTGTTGTCGTGTTCCACCGTCGTCTAGTTAGCCATCGACCGTTTTCTACCTCATTCTCTCTTGACTCCCTAGTGCTTCTCGACTTCCACTTTGTATCTCGCGGTCGGTAGTTAGTTAGGCTGTCGGTCGGTAGTCGTGTTCATTTGTATAGTCATCATGTTTGTTTGTGCATCATTCATGTAGTCTGTCGTCGTGTTGTTCATTCGGTCATACGACGTCCATTCGTGCGGTTGTTCATCCCGTCGTCCTATGATCATTTAGTTCATTCGTAGTTTTATTCGTGCGAATTAGAGTTCGTTCGTTCAGCTGCTTTGGTAGTCATTTTAGGTTTAGCTTTCCTCCCCGTTTTGATTGACCTAGCTTTAGCTGAGCACCATTAGCATCAGTCTAGTCCTTGTGGAGAACACGACACTCGCCGCTATTTCAGTGGCAACCGTGCACTTGCGGTTGTGCTTTTTTTGCGCGATCAGTCGTAAACTACTATGTGTGGTCGTACCAACTATGTATGGTCGTAAATGACTGCGTATGGTTGTAACGAGTACCAGGTACTTGTGCATCATCTTCCTCCGTCTGACGCTCGGCGAGCTTGCTGTCGGCAGAGGAGATAGCGACGGAGCTGAGCACCCCCAAAATGGCTTGCTCACGCCCGCGCCTACCCATGAGCGATGCCTCGCTGGTGTCGGGACCCCGGGTTTCCAAACCCGGACCCTCTGTGTATTACTGCACTAGTCCCAGATCAAAGCTAGTGCACACAGTTAAACAGAAATGAATACATAACCAGCAACGCTTTATTACAATATTAAAGAGTACAGACCGAAAAGTCTCATTATTACAATTGAGGTTTCAAGACCTCGCACACACGAAACACAGCGGAAGCAAAAGATAAATCCGGCGAAGACCCATCAATACGCCACAGGCAATTGACTGGGGAAGCGCGACCTAGTACTCCGGAAATCCTTCGTCGAATCCACAAGCGAAGTAGTCGTAGGCACCTTCTTGAGCTTCAACTTCCTCTGAGATTTATTTTTAAGTGTAGCATGTGAGTACATAAAGTACTCCGCAAGTCTTGGGAAAAATGCATAGATGCAAGGCTTAACAAAGGAAGGACATACGGTTCTTTTGCACAAAGCAATATTTTAAAATTCAATTACTACTAATTATTTTCGAAGGCATCAATTTAATAAAGTAAATGCTTTAGCAGAAACTATCAATAATTCTCTAGTGAAGGTTCCATCTACCAACACTAGCTTAAACAACTTGAACAAGTTTAATATTGCGGTTTACATCCACCCTCTCTGGCTCCAACTGCCAGGATACCCTTCCGAGAGTTCCCTCCACTCTCGGAATACAAAACTTTTGATTTTAAAACAAAACCAGAAATCTACCATGTGAATGCATTCCTTGCCCGCCCTTGACCGTGGGCACGGCTATTCGAATAGTTTTACACTCTGCAGAGGTTGTACAACTTTACCCACAAGAGATAAATTATCCTAAAGGTCAACACGCTTCCTTTGGCATGAGACCCAGATAAAATATCACAAAGCCTTTACCTTACTCTAATCTAGCTAGATACCACCCGCTGAGGTTTCACCGCAGGTAGGCTAACTGCCCGAACCGAAGCCCCCTCTTGCGCCATATGAGTACAGTAAATCCCTGTCCCTCACTGTGAATAACCAGTCCATCCCTGGCACCCACTTTCCACTGGTGGCACCTAAACTAGACTATCATAAGTTAGTCAGCTAGGTCGTACCCATATAGACTTGTGGTTGTACGGTTAATGCTCAGTCTGGACAAACACAAGCGTCGGTCCTTAATTGACTAGGGTGGAACATACACTTTACAAGATCTCGTGCTTCCCTGCACCAAACCAAACCAACCATCCACCCTAATCTAAACCAACTTTCACATTTTAGTTTATTTTAAAAGAACAGCGGTAACTCCAATTACCACTAAATTTGTAAACACAAGGGTATTACAATAATTCATAATTTCCCATTGGCAAGATTTGTGAGGTATTCAATAGCATGGCTAAGCATTGTTTCTACCATTCTAATACCAACAATTTAATATATTACTCTCATTAGTGAGTCAAAGAAATTTCTAGGGTTGCAAAGGTACATGGCATTCGAATTCAAATAAGGGCATAACAAGGTTGGATATAACTAATGCCTTAAGATTTGAACTAATATTTTATATAAATAGCAATGCACATAATTTAAAATAATTAAACATTTCGAAATCATAGGTTCAAGATGATCAAAGGAGACTTGCCTTGCTCGGAGACTTGATGTTGCGAATCGTTAAAATCGAACTCTCCGGATTAGTCGTAGTCTACACGCGAAGAACCAAACAAAATAAATTCAAATAAAACCCCATTAAAATCCAAAAATTATAAAATATATATTGATGGATAGATTATGATTTTAGATGAATTTAGGAGAAAGAATCAACGGATTCGGAGTTCGTATGAGGGAGATCCAATATCTGGAAGTTTTGGGAACATCACATGAAATGATAACAAAATACGAGGATTACTTTTTGAATAGTACGGTGTCGATTGGCTACAAGGTGGCTGGCGAATGGGCAAAATGGAATGTTGGCAATGAGGCGAAGGTGGTGACATGGGTACGGCGACGAGGAACGGCGGCAATCACCCGCAGTGAGTGAAAAACTGCACCGACGGCACAAGTAGCGACAACTGCAGGTTGGAGAGAGATAGTACCGAGTATGGAACGTGGAGATGTAAGGTGAGTGTGGGATAGTACATGGCATGGTGAAGTTAGGAAAAATTATTGGCTAAGCTGAAAATTAATCGGAGACGATACAATCGACGTTTGAATGACGATAGTGGAGAAACAGGAAAATTTTGATATCTTGGTGCTCGGTAGAAGCGAATCCAAAACCATTTGAAAGGTAGCTACCTGGGATGGTTTGGCACGATATGACGCGAACGGTATTGGGGAAAACATCACTGGATAGACGGGGACACGAGATGCCATTGGTGGCCATGGCGAGGTGTCGGAGGTGAAAATTTGTGGAGGCTTTTTGGGGAAACGGAAGGAAGCATGGCATAGAACGCGGTGAGGCAAGTCTATGAAAAATTACGGCATGAGCTAAGGCTTACCGGAGGCGACGAATCGACGCCAGGAGTCAAAAATGACCATTTTCGCGGAAAGCTCAATTCCTGACAATTGGCTCCACGAAAAATTAAACAAAATGGTAGAAAATTTTTCTTAGAGACTAGGACACAATATGACGCGAACAAAAAATAAAGCGCTCACCGAAAAAGTGGGTACGCGCGAAGGTACAGTTTTAGTGTCTGGGCCTGACAAGGTCAACGAGGACTCGGGGAATCTTTAGGCGAGGGCGATGGAAGCACGATGTAGAACGCGTCGAGGCAAACTCAACGGTGCAAACGGTTCGGCCAAAGGACATCGAATTGTGGCGGAACACGACAGAGAAGACCTTTTGCGACTATCAGTTTGACATCGGTATTCCGGACAAACGGAGAGGAGTTAACATGCAAGACTTGCGGCGAAACGAAGAGTAGAGCGTGGGGAACGTGATGCTCACCTTGGTTTTGGTCGGGCATGCACGGACGGCCGGTGGCGACGCGAGGAACGACGACACGCTATGGCCCACGGTGGCGACGGTGCTCCGGCGAAGTTCCGGCGAAGGCGAGGTGAGCACCGCGTAGAACGCGACGAGGCGAATCCAAGGATGTGCTCGAAAGTGGCGGGCTCCACCGGACGAGGCGCAATATGCCGAAGAACGCCGCTTGGAACACAAAAGAAAAACTCCGATTGCGCTCAAGAGAAGAGGAGTGGGGACTTGATATTTTCGGGGTTGAGTGAGGATGAGGAGGGGCTCACGGTGCTCCCTTTTATAGGGGCGGGAAAGGTCCGAGATGGGAGATCAAGAGACCATGTCCATCAATGGCATGGGTTAATTTCTTCGCGAAACGGCTCATGAATGAGGGGAAAACGGTAGGGAAATGAAAGAGTTTAATGAGAGGAGTTGAATGCAATTTATTTCACTAAAAACCGTTGAGAAAATCAAAAGTTATTGAAGCTTGAAGAATTGGTCATGGCGCTCGCGCGTGCTGCCCTCTGGAGAATCTTTCGAACGGTGCAAGATGATGAATAGTGGAGGAGAGAGAAAATAATAATAAAATAATTATTTTCCCAAAAAAATAAAATAAATTCAAAAAAATTCAGGAAAATTCCACAAAGATCCTTAGAACCCGAAAATACCAAATAAAATAATTACGGATTTACTTGAGGTATATTTTAGCCATTTAAAATATTTTTACTTTCTAAGCTTTAATTTAATTCAAATAAATTCGAAAATTCCAAAAATTTAAAAAGAGGATAGAAATGAATAGACTGGAATTTTTGATGAGTTTAGAAATTTGAATGGGCTCAAACGGAATTAAAATGAAGAAATACGAACTTTTGGAAGTTCGAAAGGAGGGAAAAAGAATAAACCGATTTTCTGGAATTATTTTTGAACTGAAAAACCATATTATGATGTCATCAAGGGAAATGATTTTCAGAGGAATTATTTTTCTGTGGGAAAAGAGATTTATATGTCAGGGTGTCGTCAGCAAAGATTTTGATTTTCTGGTCGAATTATTTTTCAACAGAACAAGAGTTTTATTCACTGACAGGTGGGACCGGCTTTTGTGGACTGGGTTCATGGACCAAAGAGAAAGCTGAGGTGGCACACTTGGCTGGCGTAGCGCTTGTGTGGCTCATGGTTGCTGAGGTGGCGCACTGGGGCTAAGGGCATCGGCGGATGGCGGCGCTGCTAGGGTCGGCGAGGGGTACGTGAGAGGGAGGAAAGGCACGGGGAGTTAAGTGCACCTTGGCACGACACTCGGAAATTCTCGATGGTAGCCAGCGACGAGGATGCAGGGGTGGCGAAGTGAGGGCGTTGGCAGCAGAGCTCTTCGGTGGTGGATTCACTCGGTGGAGGCGACGAACGGTTATCGGTTACACCAAAGTTAAGGACAACGCAAAGACGAGTAAAGAGGGAGATAAGCGGGGTTTAAAGCGGGGAAATGGTGGCGGTGGAAGGTTGAAGAAGGCAAGAAGAAAGAAGAAGCTGACTGGCGGGGTTGGGCTGTCAGCGAGAGGGAAGAGAGAGGAGGAAGGAGTGGACAGTCGGATGAATGCCACGAGGCGAAAGAGAAATCAGGGCCATCGGATTAAAACGAAGGGGTAAGTGAAGGCAGGTGGCTGAGATTAAACCTGGGCGAGGATGGATTGAATCAGGGAGCGACACGTGATGGCCGAGTAGAGAGGTTGAGGATTAAATTTGATTTAGATTTTGAAAAAAAATTAGATAAATCCAAATAAAGTTCAAATACTTTAAATTAATTAATTTGAAATTAAATTTTTCAAAGAGCAAAATTTTTGGGATGTTACAAACCTACCCCCCTTAGAAAGAATCTCGTCCCCGAGATTCGGACAGACTAGGAAAAAGAAAGGAGAGGAAAACTCGGCTCTTAGGTCCTCTTCACGCTCCCAAGTTGCTTGACTTCGAATGGTTGCTCTACTGTACTTTGTGGAACTTTATGGTCGATGCTTCTTGCTGCAGCGTTCAGCTTCCTTCATGATTCTATGTTGTTGTTTGATGCTCTGAAGGATTCCTTTAACTGAGAAATATGGAAGAGAACAACAAATCTGGATTGGTACATCTTTAGTCGCCTGCAAGCTCTAGGTTAACTTCAATTGCCCTTATCATATCGATTAATTCAGTATTCCACCAAAAGGGCTTAACTTCCACAAGTGTTCATCCGAGAAGGACATAATTATTTCAACTCTTCAAAAATGCTTGATTCCAAAATCATATACCACAAATGCACCTTATTGATTTCAACAAGTAATCTCATTAACTTTTACTCTCTCTGCTCTAATTTGAATCGACGTCAAACCATAGAATTTTTCTAACAAGAATCCAATAACATTGTAGTTTGTGATTTCCACCAATTATTTTATGATCATTATCTAATCCAACAATCCATGACTCTGATCAAATAATATAAAATTAATCCAACCTTTTAGTAATCATTAATCAATTTTAAGATCATCTAAGCCATAATTTAATATTCATTAATCCACCAACATCATTCTCTTCATAATCATCATTTTGGTTCCACCAAATTTGAATGAACTCAATTAATTCTTATCGGACAATCTCTCAATTAATTCTCATTGGACCATCTATCTCCCATAATTAATTTAAATCCTCCAGGTTATCCATTTGAACATCCTTAATGATCTAGTTAATCCCATTAGTTAAAATCCAATTATCTAACAATGATCTATTAAATCCACCAATTCAAATGGATATATCAAAGTCCACTTTGCAATGATAAAATTAATCCACCAAGATATCTAAGTGTATTATCTTTTAGAATTCCACTAGTATCCACTTATCATCAATAGGTCCACCAAACTCTAATAATCAATTAACACCACAAAATTCATCTACTCTTCATGATTCAACCAAATCACCCAAAATTGATATCATGAATTGTTTATGATAATTCAACTTCTTAATCTTTTAATCTCTCCCTTTACTAGATCAATCTCTTAATATTAATTCTCCAATGATCATAAATAATCCCTTCAACAAAATCTTGTTTTGACATCCAAGTTGCTCCTTTAAATCCTAGATAATAAATCCAAGGCAAAGTTTAGACTCTTCCCATGATCTAATTAGCTTCCCACAAGTTCAACTTTGTATTTATTCTCTAGTCAATCCACAAAGATGACACTCTTTAGATTTATTTATAATCAATTGGTATCCACAAATATACCTTTTATCTCAATCCTCTCGAATATTATTCAATCTTGTCAATTATAAATCCAAAATATATCACTCTAGCAACAATTCTCCAAGTTACCTAACTTGACATGCCACTGATTATGACAGCTTTCCCAACAAAAGTACTTTCCATAAATTTGTTGTCTTCCATATACTCTAGGTCTCCAAGAATTCTCCAAACTTGGACTGCGCTGAAAGAATTGGAGCTTGTACTATTGCGGTAACTTGGGTTAGCAAAAGATAAGAGGGAAGTAGCACAGATAAGAGATCAGGGGAACAACTTAAACAACATCCCGAACAAACACACAAGAAGAGCAGCAACAACTAGGAGAAAGCTTAGCTTGAAATCAAAATAGTCTTTTAAGGATGGCTTGTACTACAATGTATACAAGACTTGGTACAAGTCCACCTAACACACAAGCAAGTAATATATAAGCGTTCTAAAATCGTAGGTACTTTACTTGGGTACTACAACTAAAGAGCTAGTCCTTGCTCCTTCATGATGACGAGCTTCTCCAAAGTACTTTAGACGCAAGCCTTACTGAGCCGTCTATAGAAATTACAAAGGAAAGGGGTACAATTACCATTCCAAAAAGGCAATAAGCAGATAGATAAGGGAGAATGCCATGACGAAGGTAAGGATAGAAAGACAAGAAAGACAAGGATAGCATATTATTAAAATTTTATTTTCTAAAATAAATTTTGAAGTTCTTCTTATAACGACCATTCTAACTAGGTCACGTCCTACAGTCAAATTGGCTCTGATACCACCTCTGTCGGGACCCCGGATTTCCGAAACCCGGACCCTCTGTGTATTACTGCACTAGTCCCAGATCAAAGCTAGTGCACACAGTTAAACAGAAATGAATACATAACCAGCAACGCTTTATTACAATATTAAAGAGTACAGACCGAAAAGTCTCATTATTACAATTGAGGTTTCAAGACCTCGCACACACGAAACACAGCGGAAGCAAAGATAAATCCGGCGAAGACCCATCAATACGCCACAGGCAATTGACTGGGGAAGCGCGACCTAGTACTCCGGAAATCCTTCGTCGAATCCACAAGCGAAGTAGTCGTAGGCACCTTCTTGAGCTTCAACTTCCTCTGAGATTTATTTTTAAGTGTAGCATGTGAGTACATAAAGTACTCCGCAAGTCTTGGGAAAAATGCATAGATGCAAGGCTTAACAAAGGAAGGACATACGGTTCTTTTGCACAAAGCAATATTTTAAATTCAATTACTACTAATTATTTTCGAAGGCATCAATTTAATAAAGTAAATGTTTTAGCAGAAACTATCAATAATTCTCTAGTGAAGGTTCCATCTACCAACACTAGCTTAAATTCAACTTGAATCAAGTTTAATACTTGCGGTTTCCATCCACCCTCTCTGGCTCCAATCTGCCAGGATACCCTTCCGAGAGTTCCCTCCACTCTCGGAATACAAAACTTTTGATTTTAAAACAAAACCAGAAATCTACCATGTGAATGTATTCCTTGCCCGCCCTTGACCGTGGGCACGGCTATTCGAATAGTTTTACACTCTGCAGAGGTTGTACAACTTTACCCACAAGAGATAAATTATCCTAAAGGTCAACACGCTTCCTTTGGCATGAGACCCAGATAAAATATCACAAAGCCTTTACCTTACTCTAATCTAGCTAGATACCACCCGCTGAGGTTTCACCGCAGGTAGGCTAACTGCCCGAACCGAAGCCCCCTCTTGCGCCATATGAGTACAGTAAATCCCTGTCCCTCACTGTGAATAACCAGTCCATCCCTGGCACCCACTTTCCACTGGTGGCACCTAAACTAGACTATCATAAGTTAGTCAGCTATGTCGTACCCATATAGACTTGTGGTTGTACGGTTAATGCTCAGTCTGGACAAACACAAGCGTCGGTCCTTAATTGACTAGGGTGGAACATACACTTTACAAGATCTCGTGCTTCCTGCACCAAACCAAACCAACCATCCACCCTAATCTAAACCAACTTTCACATTTTAGTTTATTTTAAAAGAACAGCGGTAACTCCAATTACCACTAAATTTGTAAACACGAGGGTATTACAATAATTCATAATTTCCCATTTGGCAAGATTTGTGAGGTATTCAATAGCATGGCTAAGCATTGTTCTACCATTCTAATACCAACAATTTAATATATTACTCTCATTAGTGAGTCAAAGAAATTTCTAGGGTTGCAAAGGTACATGGCATTCGAATTCAAATGAGGGCATAACAAGGTTGGATATAACTAATGCCTTAAGATTTGAACTAATATTTTATATAAATAGCAATGCACATAATTTAAAATAATTAAAACATTTCGAAATCATAGGTTCAAGATGATCAAAGGAGACTTGCCTTGCTCGGAGACTTGATGTTGCGAATCGTTAAAATCGAACTCTCCGGATTAGTCGTAGTCTACACGCGAAGAACCAAACAAATAAATTCAAATAAAACCCCATTAAAATCCAAAAATTATAAAATATATATTGATGGATAGATTATGATTTTAGATGAATTTAGGAGAAAGAATCAATGGATTCGGAGTTCGTATGAGGGAGATCCAATATCTGGAAGTTTTGGACATCACATGAAATGATAACAAAATACGAGGATTACTTTTTGAATAGTACAGGTGTCGATTGGCTACAAGGTGGCTGGCGAATGGGCAAAATGGAATGTTGGCAATGAGGCGAAGGTGGTGACATGGGTACGGCGACGAGGAACGGCGGCAATCACCCGCAGTGAGTGAAAAACTGCACCGACGGCACAGTAGCGACAACTGCAGGTTGGAGAGAGATAGTACCGAGTATGGAACGTGGAGATGTAAGGTGAGTGTGGGATAGTACATGGCATGGTGAAGTTAGGAAAAATTATTGGCTAAGCTGAAAATTAATCGGAGACGATACAATCGACGTTTGAATGACGATAGTGGAGAAACAGGAAAATTTTGATATCTTGGTGCTCGGTAGAGCGAATCCAAACCATTTGAAAGGTAGCTACCTGGGATGGTTTGGCACGATATGACGCGAACGGATTGGGGAAAAACATCACTGGATAGACGGGGACACGAGATGCCATTGGTGGCCATGGCGAGGTGTCGGAGGTGAAAATTTGTGGAGGCTTTTGGGGAAACGGAAGGAAGCATGGCATAGAACGCGGTGAGGCAAGTCTAAGAAAAATTACGGCATGAGCTAAGGCTTACCGGAGGCGACGAATCAACGCCAGGAGTCAAAAACTGACCATTTTCGCGGAAAGCTCAATTCCTGACAATTGGCTCCACGAAAAATTAAACAAAATGGTAGAAAATTTTCTTAGAGACTAGGACACAATATGACGCGAACAAAAAATAAAGCACTCACCGAAAAAGTGGGTACGCGCGAAGGTACAATTTTAGTGTCTGGGCCTGACAAGGTCAACGAGGACTCGGGGAATCTTTAGGCGAGGGCGATGGAAGCACGATGTAGAACGCGTCGAGGCAAACTCAACGGTGCAAACGGTTCGGCCAAAGGACATCGAATTGTGGCGGAACACGACAGAGAAGACCTTTTGCGACTGTCAGTTTGACATCGGTATTCCGGACAAACGGAGAGGAGTTAACATGCAAGACTTGCGGCGAAACGAAGAGTAGAGCGTGGGGAACGTGATGCTCACCTTGGTTTTGGTCGGGCATGCACGGACGGCCGGTGGCGACGCGAGGAACGACGACACGCTATGGCCCACGGTGGCGACGGTGCTCCGGCGAAGTTCCGGCGAAGGCGAGGTGAGCACCGCGTAGAACGCGACGAGGCGAATCCAAGGATGTGCTCGAAAGTGGCGGGGCTCCACCGGACGAGGCGCAATATGCCGAAGAACGCCGCTTGGAACACAAAAGAAAAACTCCGATTGCGCTCAAGAGAAGAGGAGTGGGGACTTGATATTTTCGGGGTTGAGTGAGGATGAGGAGGGGCTCACGGTGCTCCCTTTTATAGGGGCGGGAAAGGTCCGAGATGGGAGATCAAGAGACCATGTCCATCAATGGCATGGGTTAATTTCTTCGCGAAACGGCTCATGAATGAGGGGAAAACGGTAGGGAAATGAAACAGTTTGATGAGAGGAGTTGAATGCAATTTATTTCACTAAAAACCGTTGAGAAAATCAAAAGTTATTGAAGCTTGAAGAATCGGTCATGGCGCTCGCGCGTGCTGCCTCTCTGGAGAATCTTTCGAACGGTGCAAGATGATGAATAGTGGGAGGAGAGAGAAAATAATAATAAAATAATTATTTTCCCAAAAAAATAAAATAAATTCAAAAAAAATTCAGGAAAATTCCACAAAGATCCTTAGAACCCGAAAATACCAAATAAAATAATTATGGATTTACTTGAGGTATATTTTAGCCATTTAAAATATTTTTACTTTCTAAGCTTTAATTTAATTCAAATAAATTCGAAAATTCCAAAAATTTAAAAAGAGGATAGAAATGAATATACTGGAATTTTTGATGAGTTTAGAAATTTGAATGGGCTCAAACGGAATTAAAATGAAGAAATACGAACTTTGGAAGTTCGAAAGGAGGGAAAAAGAATAAACCGATTTTCTGGAATTATTTTTGAACTGAAAAACCATATTATGATGTCATCAAGGGAAATGATTTTCAGAGGAATTATTTTTCTGTGGGAAAAGAGATTTATATGTCAGGGTGTCGTCAGCAAAGATTTTGATTTTCTGGTCGAATTATTTTTCAACAGAACAAGAGTTTTATTCACTGACAGGTGGGACCGGCTTTTGTGGACTGGGTTCATGGACCAAAGAGAAAGCTGAGGTGGCACACTTGGCTGGCGTAGCGCTTGTGTGGCTCATGGTTGCTGAGGTGGCGCACTGGGGCTAAGGGCATCGGCGGATGCGGCGCTGCTAGGGTCGGCGAGGGGTGACGTGAGAGGGAGGAAAGGCACGGGGAGTTAAGTGCACCTTGCACGACACTCGGAAATTCTCGATGGTAGCCAGCGACGAGGATGCAGGGGTGGCGAAGTGAGGGCGTTGGCAGCAGAGCTCTTCGGCTGGTGGATTCACTCGGTGGAGGCGACGAACGGTTATCGGTTACACCAAAGTTAAGGACGACGCAAAGACGAGTAAAGAGGGAGATAAGCGGGGTTTAAAGCGGGGAAATGGTGGCGGTGGAAGGTTGAAGAAGGCAAGAAGAAAGAAGAAGCTGACTGGCGGGGTTGGGCTGTCAGCGAGAGGGAAGAGAGAGGAGGAAGGAGTGGACAGTCGGATGAATGCCACGAGGCGAAAGAGAAATCAGGGCCATCGGATTAAAACGAAGGGGTAAGTGAAGGCAGGTGGCTGAGATTAAACCGGGCGAGGATGGATTGAATCAGGGAGCGACACGTGATGGCCGGAGTAGAGAGGTTGAGGATTAAATTTGATTTAGATTTTGAAAAAAAATTAGATAAATCCAAATAAAGTTCAAATACTTTAA
Organism: Dendrocalamus latiflorus; assembly: GCA_017311315.1. Lineage (NCBI taxonomy): Eukaryota > Viridiplantae > Streptophyta > Magnoliopsida > Poales > Poaceae > Dendrocalamus > Dendrocalamus latiflorus. The sequence continues at coordinate 1,342,599 of CM029675.1, forward strand.
ATTAATTAATTTGAAATTAAATTTTTCAAAGAGCAAAATTTTGGGATGTTACAAGTGAGGACATCACCTTCAACGTCATCGATCTCCTGTACCATATAACGCCAATCTAGGGTGCCCGACACTCAATACCTTTGGGGCGGTCCTACACCATAGCTTCGTATGCATGAAACTCCCGAGCCCACAAGGCATCATCACCGTGTTCGGAGACCAAGACCTCGCCCGACAGATAGAGCTTGGCACCCGGGGCCCACATCGGAAGGTGCATATGCTCACGGACACCCCCGGAGTAGGCACACCCTCCGCCTCGGGGTGGACGCCCAAGCCTCGGCCGAACGATAGAGTCAAGAGAGTCCCCCTGCATACCGCCGACCATCAGGTGTCCATTGGCGAGGGCCTTTCCCTAGAGGTCGAGTAGGATCTGCTCCAAGTACATCGGGACAACATGGATGTCTTCGCGTGGTCACCGACCGACATAAAGGGTGTAGACCATGCCATCATTGAGCACACTCTTGCGGTCCACCCTGATGCCAAGCCGGTCAAGTAGAGACTCTGGCGCTTGTCTCTCGAGTGTCAACAGGCGGCAAAGGTAGAGGTAGCGAAGCTGCTCCGGTCTGGGGTCATATGTGAAGTTCAGCATCTGGACTGGCTCGCCAATCTGATGCTGGTTAAGAAGGACAATGGTGCGTGGCGCATGTGCATTAACTTCACCGCCCTCAACAAGGCATGTCCAAAATAAAACTACCTGCGGCCTCGCATAGATCAGCTGGTGGATTCCACAGCGGGATGCGAGCTCATGAGCTTCTTGGACGTGTATTCTAGCTACCATCAGATTCACATGGCCAAGGACGACGAAGTCAAGACCAACTTCATAACGCCGGTAGGGACGTACTACTTCGTTAGGATGCCCTTCAGCCTCAAAAATGCAGGCGCCACCTTTACACGCCTCGTCGCTCTCTGTAGGATCGGAAATGGCAACAGAGGGGGGTGAATGGTGTCTTTAAAAATCGCCCCCAAAGTATCCACAATATTCTCTACTCTCCGATAGCTATTGAAGCTATGAAGACGAAGTATGAAAACTTACTTGAGAAGGAGCACAGAAAAACAAGTTAAGAAAGGAAAGCAAACTGCTGTTTAGGGCCGGCCAAACTGGAAGCAAAGGAAGACAAAACAGAGAGCATGCGGACTATAAAGGTAGTATCAAAACAGAGCCAACCAGAGAAACACAGGAAAATTCTGCTCAAAACAGAGTAGCCCATAAGCTACAATTACTCAATAAAAATCACTGCTGTCCATACGCTAGACAAAAGGGACTCAATTACCAATTCGAGAAAGATCAATCTTAATGGGATAAAAGCAATCGGCAGCAATTAAGAATAGACACACAGTGAATACTTGCTGTCTGACAACTGAAAATTAGCACAAAACTGAAATATCCCTTGGCTGAAATTTGCACTCAGATAGACTGAAAAAGAAACCTGAATCAGAGCATATGACAAGGCAAAACAGTGAATACTTGCTGCTCAAAGTAACGTGCAGACTGCAGCTGCATGCATACCAAAAATTGAAGTATTCACTGCTACCGAACCATGGCTGCAAGGCTGAACCAAAAGAGATAAAACAGTGAAGACAGCAAAAAGCATGCAGTTTTCAGCAAGAAATGGGTGTAGGCTGTAGTTTTCAGCAAGACCTGGCTGCTGTTTTCAGCAAAATAGGCTGCAGTTTTCAGCAAGAAGCAGCTGACTGAAAATACATTGCTGGGACAGTAATTGCTAAAAGCAAAAGGTAACCAAAGAATCCATTATATTTTTGGTGCTCTCCTTAGGATCTTTGATCAAGACTTCAAAGTAAATAGCTAAACCAACTAGGGAAAGAAGAAATGCAGACTAGAAACTGATTTTGCTGAAAAAGAGTGCAGTCAAGCCATAAAACCAAAAAAGAAGTGTAGAGCAGAGAATGAAATTGAAATCTCAATTGCTTGTGATTCTTAAACTTTTGGATCATGAGTCATCAGATTTCAACAAGGTATGATTTCACAATCAAGAAAGTACAGGGTCAAACATTTCTTTCATTGGAAAATCAAAGACTCCAGATTGCTCTGTTCGCGGAATAGTAAACCCTAGAATCAACAAGAAACAGAGGAAGTTGGCGCATGAACTGAAAAAGGGTGAAAATCAATTGATTCTTTCTTTTGTTCTCAGGAAGTATTAGCCACATGATCTTGAGCATCTTCCCGGTTCTGAACAAAAAGATTAATTTAGAATCAACAAAATCAAGAAAGAACAGAGCTAAAAAGCCAGAGAAAGAGAACAAGTGCAGAGACAAAGATCAAATAGAACCAGCATCTCTTCACAGAAATTCTCACACTGGATTCATAGACATAGACATGAATGATTACATCAAGTTGTCTACAGCCATTCCAAGAACTCAAACTGAAATAAACACCCACACAAGAGAGAAGCACACTACTGCCTACACCATCTCCTACACACACACACACACACACACACAGGGGAGACAAAAGCAAAACCAACTTTCAGCTTTGCCTACCAAACTCTCAACAGATAAAGGAAAAGCAAAACTAACTCATCTAAAAACCTAACTCCTCTCACAAGACTTGACTATATGCAGGAGACACTCCTCCTTTATATAGCCTTCCACTAATGGGTTTGCATCTCCCTTTCCTGCTAAGCCCAACAAACCAGTGCTTTATCCGTTAGCTTGAACCGCATCCGCTTCCGCGAGCCTGAGTCAATTTACCAAATTGCCCCTCACGCTCCTTCCCTGAAGCTTCCTCGTTTCTTGCCGTCCAAGCCTCGCAACCACCTCGAGTCCTTGCCGTCTTCGGCACATCCCGACCGCTCCGACCTCAGCACCACTTGCGCCTAGTTCGGTCATCCCGTGCCTCGCCACGACTTCGCCTCGATGTCCTGCAGCCATCACAGACAAGAAAAATATCACATAGCACCACTCGAGATAATGTAATCAATAATCATACTAGAGAAATCTTAAACACGAAAAAGCCCAACCCATCGAATCAAAGAATAAGCATCCTAAGCACTTCGACCAAGTTTGACCAAGTCCGACCGTCGCCAATTACGCAACGTCATGGTACGGACCACACGCACCAAACTCAAACTTTCCCGAACACGCGTCAATTACTCATCACACACACGGGGTCACCTCCACATGGTCTCTCACCTCGCCTCGAAGCTTGGAAGGAATGTCGAAGCCTACGTCGACGATGTGGTCGTAAGACTAGACAACTTGCCTCCATGGCCAAGACCTTCAGGAGACCTTTGACAACCTTAGACGAGTGGGCATCAAGCTCAACCCAGACAAATGCGTCTTCGGTGTGCAAGTTGGGAAGCTTTTGGGCTTCCTGGTGTCCGGGCGTGGAATCCAGCCAAACCTTGACAAAGTCGATGCGATCCTCTCCATGGAGCCGCCCAGAGTACGACACGGAGGGGGGGTGGGGAGGGGTCCAGAGGCTCACGGGATGCCATGGCCGTTTGAGCTCCGCTTCTATCTAAGGGCAGCTGAGCGAGGCCTACCGTTCATTCAAGACCCTTCACGGATGCGACAGGTTTCCATTGGAATGATGGACTGTGCGGAATGCCTTCAACGAACTCAAGAAGCACCTCGCAAGCCTTCCCACTTATAGTCCACCCCATGCACCAGAGGCTCCTGCTGCTGCTGGTACCCTCTCCCACCATGGGCCAGCGGGTAGTCCAGTGCAGTCCCTCGTTCTGGAGGAGGGCCCCCTTCAACGACCCCATGGTATTTGTCTCCAAAGCCCTCCAGGGCATCAAGACGTAGTACACTGAATTGGAAGAAGAAATTGGCCCTACGCACTTGTTATGGGCCTCGAGGAAGCTTCGGCATTACTTTCTTGCTCACCCTATCACCATGCCTTCCTCGTTACCCCTGGCGTAGATGACTAACATAACAAGGAGTCCATTGGTTGTAATCTGCAAGTTAATTTCCTCATTGAGCAATCAAAACCCACAATCTATCATGTAATAGTTCCCCCAGTGCCAGTCGATAGTCAGATTTCAAAGATAATGAACAGAGAACTAGCACGGCTAACTAATGCACAATCAGAACTTACAGAGAAGTCAAGAACATAAAGTAAACCTCACTGTGTGGCTCAGGGAGGCGGCGTGCTCGGGAAGGAGTGCTTAGGGGAGGCGACTTGCTCAGGGGAGGCGGCGTGCTTGGGGGAGGAGTGCTCGGGCGAGGCGATGTACTCAGGTGTAATAACCTAATTTTCAGAGCCTTTTGAAACTTTTAAAATAAAATTCACCATTTGATTTTTCTATAATTGATTAAGGCTTAAATAGAAATTTTTATTAATTAAAATGATTTAATATGACTAAATTAAACTTAACATTGGCTGAAAGTATTTTATTTGGGTTCCTTGTGCTTTACGAAATTTTCTGTTTTTTTGGATTTATTCGAAATCTATTTGCTATTTTCTAGAGCTCAAAAGGTTTATTTGAACTTCTAAAACAAGAAGAAAATCCCCTTCAGGCCAAAGCCCACCCCCCTCCGGCCCATTCCTCGTCAGCCCAGCCCACTTCGCCCCACGCTCGACACGCATCGTGCATCTGACCGTCGCCCTCTGATTATGGTTACCACATGTCAATCATTGGCGGTCTTCCTCCGCGTGCCCCTGCATCTCGACCATCCACCTATCATCGCGTGTGTCGTCGTCCTTGCTGACTCTGTTCGCCACCGTAGCCACCTTGGTGGCAGTCTCGGTGTCCATGTCCCCACCATCCTGGACTCTTCATTGTCTCCGCCTCGGACTCTTGGCGTCCATTCTATAAATAGCCACGTCATCCCACCTCTTCTCCCTGTCTTGAGTCGCCGCCCTCACCGAGCTTGCCCGTCATTTTGACCATTGCTGGTGAGCCCTCAGTTCGTCTACCGCCCTCGCCGTCCCACTCAACTCCGCCAGCCAACTGCCGTTAATCACCCGTCGCTCCAGCCACCGCACCGCCCCACCGCCATCGGTTCATGCGCCGTCCCTCGCCAGCCGAGGCAATGCCTCGTTCCGCATGTCGACCACACCACCCCCACCCCGTGGCACACATCGCTTTGTCTTCTCCGTGAACTTAGTCCACGTGCATCGAGAGACTAACATGTGGGTCCCACTGTCAGATCTACTGTGCAATGAGCCAGTCAAGTCACCGAGCCAAGTCACACTACCACCTCAGCCCTTGTTGCCCAGTCAGCCGCCATGTCATCTAAGCGATGCACAGTGCACTGTTTCATGAGCCAATTTCACTGTAGACTAGCTATACCATGCACCAAGTCAGTCCACAACACAGTAGAATTTTTATTTTTAGTATTTTCTTTAGATTAGATTTTCTGAGAGCCTGTTCTTCTGTGTCCTAGCTCCAATTGAACCGATTCTTTTTTTGAAATTCATCTAAACTTAAGCTCTATCTTTTGGGTCTAGTTTTGAAGTTTTTAGAGTTCATTTGAATTTATTTATTTTTATTTTGTGCTTCATTTTGTTTTCCTCTCTCGTTAGATCATGCCTTCGAAGGAGTTGAAGCAAGATTTGAAGATGAGAGCAATTAACTGAGTATGGCCAAGGCAAATCATGTCTATTGATCATGTTGAACTTAGTTTTCAAATCTATTATGTATTATTTTGTTTTAAATTATCATGCATCTCTATTTATATAAAATCTTTGTATTGGTAGTTAATGACCAATTTGATTTATTTCTCCTTGATAAATTGAATACCATGATTCCATTGCCACCATATGATGGGTATTTATCTAGTGATACAATATTAGTTGTCACATGGGTTGTACGTTTAGTATGCTTAGCCGTGTTTGTAGTACGTTGGGTTATCATCACATGTGATCAATTAATTATTTTAACTTAATGAAATATTAAATCATGGTGGTCAGCTACAGTTATAAAATTTGTGCACCCTGGTGGTGGTTATACAAACTGGTTTTCACTTGATGAATGGTCGTGCAGTAAATGGGAAGTGTGCTTAGCACTTTAGGGATGTGGATGTTTCGTCTGGGTAATGTTTAAGAACTTAATTTTGTGTGCCATTGATCTGAGCCTTATCATACAACCACATGTCTAGTATGCAGTAGACCTGGTATAATAATTTGTGAAGTTTCAAATTTGATTACTCCACTGATGTTTTATTGACGCAAGAGGGAGCAATTATCGACTATGTGGTTAGCCTACTCGATAGCGAAACCTTAGCGGGCGAGATCAGGTTGAGATTGAGCATTGTAAAAGCCTTTTTGTGATTTTCTTTTACGTAGAGATGATCATATCATGTGGGTAAAGTTATGCAAGGTTACAGAGTGTAAAACTATTCGAATAGCCGTGTCCTAGTTATAGACAATGCTCGGTGATTCACATGAGGGGTAGAGTTTTCATTAAAACTTGGTGGATTAAGATGGAAGTGAATGATTAGTTCACTAGTGGTTCATTACGTGAATGGTTAGTTCACGAGTGGTTCATTGGAGTGAATAGTCAGTTCACTTGTGGTTACTCTCAATTCTTTTGTTTATTTACATATTATCATTTTCAAAGTTCCCTTTCAATCTATTATAGTATTTACTTTAAATTATTGCTTTCTGTAAAATAACCACTCAGCCATCACTTGGTAAGCGTTGCTACTACATTGCATTCTTTGTTACAAATTACTTGCTTAGTACCAGTGTACTCACGGCTTTAGCCTATTGTTGCTCAGTTGAAGAAGAGGAAACCATGTCAGCAGAAGGTACCTGAAAGAGGATAATTCGCGACACTTCGCTCCTCAGTCGATTGCCTGTGGGTATGTCGAATGGCTACTATGCTTATTTTTGTTTTCTTTTATAAGTTTCTTAAGCCTTTAAGATTATTATCTATAAGCTTGGCCATAAGGTCGTAATTCTGATCAATAATAATATTTGAGTCTTTAGTAAGTCATGATATGGTGATATTTCATCTACGTTTACACTATGTGTACTAGCGTGATCATAGACTAGTGCCACTATACATAGGAGAGTTCAGATTTACATATTTGGGCCCTGACATCGGGGGAGGTAGCGTGCTCGGGGGGAGGAGGAGAGTGCTGGAGCGGGGGGGAGGAGAGCAGCCGAAGTTGAGGGAGCGGCGACGGGCTCCGGGGAGGTGGCATGCTCGAGGGAGGAGAAGGGCACCGGGCACGGGGGAGGAGGGCCGCCGGAGTCGGGGGAGGCAGCGACGGGCTCAGGGGAGGCGGCAACATTAAGTGGGGTTTAGGATGTAGCGTTAGTACAGTAGAGAAAACCATAGAGTGCAATATATATAGGAGAATAATCATGGACGGTTCTAGTTCAGAGCATCTGTGATAGTGATCATCATAGACGGTTTCTAAATAAAAACCGTTTATAATAATAAAATATCACAACAATTTTAATTTAGAACCATCCGTGATTATAAATATCATAGACGGTTTTACTTTAAAACCGTGTAATGATCCCTACTCACATTCACACACACACACATATATATATATATATCACATTTTTGTACAGGCAAGGATCTAAGGGTCGTAAAAGATTCAAGAGGTTCTGAGAGGGCGATAATCACTTGTACTCTTTTGAAGTTGTGCTAAAGAATTTACGGTTGACTTCGTCAATTTCTCTTGTCGTGATAAGTGTAGCCAATTTTACAGCAAATAACATACCTGCTGCTCATCCATCAACCATTCTACTGCATGTGATGTGAGAAAGAAGATCCAACTGGAAACAACCGAGTTGAATAACCAGTCAAGTAGAGAAATGAACTGGCGTGTATTACGCACATTGATCAAATGCAAGTTAAGCTGTGGTGTAATTTTTGGTCCAAGAGGTCGTTGCAGCTTGGAAGTTAATGGAATCTTCAACATTGGACTGGACTAGCATGCATGGAAAAACGTTGGACCGGATTAGCATGCATGGAAAAACATGCAGGTATGGACTGGTCAAAGCAACGA
>CM029675.1:3150681-3427290 GCA_017311315.1 Dendrocalamus latiflorus
TTTAGCGGGAGTTGAGAGATCGTGTGGGTAAAGCTGAGCAAACTCTGCAGAGTCAAATAAATGGTATTCGAATACGCCGTGCTCCCGGTTATTGGAGCTGTGTCACTTGGGTGATTCCAGCAGCAAAGCTTAAGTAGATTTGTACATACTTTAACTTGGTTAGTTGGTTAATGAATTCTTGTTGAAAAACCCTGAGCTCTTAAGAAGTAAGTTTTGTGTCCGTCTTATGAAAATGTTTGCAAATAAAATTGCATCCACCAAATGTAATAAACCAAGTATACTCCCTTCCTTTGACTTTCCGTGCATATAGTAAATTAAGATCCCTTTGGGATTTGCTGAGCCGGTTGTTTGGCTCACGGCTTGCTTAATCCACCCCCTTTAGAGGATCAAGACGAAGGAGAAGGTCTTCCCGTTGAAGAAGTCCCCGAGGATCTTTTCTTCGACGAGGACCCTTGGCTGTAGGTCTCCGCCGCGCTTGAAGCAGTTTCTGGAGCCTTTTGTAATGTATTATACTTTGGGCTTGCACGCCCCGCTGTAAAAGCTGGATGTTATTCCGTATGTCAAATATATGCTGGACTTTTGTTGTTAGCATGCAATGGTATACTCTTGCGCGACAGTCCATAACTGTTCATGCGTGAATAGTTACGGGGTGCCGTGTCCGTACGCGCCCCTGGAAACGGGGGCGTTACAAAAGATTAGGTCGTGAGATGAAAAGGAGGTCAAAAAAGACAGGTAAAAAAAAATCCACGCACCACTAAGATATGCTTTAGTGTTGGTGGAATTCAGATCTAGTTGCAGTCAACAGACTTGGTGGGAATAGTTGATGTCCAATTTCTCCCCTCTTTTTTTTTTGTTGAAAAAAATAGTGATTTTATAACTGTTGCATTTAAACAGTTCATCCCTGTCTTGTTTGAGAACTTAATTATGGCTTGCAAGCAAGCATCAAATGCATGCACTAAGAAAAAGAGGAAGCTTTCCAATGATTTCGTCTGTGGTCTTTGCTTCTGCTTGGAAACAACTCCTTGTGATGGCATGAAGGAACCACCACACCACAGCACAGCACCATGAATTGATTTTATAGTACACAAGGAGTGATGGAAGCAAGCGATGGCTAATGATTACGTCTTATGATTTATGGCTGCGGTATGAGCGTTTGTGCGAAGAAATCGAATGTTTATAAACCGATAAATATATGTGCGAAAAAACCGAATATTTATAAACTGATAAACCATTTTAAAAACTATCCTGATAAGCCGCTTCGAAAAGACAACAAAGAAATCATTATATTTATTTATTTTTAAAAAACATAAACTATAAAAGATAGGGCCAATCTCTGGCCAAAATTGAAACGTAGGAAGCAGACATCAATCACCGGTTAACGAGTAGCTATCGGAAGGAGACGTGAGGCCAGTTAAACTGCAGCTATCATATTAGAGTAGGAGACTAATTCCAAGCAGAGCTCTAGGAACTACCAAAATGACACCATCATGACAAGAAAGCAAGTTCAAGACAGCCGCTCTAGGCCTGCAAATCCATCTGTTTCGAATAACGATCTATCGCATAAATTAACAAAAAAAAATGAACATTCATAATAAAATGACACATTCAGTGATGCATATAAAGATGAATTGTCTTTTTTTAATAGAGAGAATGAGTTACATCTGCTGCCGTGCAGCAAGAAAAAGAAAAGAAAGGAAATCATACATCACCAAGCCAGCGACGACGCAACTTCTCTAACGTAACAGAGCAAAGTCACGGTGACTTTGCTCTGTGGGCTAGCCCTCCATCTTCCATCCAATGGCCTAGATTAATCTAGCATTTTTTGATTTGTTTACTTCTAATTTTTAGTTTTTTTACTTTAATCTTTTTTTTAACTTTTTTCTTTTTATATATTTCTTTATATTATCTGTGTTAAAATAACATATTTTTTAATTTTAAAAAATAGGTTATTTTAACACAAATAATATAAAAAATATATAAAAAAGAAAAAAGCTAAAAAAGATTAAAGTAAAAAAACTAAAAATTAGAAGTAACCAAATAAAAAATGCTAGATTAATCTAGGTCATTGGATGGAAGATGGAGGGCTCAGAGAATCCCGCTTGAGCCAGCGAGAGCCCACATGGATGCTGCTGCTATTCCCTCACTTCAGTGTTTCCCTGGGCTAGAATCCAATTGGGTCAGGCCCATGAAACCCAGGCTTTACGACGTAAGCATTTACTCTTGGGCCAATTTGGGCAACATAGTTGGGCATGGGATGAGAAGACAGTAAGCTTTGACAGCAGGTATTACACACCGAATGGTGAACTAATTGTACGCTGTACACACACTCTCTCTCTCTCTCAAAAAAAAAATCTGATTGCACACTTTACGTCATCCTTCCATGTATCCTCCATGCAGTACAATGTGCATCTTATATGCTTCATGTGTAGGTCAGGGTGCATTAAATTATCATACTGGTGATTTTGGCCTTGTTGTGTCTTGGGATCTAGTGGATTAAACACAAGAGTTGAACCTTTGTTTCAGTACGTCAACGAGGAGCAGCACTGGGCTTAGCTTTCACAAGTTTGATCGAATATATCAAGCTCATGCAAGATCCCCGTCAAAGAAGATTCCATTCGATCTCAGGACAGTGGCAGAACCAGTGCAACAGATGGAGGCAAGATCAGACCTGATCAAATGGGCACCTGACACTGCTTGATCGTGCAAAAATAGCACACCCGCAAGTGCACGGGTTGCCACTGAAATAGCGGCGAGTGTCGTGTTCTCCACAGGGACTAGACTGAGGCTACCGATGCTCAGCTAAAGCTAGGTCAATCAAATCAGGGGAGAAAACTAAACTACTAAACAAACTCTAACTCGCACGGACAAAACGACGAGCGACTACACCAACGAAAGACGACGGGACGAATGACCATACGAATAGACGTCGTACGACCGAACGAACGACATGACGACTGACTACACGAAACACACACAAACTACAACGACTACAAGAACGATGACATGACTACCAATCGACGATCCAATTAACTACCGACTGCGAGACAGAAGGAGGAAGTCAAGAAGCACTGGGGGAGTCTAGAAGCAGGGAGGGAGTAGAGAGAGAGCGAGGAAGAAGACGGTCGACAGCTAACTAGACGGCGACGGCGCACGACGACACAACAAACTACGACAAACACTCGCACAATCTAACTGTCGACAGACCGCGGAAAGAAAAGGTAGTCTAGAAGCAAGGGAGAGGATCGAGGCAGCAAGGGGAAGGGAACGGTCGCCGGCTAGCTAAATAGCGCAACTCAAACATACACATAAACTGAACATTGATCACAGGAAGCGCACACACATTCCACCAGCACATACTAACGCAAATTACTAACATCTAATTTAACTAACACAAAGATCACTAACATCAACACAGATAACAAAATGCATGACTGATTGAAGAATTAGACTACTGTCAACAGGAATATATAGCAATTCTGGAACCAGATCTGGAGCAAAATAACAGAGCACAATCACATGCATACCTCACAGATAACACTCACAGATCACAATTCACAAGTTAACATCCACTGTGCAATTGAAATTAAAATATAAAACCCTAATAGTAATTCGGTAGAACAGTAATTGAGAAAGTAGAGAAAGGAAGAAAGATTGGAGCATGAACCGAGAGGCTCGAAGCAGCAGAAGGCTGAGTTGTTGGCGGCGGCGTAGAGGAAGCAGAGGAGCGGCGCTCGCCGGTGGTGAAGAGTTGGTGGCGGTCGGCGGCGGCGCTGAAGGGGTGGAGAAGTCGCGGCGTCCCGGCGCTTGGTGGTGCGGTTGACTGACGGTGATGGCGCAGGGGCGGCGCTCGGGTGAAGAGGAAGTAGGGAGGCGAGCGGGATCTGGAGCGGCAGCCGGAAGAAGAACAGGAGAAGAATGGAGGAGCGGCGGCCGGAGTAGAGAGAGATGACGCGCCGGGTGGAGGAAGCAGATGAGGAGCGGTTGAGGATGGCGGCGCTCGGTGGGAAAGGCGTTGGCCGGTGGTGGCGCGCCGGATGTGGAGAAGAAGGGAGGCGGATGCGGACGGGGAGAGGTGGAGAAGAGAGGCACGGAGGAGTGGGTGTGGATGGAGAGGAGAGGCTAGGCGGAGGGAGAGCAGAGGGGCAGCGCGGTGGAGGAGCGGTGGTGAGTGGCGGTGCACGGGATTTGGACGGCGGCCGGTGGAGAATGAAGAGGCGAAGAAGGGAGGCGCACCGGATGGGAGATGGCCGGCAGAGGGAAAGATGCAGGGCGCGCGAGAGCGCACCGGCGAGCTGCGGTGTGGGCGAGATGGAGACGGAGAAGGAGGCGCGGAGGAAGAGGTGGTGCGGTGGAGGATGGAGAAGCGGCGGGCGCGTCGACGAGCTGCGGCCCGGCGCTCGCCGGCGGCCGGAGTGGAGGAGGAGAATCGGGGGAGGAAGCAAACGGGGGCAGAGGTAGAAGGAAACCGGGCTCAAAGGATTCCCAGGCGGCGGCTGGCTTTAGGAGATGGGGATTTCCAATTTGCGATTTAGTCCTTAAATTTTCTAGGGTTTACAAAGAGGTCCTTTCCCATTATTGTTTTCTTCTGTTTTGGTCCTTGGAAGCTCCGATTTCATCGCGGAAAGATCCTACGTGTTCGTGTCGATGCGTACATCTGTATGGAGCAGTCCAGATTTGTCGTTTAGGCGCCTAGATCGCGCCGGCCTGCGGAAAAGCACAAAAAATGTAAAATGATCCATTTCGAGCAATTAAATATGAAAAAACGTGTAAATGATGATAAATGGTCCCAAAATATGAAAAATATGAGGGTAAAATCACAGCTAAATATATGCAAATATGACGCATGTCATACCCCCAAGCTTAAAACTTTTACTTGTCCTCAAGTAAATGACATGATATTATCGAACCCGGACAAGTCATTATGGTAAAAGACTAGATAAATGCATGTAATAAGTCAAGAGGCATACAACCATGTAAAATGAGATCATCTAACTTGAGTTTTGAGGACCATCCAAGATTAGAATGAATATTCTAGCAAAGATGACAAAGTGATAACTATAGCATTTAACCAAATCAAGTTACAAGTGTCGAAATGCACTAAGTGATCACATGAATTCAACCAAAATTGTAAGGCATCGGAACTAGGTATAACATCTAGAATGAGTATAGCAAAGGATCATGCTAAGGCATATGCTATTTGAGACAAAGAGACTAATACTCGCATGATATTTATGAAAAAGTCCACACTTGAGCTATGATACTTAATTTTTTGTTGATTTTTAGCAAATTTAAAACACACATGGGCACTTGTGCCACTTATTCAAACCCTTGGGCAAACTTGCCGCTTATTCACACTCACACTCACTTGGGCAAAACTTTGCCACTTATTCAACACATTTTCGAACCAATGTGACAAAGTCACTTATTCCACACACTCACACATTGCAAAACATTTTTTCTTCTTCTTCTTTTTTCTTTTTGTGATTAAGCATCTTTAACCGGTTTTCATTAATGCTAAGTAACACGTGTCCCGAGACATGGATACCTAGATAAATCAACCAAGTTATTGGCTCAAGATAGGACTACCCCTTTCACAAATTTTTCATTCAAGCAAAGTATCAATATCTAAAATAACATATGCCAAAGTATGAATCTAAAATATAATCATTCAAGAGGCGATGACTAGAACCAATTCAATCCGCAAATGGTTAAAACATATGTGTAACTCGCAATGAATCAAATGCTATAGGATCACAAGGTTTCTAAGCACATCAATGATAATAAACAAAGCTCAAGCTATAATATGATGCCACGTGACTTAAGACATACAAGGAACTAGTGACAATATAGCTCAATTAAGAAAATTTTGACATGACCTTTCTTGATTAATTATGGCATAGGCTCACATGACCAAGATATACAATAAGCATAACATGAGAGAAAATAGTAAAGGCCATATGTCATCAACATAAGCACAATATGAAGCATAAGAATGACCATATATCATCAACTGCATGACAATAAGCTCAAATGCTCACAAACATAAACAAACATGCTAGAACATCATCCATACACATACAAGTATTTCCCCAAGCTTAAATTGAGCAATGAATCAAGAATGCGCTTAAAGGGGTAAGAAACAGCTCACCGGGTATATATGATGTAGTGAAAGTAGGCAAATCATCCCATGGCTTCTCGCACATGCAAGGATGAGGATCTAGCACGGGACCTGAAATAAAAAAGAAAGAAAAGAAACCAACAAAAGCTAACAAAAGGTATGGAAATAAAAAGATAAAGAAATGCTCATTTGGATGTAGCGGGAGGAAGGCCAAGGACGGGATATGTAAAAGGCACATGTCCGCCCTCCTCATGAAACAGCATGCCTCGAAATCCACCTGGATCCCAAGGGATATCGACTCGAACCATGTCCGCTCGTAGTCGATGGTAAACAAGCGTAACCCTGCAAATAGACTCAAAAACATGGCAAATATGTGTGATAGGGTCGACGCCCTCCAAGTCATCAATAGAATATCCAATCATGTAGGTATATCGATAAAGTACATCATGAGGTCTATCAGTGAGATGAGCATAACTAGTAATAGCATATGTCTCGTCGGAGTCAAGGAAATCAAACCTGAAGTGGTCGAGGAAGAGTTTCCAAACTACCTGAAGTGTAGGTGAAGTAGAGCGTACAGTAGTAGAAACCTCCAGAGGGGCGATGTCGACGAAGGAAGTAGCTGCTAGTGGATCAATAAAAATATGCTCCTCCTCGACATCAAAATCAGCCCCCTCATCATCAAGAGTGAATATCTCCATCTCAGGCTCAAAGATCAAATAATCATCTAAGTAGCCGACATCATCAAAGGTGAATCTCTCCATATCAAGCTCAAGAAGCACAGGATCGAGGTCAAAGCAATGAGAGTCTACCACATCAAATCTCTGAGTCTCAAGCTCGGGCTCATCAACACAAGTATCAGGGTCCATATATAGTGAGTCCATGGCATCAAAAGTGACTAACTCTAGCTCGGGTCCGTCAATAGAAGGATTATCATCAAAGCGAGGCACCTCTAAGGGGATCGCGAGCGTCTCAGTGGCACTAAATGAAGACTGTGATGTGGCATGATTGTCCAAGCAACTACTCAATGATTGGAGTGAATTTCTATGATCCTCCACTTCTGACATCAATGTGCTCAATGCCCTCAACTGGTTTTTTACATCACTAAACTGAGTGTCCACCCTAGTAATATATGATGCCAACATCTCCTCTATCTTGGACATACGATCAGATTGAGAGGTAGGAGGCAGATGCTGAGGTACAGGATAGTGCTGGTGTGACCAATGAGAAATATCCTGATCTCTATATCTAAAACCCTGCAATGGTATACTAGAAGAAAGTGATGAGATATCAGGGTTGTTGTTTCCATATGACAAACTCGAGGGCTCAGGCCATCCAGGGTGATAAGTGTCAGGGTATAGCCCACTCGGCTGAGCAAAGCTCATCCCGTAACACTCTGGAGTGGACAAATAACCATGCTGGCACTCAGCGCGTGAATGGCCATGAAAACCACAAGTCTGGCATATAGGAACAACTGGAGAGCGAGCGCCTGATAAAGAACTGTACTGATCATGCCCGCTCTCTAACACAACTCCTCGCTCTAAAACATAGCATTCTAATTGACGAGACAATAGATTTACCTGCTCTTGAAGAATATCATAAGTAGGGGTGCTCATAAAACCACGAGAATCAGAATAGTAAGCCATAGCCTCAATAAGTACCAATATCAATCAACCTACGAGAATGGATACGAAAATCGCGAAAGAGAGAAGTAACTAGGGAAAGGGTTAGGGATTAGCAATATATCACAAATATGAACAATGACGAAAAGGAAGACAAGTTAGCATAAACACAAAAATAAGCAAAAGAAAACAAACGACCTAGTCTATAGCCTAACACTGTCGCTCTAAGCTAATCCCCGGCAACGGCGCCAAAATGCTTGATCGTGCAAAAATAGCACACCCGCAAGTGCACGGGTTGCCACTGAAATAGCGGCGAGTGTCGTGTTCTCCACAGGGACTAGACTGAGGCTACCGATGCTCAGCTAAAGCTAGGTCAATCAAATCAGGGGAGAAAACTAAACTACTAAACAAACTCTAACTCGCACAGACAAAACGACGAGCGACTACACCAACGAAAGACGACGGGACGAACGACCGTACGAATAGACGTCGTACGACCGAACGAACGACACGACGACTGACTACACGAAACACACACAAACTACAACGACTACAAGAACGATGACATGACTACCGATCGACGATCCAATTAACTACCGACTGCGAGACAGAAGGAGGAAGTCAAGAAGCACTGGGGGAGTCTAGAAGCAGGGAGGGAGTAGAGAGAGAGCGAGGAAGAAGACGGTCGACAGCTAACTAGACGGCGACGGCGCACGACGACACAACAAACTACGACAAACACTCGCACAATCTAACTGTCGACAGACCGCGGAAAGAAAAGGTAGTCTAGAAGCAAGGGAGAGGATCGAGGCAGTAAGGGGAAGGGAACGGTCGCCGGCTAGCTAAATAGCGCAACTCAAACATACACATAAACTGAACATTGATACACAGGAAGCGCACACACATTCCACCAGCACATACTAACGCAAATTACTAACATCTAATTTAACTAACACAAAGATCACTAACATCAACACAGATAACAAAATGCATGACTGATTGAAGAATTAGACTACTGTCAACAGGAATATATAGCAATTCTGGAACCAGATCTGGAGCAAAATAACAGAGCACAATCACATGCATACCTCACAGATAACACTCACAGATCACAATTCACAAGTTAACATCCACTGTGCAATTGAAATTAAAATATAAAACCCTAATAGTAATTCGGTAGAACAGTAATTGAGAAAGTAGAGAAAGGAAGAAAGATTGGAGCATGAACCGAGAGGCTCGAAGCAGCAGAAGGCTGAGTTGTTGGCGGCGGCGTAGAGGAAGCAGAGGAGCGGCGCTCGCCGGTGGTGAAGAGTTGGTGGCGGTCGGCGGCGGCGCTGAAGGGGTGGAGAAGTCGCGGCGTCCCGGCGCTTGGTGGTGCGGTTGACTGACGGTGATGGCGCAGGGGCGGCGCTCGGGTGAAGAGGAAGTAGGGAGGCGAGCGGGATCTGGAGCGGCAGCCGGAAGAAGAACAGGAGAAGAATGGAGGAGCGGCGGCCGGAGTAGAGAGAGATGACGCGCCGGGTGGAGGAAGCAGATGAGGAGCGGTTGAGGATGGCGGCGCTCGGTGGGAAAGGCGTTGGCCGGTGGTGGCGCGCCGGATGTGGAGAAGAAGGGAGGCGGATGTGGACGGGGAGAGGTGGAGAAGAGAGGCACGGAGGAGTGGGTGTGGATGGAGAGGAGAGGCTAGGTGGAGGGAGAGCAGAGGGGCGGCGCGGTGGAGGAGCGGTGGTGAGTGGCGGTGCACGGGATTTGGACGGCGGCCGGTGGAGAATGAAGAGGCGAAGAAGGGAGGCGCACCGGATGGGAGATGGCCGGCAGAGGGGAAGATGCAGGGCGCGCGAGAGCGCACCGGCGAGCTGCGGTGTGGGCGAGATGGAGACGGAGAAGGAGGCGCGGAGGAAGAGGTGGTGCGGTGGAGGATGGAGAAGCGGCGGGCGCGTTGACGAGCTGCGGCCCGGCGCTCGCCGGCGGCCGGAGTGGAGGAGGAGAATCGGGGGAGGAAGCAAACGGGGGCAGAGGTAGAAGGAAACCGGGCTCAAAGGATTCCCAGGCGGCGGCTGGCTTTAGGAGATGGGGATTTCCAATTTGCGATTTAGTCCTTAAATTTTCTAGGGTTTACAAAGAGGTCCTTTCCCATTATTGTTTTCTTCTGTTTTGGTCCTTGGAAGCTCCGATTTCATCGCGGAAAGATCCTACGTGTTCGTGTCGATGCGTACATCTGTATGGAGCAGTCCAGATTTGTCGTTTAGGCGCCTAGATCGCGCCGGCCTGCGGAAAAGCACAAAAAATGTAAAATGATCCATTTCGAGCAATTAAATATGAAAAAACGTGTAAATGATGATAAATGGTCCCAAAATATGAAAAATATGAGGGTAAAATAACGGCTAAATATATGCAAATATGACGCATGTCAGACACACACCTGTGTAGACATAGCCTATTTAGAGACAGTATAGTTGGTCTAGTTAACTAAATGAGCCATGCCATGCCAGCCCACGAGCTAAATTTTTTGTACGGATAATCCGTTTTTTATTTAAAATTCCAAGCAAGAAGCTTAAGGAGATGATCTTGGTCATCCAAAACTTCCCCTGAGTTCATGCCTTGTGCAATGGCAAGTTGTCTCGTGAGAAAGAATTGGTGAGATCAGTTTTTTTGCACAAAAGAGATCTTTTTGCATTCATAAAAGATTGTACTAACTTATGCATCATCAAGAACTAGCATAGCTCAATCTAAAGCTCAATAAAGATTCAACGCTCAGCTCAGCCTATTTGACATGGGATGAATCATATAAGGATAACGCAAGAAAGACTAATCTCGAGAGCTAGCATGACAAGCTTTAATTTAAGTTGAGCAATTTTAATTAGCTTATCATGGTAAAAGCTAGTTTACACATATGAAGTCATGATCAATCTAGCAATGAGGCACAAATCATGGCAGGATGTAACGCGATGTAAACATGTCATGAAAGGACAATAATCAAGGCTCGATGCAGGTATTTACAATGCAGAATGACATGCAAGAAGTCCAGCTCCCCCTCAACATGTGATGCAACTTTTAGTTCAAGTTGAGTTACGTCAATATTAAGCTCCAAAAGCTCCCAAAAGAACTCCCCCTGAACCAAAGCAATAAATCGAGAAGCTGGGAAAGAAAATCAAAACGGCCAGTCCTTAAAGCATAGATAAGATATAGAGGATACTATAGCTCAGACTGACTCTCATCTACCCCATATGACTATAGGACTATCAACTGGTCATCTAATAGACTAAGGAGTAAACACGTACCCTGTCTACCCGAGAGTGGTCCAACCCTCGCTAGAACCTATAAGCAGTGAGTAAGCTCAACGTAGTAAGAAGAGAACCAGCTAATAAGCAGCATCCTAGAATCACAAGATGAGAAAAAGAAGTCTAAGCAACTAGACAAGAGAGACACTCTAATCTATGCTAAAAGGACTAAACCCAATGCACCCATATGCAATGCAGTCAGAAGGAAGTAAGAGCATAATCAATATAATAAAGTAGTAAAGCCCAAAACTCCCCCTCACAACAGTCCATAAGGGGTGCGTGTCACTTCTTAGGCACATCTCTTGTCTCATGGACTTTTAGGAGTGCGTGTTCATCGAGGATGAGGCGTAGTTCTTTAAGTTTGTATTACCCAATAAAGTCCTACAATTTTAGAATGCTTTAATTATTATTAATTGGTGTGTTAGGTGGACTGTACCAAGCTTTTATGTACTTGTAGGACAACCATCCTTAAAAACTATTTTGATTTTAAGTAAAGCTTTTTGTAGTTGGTGTGTTCCTTTTCTCTGTAGTTGTCTTGGGAGTTGTTGGTTTTTCACCTGTTTCCTTGTATATGCCTTTTCTTTGTTTTCTTTTGCTAAGCCCAGCCGCTTCAGATGGTGAACACAAGGTGTAGTACCAACACCTGCAATAGTAGTGGAGTCAGTGCTCAGCCAAGGAATAATGCCCCAATTTCACCACTACCCCTAAATGAACATAGAACAAAGGATGGTAATGCAGCTACAACTTCTTCAAGCTCTTACTCAAAATGCATTCAATTCACCTCAACCCACACTAGTGCAAGCTCCAATTCTTCCACCGCACTCCAAGCTTGGAGAATTTTTGAGGACCCAGAGTATATGGAAGACTATAAATTTATGGAAAATACTTTTAATAGGAAAGTTGTCATGATCACTGGATGTCAAGTTAAGTAATTTGAAGAATTGTTGCCAGTGTGATATATTTTGGATTTAGAATTGACAAGATTTGATAATACTGTAAGCAATTTTGGTGAATTGAGAGAAACAAAGGTATATTTGTGGATACCAATTAATTATGAATAAATTTAAAGAATGCCATGTTTGTGGATTGAATAGATCATGGAGAATGAATACAATGTTGAATTTGGTGGAACTAATTAGATCTTAGGAAATGTCTTAACTTGATGCATTGGAGTTATTATCTAGGATTAAAAAGAGCAATTGGATTTAAAACCAGATCTTAGTTGAATGAATTATTTTTGATTGTTGAAGAATTAGTATTGAGATATTGATCTAGTAAAGGTGGAGATTAAAAGATTAAGAAGTTGGATTAGCATAAACAATTCCTAACATCTATTTTGGGTGATTTGGTCGAATCATGTAGAGATGGTGAATTTGTGGAGTTAATTGATTATCAGAGTTTAGTAGATCTACTGATGTTAGTGGATACTAGTGGAAGATATTACACTTTTGGGAATTTTGTTGAATTAAACTTATCATTGAAAGTGGATTTGATTTGAAACTCGTGGATTTGTTAGATCATTGATAGATAATTATATTTTTAACTTATGGGATTGCTTAGATCATTTAAGGATGTTTAAATGTTTAACTTTGGTGGATTTAAATCAATTATGAGAGATAGATTGTCAGATGAGAATTAATTAAGGTATTTGGATTAATTCAAATTTGGTTGAACCAAAATAATGATTATTGAGAGATTGATGTGGTGGATTAAAGAATGTTGAATTATTGCTTGGATGATCTTAAAATCGATTGATGATCATTAAAAGGTTGGATTAATTTTATTTGATGAGTGTTGTGGATCTATTGGATTAGACAATGATCATAAAGCAATTCATGGAAATCACAAAATCCAATGTTATTGGATTTTTTTAGTAAAATGTTAAGGTTTGCCATCGATCTGAAGTAGTGCAAAGATTAAAAGTCTATGGGATTATTTGGTGAAATCAATGAGAAATTATTAAGGTGCATTTGTGGTATATGATTTTGGAATCAAGCACCTTTAAAAAGTTGAAGTAATTATGTCTCTTAGATGAACAATTATGGAAGTTAAGCCCTTTTGGTTGAATTCTAAATTAATCAATATAATAAGGGCAAAAAAAGTTAACACAGATCTTGTAGGTGGCTAAAGATGGACTATTCCGACATGTTTGATGTCTTCCATGCATCTCAGTTGAAGAAGTGTCACAGAGTACCAAATAACAAATGCCTTTATAAGAAGTCGAACTGAAGGAGGAACGCACCTATCCAAAGTACCCAGTCAAAATCATGGAGGAAGCTGAACGTCGCATAAGAAACAAGACCATTAATTCCTATAAGGTGTAGTGGAGAAACAATTCAAAGTAGGAAGCAACTGGGAGCGCAAAGAGAACCTGAGAGCCGAGTTTTCCTCTGCCTTCTTTTTCCCAGTCCTCCAAATCTCGGGGTCAAGATTCTCTCTAAGGGGGTAGGTTTTTAATATCCCAAAATTTGGCTTTTTTAATAATTTATTTTCAAATTTATTATTTCAAAGATTTGGATTTTATTTGATTTTTATGTGGATCCTTAATATCAAAATCAAATTCCTATCAATATCTCCAGTTCAAAAATCAAAATCCAAACCTTAAACTTCAAATTCCAATTGAAATTCTAGAAAATCTTATAATCCAAATCCAAGAATTCTATTTCCAAATCCGAAGTCCAGAATCTTGAGAATCTTAAAATCTAAACTCCAATCTTAGCTCAAATTCCAATTCTCGCAATTTCAAATCTCAAAATAATATCTCAGTTATAATTTTTGAATCAATTTCTAATTTGTGGGTCGAGGTCATTCTTTCCTTTTCCTTGGTCCTAGCCCAAATTCAACCTAGCTTGGCCCATCTCTCGTTCCTCTCTCTCTCTCTCTTTGTGTGTGCGTGTGTCCATTGCTCTACTCGATTGTTTTTTTGTTTGCTCTGCTCTTCCCCTGCACCGCTACATCACTGAGCTCCACCCGAGACACCTATGCTCCTATACTAGCCACGATCATTTTGGATCAAAATTCAGATAGCAAGTACAGAAAATATATGTTATCTCTACCAAATATTAAATCCCTTTCCAATTTCCCCTCAATTATGCCTTCTGTTTTTTCATCTCCAAAGATTTCATACTGAAACCAATATCAATTCTAGCACCGATCATGCTCATTTTTCTCTTTCTCGGCCGAACCAAGCCCCTTTCCTTCTTCTCTGCTCTATTCTGCTTCCTGCTCACACCCAGTGCCTAGCACCAAGCCAGTTGTGCGCTCGTGTGCCATGCCATCCACAACACGTTGTCCCAACCAAGTCGTCCGCATGGTTTGGGAACTGGCTTATTCAAGATCGCCTTCACTGCTCATTGAAGAAGTCAAAACCGTTACCACGGCTCCAGCCGTTGAGTCCGTGTCCACTCCGTCTCGTCGATTTCCTTCAGTGATGATGTTCTTGCAAACCCTCCTATGTCACATTGTGTTTATGAGAATCTTAGTTTTCTTCTCAGGTTAATTGAGTTTTCTCACCTGCCCGAGGGGGAGACGCCGCCCCTATGTTGGTGCCGGGGCCCGTGCAAGTTTTTCAAGTCTAAACACCGTCTCAGCCTGGGTATGTGTTACTGGGGTTGCGCAAACTGCTCCAGTGACTATCCCGACCGTCGTCGGGACACCACCAACTATCGGCAGCCAGTAAGCACCAGTTACACTGTGTTCCCCATACGTTTTCTGCTTTAAAGTACGCATTAACAACCACTCTCATGTACCCATAGTTCCCGGAACCCATATGTGGCTACCGCAAATGGATCGATCTTGAGATCCATCCATAGGACCAGTAGGCTCTCGACATCGAGGAGTGGAACGTCAAAAAGTACTACGAGATCCAGGAGGAGGAGCGCCGTAAGAATGAGCAAAATAAGCGTATACATCGGGAGATGAAAGCTCATCTCGAGACGTGCACACTCAGGGAGCGCGAGGCTCGTGAGAGGAAGTGCAAGAAAAAAAGGAAAATGACAGTCAAGGTTAAAGAGGCTACCAAGGAGTTTAACGCCGAGCTCGCAAAGAAGAAAAAATGGCCCCGGTCCATGCAGTAGGTTGAGCTGTCCTGCACTAACTACTCCCCTGAAGGTCGAATTTAGTTCCATTCCAAAAAGGCGCATATGTATCATAGGAGCAATTTGGTTTGTTGCATCGTACATGATGCTCTTTGCTATGCATGTAATCAAACCCTACACGTCGTGTTACTCCCAATTGTACTATGAAGTCTATTTTAATTCGAACAAGCATATTTCCTCTTTTCGCATTCAATTATTCCCGTAGCAAGTCATCCAACAACAATAACAAACCAGTTCTCCTCCGTGTACGAATTCCCGTTTACATCACAATATCACTTACCTTCGTACTTATTGATCGTTGTTATTTCAATCATTCTTAAAAAAACTTTGATGAAATTTCTTGTACTACAACAACATACAACGATCACAAACTCTTATTACGAATCCAACAGATTATCTACCATTTATAATCTACGAAAATCACAAATTGATTAACCCACACTACCTCTAGGTTTGCAGTTGCTACACAGCCGAGCGACTGCAATTGTAGTCGCACAGCCGCTGGGCGACAGGTTGCAGCCGCCGAAACGTTGGGCGGTTGGAATCTGTCACCCGACGGCCCACGGATAGCTTGTGTGTCATACGGCCGTTGGACGATAGGTTCTAGTCGCTCAACGATTCAATAATTAGGGTCTATTTTTGTAAAAGAAATGTCCGTAGGGATATTAAATTTCCATTTGCGCTGCCGCTCACTATCAAGAAACCCTAAAAATTCCGTCGACCTTTTCTGCCGCCTCGACATGCGAGTGACGCGAGCCAGCCCGCGCGATCTGCGCCGCTGCACCAGCTCGTGCACACGCAGCGCTTTCTGGCAGCAATGGGTTTTCATTTGCACCAACTGCATTTAAGAGTAGGCAGCGCCAGTCCCAAGAAATTGACATCCGTTGCACCATTTTATTTAGATCTGCCGCTGCTTGTTTTTCTGTGAGCTTTGTTGGGATCGAGAACGTCTTTGAGACTATACATAAAGAAGTGAGCCAGGGTGCTGGTGCACAAGTGACATTGTCTTATCTCCCTCGTGTTGATTCTCTCGTGAGACTCTATAGCGGGGACAGAGAGAGAGAGGGTATTATTGTGATTGATTGTGCCTTACAGTTTGAATATTTAAATTTTAATTTTTTAAAAGACACAATA
Organism: Dendrocalamus latiflorus; assembly: GCA_017311315.1. NCBI lineage: Eukaryota > Viridiplantae > Streptophyta > Magnoliopsida > Poales > Poaceae > Dendrocalamus > Dendrocalamus latiflorus. The sequence continues at coordinate 3,166,931 of CM029675.1, forward strand.
TATAGAATAAAATAGTTACATATAATTTTAGTCAGTACAGCTGAACTCGGTATATAATGCATTAAATGGACAGCGATAACCGGATAACTTGTGCTGGAGAGGAAGTTGTACAAGAGGATGACGAGGACAATTCAGATGAGTACGAAGCTCCCATTCCGCGGGAATGGAACCGGTTTGATGTTAAAGACGTTGCCGCACATGACAAGCATGAATCACCATTTGAAAGCTAGTTACTATAGACAGTATAAGTATAAGCCAATTTTAAATCTAAAAGAACCCATCCTTTGTCTACCTCTTTTTCATACAAACCGTGGCCCTCCTTATTTTTTTATTAGACTTTTGGTTTCTAGTTTCTAGTTTTTAATCTCATCTTTTTCTAGTTTTTAGCTTTTTTTGCATTTTTGCATTTTCTTTTTCCCCGTATTCCTTTACATTGTCCGTAATGAGCAAACATGTTTTTTATTTTTAAATTTTCAAATTTATTTATGCTAAAAAAACCATCAACAGTTATAGTACAAAATAAATCAACTATAATATCAAACAGTGAAAAATAAACCATAACTTACAAAAAAAACCCTAAATGAATAGCCCCCTTGATAAGAACAGAGACAGCAAGGGTGTTGTCGCTGTCACACGTTCGAAGAAAATTTATCTCCACCGAGAGAGCAAAAAAAGAAAGAAAAAAGAATCGGTTAAAAAAAGAACTGGTAAAAAAGAAACAATGAAAAAGGAAAAAGTAAAAATAATCAGAGAAAAGAAAAGTACTTTCGGTGCAATTTCTTTTAGTGAGAGAATAGTTCAGTATTTTGAAACAGTTCTTTTGCGCTCTTTTGCGCGCTCTGGTATATCTTTTGTAGTGCATGTTTCTCAATTATTGCACTGTGCTTATATCTACTATGGTACACGTCCTATTTTGCTAGCTATATCCTATATCTCATGACAATAACTTAGGGTATTGTTAACTTTTAGATTATTATTTGATTTTGCATTAACTAAGTTACATACCTATTACTCCTTGCTACATATATCACTACAGGACAGACCAATATAAATGGCACAATATATTTGCCCTTGTATCTAAATAAGTGCCTTGGAATGCTTTTCGAGGGCACATATTATGTGTTGGAAAAAATCGCGACGGGGAAAGTAAAACGCGGCACATAGATAACCACGACAGTTATATGTGCCGTTATTTCCTAACGAAAACCGGCACATGCTATGTGCCGCGATGACAATTCAAGGCACATAATATGTGCCCCTGTATTCAAGGATTGCCGGCACATGCTATGTGCCGCGATGACAATTCAAGGCACATATATATATGCCCCTGTATTTAAGGATTGCCGGCACATGATTTATGCCATGATACTTTTTAGTGGCACATAGTTAATCTTTTTCGCAACTAATAATATGTGCCATGCATTACTTGCCGGCACATGTTTTTGCCTTCATCGTGCTATAGAACGACATATATATAGTATGATAGAAGCAACCTTGAATACACAAGCTAATACAAAAGAAAAGTTGACTTCAATCATTTTCACGAAGTCGATTAATTCATACATGAAACGTACTGCCATGTGCATACACATGAGATAGCTAGGCCACAACATAATCCAAATATATATATATCCATTGTTCACCTATCCATTCAACACATAGATGAGTAGCAAAATATAAATGGCATATCCTACTGCATACAATACATAACTTAGAAGTTCAACAAAAGCCTTTATAACAATTGTGTCATGTTATCATGTCTTCGTGAAAAAGCCCCTGGCACATTTGCAAATAAATCACATCTACTCCACCTTCCTCTTCAGCAAAAGTGTGCATTATTACACATCGCTCCATCTAATCAGCTGTGATAATCTGGATGAAGAGTGCAAGTCAAGGTTATTTGATACAATATAGTTAAGAGAAATTTGATGCACATTGATATGCTAAAAGTGTTGATTGGCTCCTTCTTTACTGATCTTAATTGCATTGCCCATGGTTGGGGTTTTGCTTGTGCAGTGGGATGGGCGTACTAACGAACCACTTGTTGATCAAATTTGTGCAGGAAACTAGTAAACAAGCAGAATGGGAGTGAACAAATGCAAGACTCTGACAGCCTATCGATGCTGACTTCCTTGAATACAAGAAATACTGGCTGTCTCTTTACAAGAAATACAAGAGATGACCCATCGAATCAAATCATCAAATTTCTCTATAGTTAATTGCAACTAATTTATCAAAATGTTCAGCTAGCGTAGAACTATACAGCTATATACTTATCATTATTCTTATTAAGATTAAATTGAGTAACATGAGCTTATAAGTAGCTCCATAGCATAACTAAATGAGAAACTTAGATGGGCACAAGTAGTTATTAATACCTCTTCCACGCTTGAGTATATTCAGAGTCGATCCATCTGGTTGCACAACCTATAATATAATAAATGGGATCAGTCGTTATTATTTGGCATATCCTATACCTTTAATTACTGAAACAGATTTCATACATTTTGATTTGGCCACAAAATACACCGACCAACTGTAGTGCCCAACTTAGTAGGTTGCCCTTGGACTCTAGGTAGCAGTATATTCTTATCAAGAACAACATCAACTAAGATCTCATAAAAATCCCCCAAGGGTAGACCATCTGCATATGCAACAGTTTTATCTGTGCATCTAAGTCTTCCATGTGCCACAATTTTATTTTCAGTAAGTGAAAGTAGAGCAACTTCCTTAGCACCCTACAACAGGAAATGTAAATATATAAGCACTATTCTCCAACATAAGACCAAAATTTGCATATACACTTTACTTTTACCTCTCCTTGTTTTTTCTGTGGCAATTTCATCACTCTTGTTGCGGTAATCTCATCTGCCTGTAGCCTATTTTCAGAAGCAAATGACTGTGCTCGTTGATCTTTTGCTATAGCCACCTCCTACCAAATTCAATAATTGACCATTACTATATCAAAACAAACTATGCATTTAAAACTTAAGACAAGAATATAGTGTAGACAAATCCATGCATTAAAAATCACCTGCCGTGTTCCTTGCTTTCTCTGAGGACATGAACCAGAAGCCAATTCTTTATTAAACTAAAACAATAAATGATCACATATATCAGGCACTATGGTTGCACAAATCATAAAGTATAGACTTTGAAACGATTCATCACCTGTCCTTGTTTTTGTGGTAGCTTCCTGACAGTATATTGGTTAACTTCATCCATACGAGTCCTTTTTTTTTGCAAAGGCTGATTCTACTTGCTGACACCTTAGCACATCCTACCAATTTTGATAATTGATCATTACTATACAAATATGTGTTCAACATTGTGGCCAATAACATAAATAAATAGAGTCTTGCCAAAAACAACACCTGTGCCTTTTGTGTTGTTCCAATCTGCTTTTTAGAACAGAGACATATAGTATCATCTTTACAAAACTACAACAACGTTCATTTAGAAATGATATATTTTCTCTACACACATATTAAATTATGGACTTGTGAGGTATTCATTACCTGTCCTTGTCTTTGTCCTACCTTCCCTGGAATTTGATGGTTAATCTCATCTCTTTGCAATCTATTTTCAGAAGCTGATGATTGTACTTGTTGACCACTTGCAGCAGGCACATCCTAATATTTACCAGCATTAAGACGAGTGTATAAAGTATCAATTCATTTGAGTCTAATGAGCAATGATAACTATTACAGCAATAACAAGTAAATCACCTGTGAAATATGGGGTGCCTCTAGCTGTTTATTAGCATCGAGAGTGGATCCTTTCAATGACATTAATAGCATTTCCTTAAGTTCAGCAAATTGGTGTTCATTTCTTGCAAATCTTTCTTCCGCATATGCCTTATATGATTTGTATTCAGATGATATCTCCTCCATCCTAGCTCTGACTTCAGCGTTTTCCTCTCCCATTTGCCTAACTGTATCTGCTGTTATTGCTAGAGAAACTGCCCTTGATCCTGCTAGCAGCCCTAGACCAGCAATTTGTTTTGTTTTCTTTTTGTTTGGAAATATAGCATCATATAGGTCCCCATCATCAATTGATTTTAACACAAGATCTGGATTTTCATTCAACTTATCACGTATCTCACCCTACAATTATTCCATTTGTGTTACAGCCATTAGAAAATTAGACTATGTGCAAATTGTTGCTTTGTTTAAATACTTACAATTTTTTCCTCACATTCCTTGGTAAGAGCTCGTCCATCTCTCCTGGTATGTGTGGCAATATAAACTTCAGCCCTGCTTGCACGACGTCCAAGTATCTCATCCTGGTCATGAAAAGAATAAGTGGTAAGTACAACACATATTTTCTTAAGTGAACAAACAAATAAAATATATACTAGGTACCAATTGATCATTAACCACAGCAAAGCTGCTCGATCCACATGTATGTACTGCATTGACTTGGTTTGCTCGTTTTTCCTGATTCTTTTTAGCTCTTTCCTGTACCATAAGTTCAAAAATGTACCATTATTCCACCATAAGTTCAAAACTTGTTTATGAATATATGGGGTTCTACAAACCTTTATTTCTTCCATAGACCAATAATCTACAAGCCATTCCCATTCATCTAGTGGAATTCTATTCCCACATCCCTGTTCTATGTTCTCTTCCTTCATTAGATTCACGTTAAAGTACTTTTTCTTAAGTGTACTCTTGAAATCACGCCATTTCTTGCCAGCAGATTTCAAGACCCAGGCTTGACATATAGGATCAATGTCAAAGTACACCTGCAATAAAATTTTGTTATATATGAGAATTAGTAAGAAACATATAAAATTCTACTGCTAATATTCAAATACGATACATGAATAGAGATATATTACATTGACAGTGGTCCATATCATCTCTTTATTCTTCACCAGTCTCCAATCTTTTTTCTTCAGTGTTATATCTCCCCCTTTGACTAGAGTAGCAATGAAGTTTGTGAAGTTACATGTTTTTATGCCACATGGCTGGCCATATCTATTGATCTTGACGAATATTTTCACTGCTCCTCTATTTCTAAAGATTGACCTCATTTTTGTTGGACCTCTCACTTTCCTTTCTACAGGTACCAACTGGCAATCGGTATCACTCTCAGCTTCATCGCCATCCACATCATCATAATCATCTTGTTCTTCATCATTCTCAGCAACATAGTCTGGATCATCTTCTACTTCTATTTCATTTTCAGGATTTAATTGGGGCTGTCCAGCATCAGCCTATTGATGTCATCAGCAGTCAACAACTTGCAGCATTTATAGAATTAATATATAACAATGTATAGAAATTATATGGCTTACCTTTTGAGCCATTCTTTTAGGCTGAGAAGACCCTGGCTTAGCAATTTCAACAATATTCTTCGGGGTGTAGTGGTGGAGGTTTAGTTTTTTTAGTAGGGCATAATTATTCTTAATCTTATTTTCACGGTCAATCTCATACTGCACTTTACCGCCTTTTTCGTTTACTTCCCTTCCTTCCATCTTTGGTCCTGCATAACGAATAACAAAACAACAATAAAGTACTTAAAATGTAAGTTATGACATATAAAAGCAGACATGCACAGAATTTAGAAATTGTAATGTGCTTGTTTAAATATACGTCCCCCTTCCCTGTACTTAAAAATGTTGTGGATATAAATGGAAAAGATTGCTGAATTTATACCACTTCAGTTTATCCAGTGATTCATCAATGAGCATCCCACTGATATCAGTTCTAGCACAAATTTCATTTTCAAAAACTTCTCCGACTAACTCATTGTTACTTAAAGGTTGTATGGTCTCGTTAAAATAGTCCAACTCAGCTTCATCGTTTTCCTCCTCCTCTCTTGCTTTCATATCAAAAACATCTCTTGGCTTAGATATGAGTACATCATGCCACTCACTGTCAAATAATATCAGAGAAGCATCCAAAATATCAGAGAAGCAAAGTCAGCTCCCTACTTTTGTTTGCTTCAGGACAATGATCAGCTAAACTAGTCTATCAGGAGAGCTAGATTCATGCGTGTCACCTTGCGGCATCCAAAATATCAGAGAAGCAAAGTCAGCTCCCTACTTTTGTTTGCTTCAGGACAATGATCAGCTAAACTAGTCTATCAGGAGAGCTCAGATTCCCAATTCAGCAGCTTTTTTATTTGTGCATCATGAACATTGCCAGAATAAAACATGGTCATTCGACTAGCAAACATACAGATGGAAAGTTGAGAAAGTCCTTCATAATCTGTGATGCCTATCTTAAGACAAAAAATGTCAGGGAGACGAATAAACTACCTTCAAAAGGGCAATGTGAATGTGAGCGAGGTCGTGGTTGTTGGAAATGAACGCTGTCTCGATCTCCTTCGCGGAGAGCGCCAGGTGCTCCTTGATCACCGGCTTGAACACCTGGAAACCCCAAACCGAAACCCCATGAAACCAGCACCTTCAAACCGAGAGAGAATAGAAAACCCTAAGCGAAGCGGGCTCACCCGGAGAAAGTGGAGAACGGAGGCGAGCTCCCAGCGGCGGCGAAGGAGGACGCGGGGGTCCTCGGAGGCGGATTCGAGGATGGAGGCGGCGCGTGCGGCAGGCAAACCAGTGGATCGACTGGAGGCGGCGGCGGAGGAGGACGCGGGGGTCCTCGGCGGCGGATTTGAGGATGGAGGCGGCGTGTGCGACAGGCGAACCGGTGGATCGACTGGAGGCGGTGGCGGAGGAGGACGCAGGGGTCCTCGGCGGCGGATTCGAGGATGGAGGCGGCGCGTGCGGCAGGCGAACCGGCGGCGGCGGATCGACTGGACGCGCCGGCCTTGTGTGTGGGTCCGCCCCTGGAGAGAGATGGGTGTGGGTGAGAAATATGATCAGATCGGGGTTTACACGGCTGGTTTTGGCCGATTTTGCCTCGCGTCCACGCGCCAATTTTTTCCCTTCCCGCTAAAATTGTCGTATGTGCCATGGTTTATTTTAACTGGCATATAATCTGCCTGCACTAATATATAACTACTGCGGCACATAAATTTGCCCCATATTTCTCTATTGCGGCATATAATAGTTGCCATAGTTGAATAAAGATAACATGGTACATACAAGTGTCAGAATTTATTTTGTCGTGGCATATACTATATGCCATGATATCAAGTGCCGTGGATGTAAATAAGTGCCGTCTTATTTAATTTAAGGGGCACTTAAGACAAATGCCACCATAAATTATGTGCCACCAAATCTCTGCCATCTTGTAGTGTATCCCTCCAAACTCCACATATAAGCCATTGTTTCATGCAACAATTGGATTTTGAATTTGCTTGATTTAACACCTTTGATTGTCTATCGTCCCCAAGGCATGTGTGTCTTCAAGATCCAAGAAAGTATAAGAACTCTGGTTGGTAAAAAGAGAGTGAGGATGAGTGATTCCAAATAAACTTCACATATTCTTTGGTTTTTTTTTGCAATACTAATAATGGCAAGATATTTAACATTTCGTTCCTCATGGTGCGACTCTCGGCACTTGTATTTCCCATTTTATGGAAGTACAGATCCGAAGGAGTTTCTCAAATAGGTGGAACAACTTGAATGTGATCTCAAATTTCAGAAGCTACCTGAATCCAAGAAATGACACAAGCCACCATGGAGTTTGAAAAATATGCATCCACTTGAGGAAAGTGATATCTTGAAAAGCAATATGTCACTACTTAGGAAGAATTGAAAGAGGTTATGAGAAAATGGTTTATGCCATATGAATATGAGGTAGAGTTACTTCATCATATGAAGAGCATTTGTCAGGGACGTCGATATGTCCAATCTTATTATGATGAGCAAGATTATGCTATGTATCATGCCAACATCATAGAGGTATGTGTAATGAGGGCTTATTTCAAAAGAGGTTTGAATTCCGAGATCGCTGCTACTGTTCATTTAAAATATGATGTTAGTATATAGGTTCTTATGAATTATGCTATAGAGAAAGAGAGGAGAATTATAGAGAGGCGTATACCACAGTTCGACATGAGTCCACACTTCAGTTTGTATGCTGTCACCAGTGCATCACATGAGAAGATGCCTGAGTAGGTGACTTTTCATTTGATCAAGGAGAAGGAGAAGGAGAAGGAGAGGAGAATTATAGAGAGGCGTATACCACAGTTCGACATGAGTCCACACTTCAGTTTGTATGCTGTCACCAGTGCATCACATGAGAAGATGCCTGAGTAGGTGACTTTTCATTCGATCAAGGTGTCATATAGTGATGTCCTGTTACTACATGAGGAGATTATGGTTGATGGTAATTATACCATTGCTGGCCCATGATTCATAGAAGATGAGATAGTTCAAAACCCATATGAGGATGAGAGCCAATAGCCAAATTAAGAGAGAGTGATAAAACCAGTGAGTTATGTGATTTCACCATATGTGATGTTGAGAGCATCCAAATTGAGAGTGAGAGAAATACACAAAAAGAAAAGAGAGAAATGGATGACAGGAAAAGTGAGGGTATTCTTTATACTAACGACTTACTCTCTACTTCTAGTGTTGTTTCTCACATTATACATGCTAATGAAGAAGAGGAGCTAAATGCAAAACAAACCGCACCACTTGAAGTTGAAGCTACACTACCTACATCACCTGAAGAGGACGTTCAAGGTAACAATAATAGTGATATATTGGTAGTTCGTCCAGAAAAGGTGAGTAAAAATGAGAACCGTTGTGCCCAATTTGAAATCCCACATCCTAAATTTAATGTGCTTAATTTACATAATATGGAATTGCTTACTTATAAAGAAGTTCTTAGTAGAATATCTTTTGATGATTCTTTATGCTATATCATGTTCGATGAACCTTTAGAACTTACTAGTGTGTTGAGAAGGTTTCTAAAATTGCATGTCAAAAATCACTAGTTAGTACCTATGACTACATATATAAATTTAATTTGATTAGAGATTATGGTGTAGACAAGAAGTTTCACATTTATCAAATATGCATTACTTCTGACAATCTTGCTGAATTGAAATTGCATATTTTGAGTAAAAAAATCTTTTATGCCATGTCATGATCACAATGAAATGAGTTTCAATAATAGTGCTTGCTGTTTAGAAAGATTTCATAAGCTTACTTGTTCATCTTTTGATGTACAATCATGTATAATTAATCAAAATAGCGCAATTGAAGCATGAAAGGAACTAAAATTTTTCTCCCTCATATTTGAACAACTTAATCTGGTTTTTCCCATTAATGACTTGTCCATGTACTTAGAAAAGTCAAGGATGATTTTTTCTCATGAGAGAGAGAATGATGTGAATGACAGTATTGCAATGTATATATATCTTATGGGTACTGTTGTACTAAATGGTATGTGTAAAATATTAAGAATGACACAATAATTGATTCATACATATGCCATACATATGTATTATTCTTTTTGTTTATTACGCCTTTAGATACGCATAAGGTGCTAAACAGGAGAAGTGTGGATGATAAATATATCTACCATGTATACACATTGTATTTTTAATTTGTTTAGTACATTTTCAGGTTATCAAAAACCGAGAATGGCTTTTCTTGAAGAATAGGAGGATGATGTGGATACGCTCATGTTTTGCGTTTTTCAGTTAAATATATTATTTAACTAGAAAGAATTATTGAGCCGTATTAAAAATTATCAGATGAATTTGCTCCAAAGTGAATTTAATTTTTATTTGTATGAGAATTGTTTACTACCTCACGATAATATTGTGTGTAATTTTAGAACGCCACTTGAAACAAGAATTAACACGATGCTATACTAAGAAGTGTATGCATGCTGCATATGCATAGAGAGAAGGCGTCATGCAACACTTAGCCGAGGAGAGAGAGAGAAATCACGGGTATGGCTGTAAAAAAGCTCGAAGCTTGCGAGCTACTCAAGTTCGGCTCGTTCTAGGCTCGATTCGAGCTCGGTTCGAACTTTAAACGAGCCGAACTCGAGCTTGATCTTGAGCTCGCGAGCTTCACTGAGCCGAGCTCGAATAGTTCGCGAGCCCCGATTCGAGCTTAAATAGTAATACATATTAATTCTTACCGAGCTTACTCGAGCCGAACTCGAACTCTAGCTTTTCTTATTGTTGAAAATTAATGTATGTTTGAATTATTTTGACTGTTATCAAGCTTACTAGAGCCAAGCTTGAACTTAAAATTTTCTTATTATTGAAAAATAGTGCATAATAAATTATTTTAATTGTTATCGAGTTTCAACGAGCTGAGCTTGAGCCTACTCGAGCTTAGGCCGAGCCAAGCTCGAGCCCAGGTTCAAGCTCAGACCCCAACTCGAGCTCGGTTCGAACTTCTACCGAGCTCGAGCCTGGAAGGCCAAGCTCGCTCAAGCTCGACCTGTTTACAGCCCTAATCACGGGGAGATGTTGCATCTCATAGAGGAATTAAGGAAACATGCATGCTGCGTTGCATGTGTGTGTTAAACGCATGTGCATGCTGTTTTGGACGTGCAGAAAGCAAAACGTGCGGAGTTTGGACGATGGTCACGCGTGAGGGGGTCCGAGTTACATCTCCTGCCATGTGTGTGAAGAGATGAGGCCAGCTGACTGCCGTGATTTGGCTGGTGCATGCATGCTCACGTGAGAATAAGAAAGAAAAGAAAGCAACGATCCAAATCAAGGAGTCAGTTTCGGTTGTAAATTTTAGTTAGTGAGTCCGAACCAACATGAATTAGAGATCAGTTTAGGATTTTCTTTCTGTTTCTTTGACCGAGCGGAATCCAAGTCGGCCTTAGGGCACCCGTGCGTGCTTATACTACAACATCCCTTTCCTAGACCACGTTATTTAGATTAAAGATTTTATTTTTGGTTCTATAGCTTGTACTACAATATCCTCAATAGAATAGGAAGTTTCAATCTAGATATTACCACCGTTCTTTTATGATTTCCTCATATTTTTGCAGGAAGAATACGTTTACTTTTGCATTGCCAAGTAGACGAGGATCAAAGCGTGTGGTTAGGCAAATTCTTTTGGTACCATCGGTTTATCAGCTTATATAGATCCAAAGTATCCTTGATTCTACGTCATGAAGATTGGACACCCACATCAGACACTGCTGCCCATGCTTTCCCCTGTCAGCGCTGGCCACCACCAGAGCCACTATGCCTTCCATTGCTTTCTCCTTTGTTCTTCCTTCTAGTAACTATTTGTTCTTCTTTTGAGTCAATGACGGCTTGGGCCCACAAGTCATACACTAGTGTAATCCAAAATCAGCCCAAAAAGAAGATGCCAAAGAATATTCCCTTGTCTCTCAAGTTCAGCATTTTCTCTTCGGTTGATACTTTAGATCACTCGTTCTCTACCATTCGAACTCCGAATAGAGTGATTCAAATTTCTAAATTCATCTAAAATCCTAATACACCTTTCAGTGCTCATTATAACCTTAGGGGTGGGAAAATGATATTATACCCTAAATCATTTATTTTGAGAATTTTTTGGCCATAAGGCCTATACTCTTTATTATTATAATAAAGTGTTGTTTGGTTATGTAATTATCACTGTTCAAATGTATACTTTAGTTTTGATCTAGGACTAGTGCAGTAATACACAGAGAGTTCGGATTCAAAAATTTGATCCTGACAGTAACCTCTTAGCAGCAATACCAATGTTGCTCAGTTGGTGGAGTACTACCATGAAGGCTTTGGTGGTGTGTTTGCATAAAAATGGAAAATGTGCTCTTATAAGGCACAAGACTCTTAAGTATCATGTAGGTAGATTTAAATCTTTCCGGCATATCCAAACTAAACTTTCTTGGATGTACGCCCATTGCAATGCAAAAGTTTTTATATGTAGCTATTCGTTTGTTAAAATTATTTAGGAAAGATATTGCATTGCAAAAAGCTTTAATATATAGTTCCAACCCCTTTAAACCATATTTAACTATCAGATTAATAATATGACATGCGCATTGCTGATTTAGCAAGTAGGATTCGATGTATGTACTAAATAATGGAGTGAGAATATCTATTGCCTTAGAGTTTTCGACGGCATTGTCTAAAGCTATTGCAAAAATTTTATTACTGAGATCAATATCTTCCATAACTTTGACAACGCACTTCGCAATATTCTCACCGATATGAGCTACATCAATTAATTTAAACCCTATAATTATTTTTTCTGACTCCCTGTTTTTGTTCACATAATGAGCAATTACACTAAGATAGTCCTCCCTAATCCAACCACTCTATATGTTAAGGTCAAGGCAATATAAAATGTGAATGAATTAAACAGTTCTTTTAGTTTATTACGACTATTATTACAATACTGAACTAGATCTCTAGTATTGTATGTCTAGACACTATAGTAAATCTATGATTATGCGTAGTGCTAATGTACTTTCGAACGTAGGAGACTCCCTAAAGCCTAAATGTAGATCATGTGTAGTAATTAATTGACAAAGAGATTCTCTAGCTACCTCGTGGCTGTAGTCCCAATTACATACCCTATTGTTTGGGTTGTATTGCAGCTATGTCTGCCTCATCGACGTTGTTTGTTTCACCATACTTCCTTGAGCATGTCTTATCAAGTGGCTTGTTCCACCTGAAGACTTCGTGGTCAACTCATTATGACAAATTTTATAAACAACATACCTTACGTTGTCTCCTTTTTTGTCTTCCTTGTATGTCTTATCAAAATGTTCCCAGACTTCTGATGTGCTGGACTTGGATCTCTTTACTCCGGTGCTTGCAGACACAGAGGCATTTGAAGAGCCTGATGATGGTACTGCAGTAGCCTTCAACTCTTTTCCTAGTTGAGGTGTTCCCTCAAGTATTGGTGTCGTATCAGTCTCGACGGCTACAAGGTCATCCGACGTGATGTCGTAATCAACAAAAGGAAAGTGATCCATCAAGAAAACTGTAATTAAAAAATTACCCTATTATTTATTTCACCTTACTACAAATAATACGAAATTAAGAACAATAAAAATTTCAAAAATCAATAATGCAGCTAGATTCCAAAATTTCAAATATTTGGGGGAAAATATTTTGAATTTTGCTAAATGTTCACAAACTGGATATCAATTTTCACAATACAAATGAGAGAAGAGATTGAGGGAAGAGTTGTGGCTGGATGAGGGGGTGGTGCGTATTTATATAAAATTTTTGACATTTTTTAGATTATTTGACATTTTCTTGATTGTTTAAGACTCCAATGTCTAAAAGACGGTCGAAAATTTCAAATTCTCGCCGTTATCGTGCCTTAACACTCGTTAACAGGCCAAACAGTCTTAACCAAGCCATGCCTTGTTGATCGGGCCTTAACGTGCCGGCCGTTATGCAAGGCCCCGCCCACCTGGCTAGTGGCTACCTCCTCCCCTCATCCCCCAACCCGCCACCCCCATCTGGCCACCTCCTCCCCTGCTCTACTCGTTGCCCAGCCCCACCTCCTCTACCGCTCCCTCTGTCCCTCTTCCGCTGGTGCACCGCCTCCCACCCACCTTATGCGCCCCTCTGCCCGCCCTCACCTCCTTCAGCCACTTCGCCTGCCCTCCACTAGCCCACCTCTTGCGCTGCTCCCTCCCTTAGTCCCTCACTCCCTCCTTCATTGGTGCACCGCCTCCTGTCCACCTCCTTCGCCGCTCCACCTGTGCCTGCTCCGTTCCCTCCCTTGGTCCCTCACTCCTTACTCCACTGGTGTGCCACCTCTGGCCCGCCCCCACTCCCTTCTCTACCCACCTCATCTCCTTTGTTGTTGCCACCCGCTAGATTCATTGTCGGCTCAGCCCCTACACCATCAGGCCTAACGGGCCGTTGTAAGGTTGAGGAGGCCGACTAAAGGAGGTGAATAGGCACTTTTAAATATCTCTCTTTGGCTAAAACCAAGTTTAAGTGCAGAAGTGTAAATCAAATTAGTTTTGCATAATTAAGGTCTAAATCATTTAGTTTCACCTACGTGCACCAAGAACCTAAGTCTATGTCAAAGTTTGTCATCACAGGGGGTCAGTCAGACTGCCACACATGCCATTCAAACTGCTCGTCCAAAAACAGGGAATGGTTCTCTCTAGAAAAAGGCAACCAACAACTAATGGTTGATCATATCGCATGGCGGATCAGACCACTCGCATAACGTCGATTGGACCACCGGCAGGTCTGACTACCATGAAGGCTGGTCATACCGCCAGCAGGTCTGACTGCTTAGTGTGAGCCAGTCATACCACCATGATAATCTAATAGGATTGACAATATATGGCCGATCAGACCGCAATGGAATTTTTTAATAAAGACAGAGTGCATGTACTTCGACACATTTGCAAATCAAAGTACCATGCAAATAAAAGGCAAAACATGGTTAACAACAAGTTACAAAATATATTTGCACACTTTAGAATCATGCCACAAGGATTAGGTACATGGACTCAATCCATTTGTAAAACATATTTGCAAATTTTAAGTGACATGTTACAAGAATCATACATGAGCCTCAATTATTTTCAAAACACATTTGCAAACGATAGCATCATACCACAAATAGTAAGGAATATGGACTTCAACCACTTGTAAAACAGATTTACAAACTCTAGTCACATATTACAAGATTTATGCATGAACTTCAACTATTTGCAAAACACATTTATGAATCTAAGCATCATACCAAGGAGAGCTAGAGTAAGTAAGATCGAGCTATCAACACACGATGAGACTTAAGCTATTAGATAAGATCCCTCTTAATAATATGGTAACATATACTAACAATCCAATCCTTCTCCAAACACGAAGACTAGCAAAACGACTAAGAAATGCATCCTTAGCCTATGCTAGTTATATCTTTGCTTTTTTGCATCCTCTTGAAGCTTAATGACGAATATCCTCACTTTAAGTCTGGGTCCTTATCTTAATGTGCATCAACCTATAATGCATCCTCCACTTACCCTCCAGCAACACATGATTTGTCTTCTTCTTCACTTCATGATCAACTCATGATCATCTCCTCTTTGAGATCTTTACTTGATGCACACAAACACTTGATGCCATCCTTCATTGCGAAACTTGAGTTGATGACGATCAACTCATGATGCCATCCAAAGTCTTCATCATTATGGGATATTATCTATTCATCTAACTCATAGAAAATATTAGTCCCACAATATGATTGTCATTAATTATCAAAATATATCATTAGCTCATAATGATGGGTCTAGGTTCTTCAACCATACTGGGCTCACCTGTGCCTGGGTCATTCCTAGCATGGCACAGTACTGTGTGTGCCATGTTGGGCTAGCCTGCTGGGCCGAGGTTGCGATCCAAACACAGCACGCCATGTCGGGCTAGACTGGCATTACTTGTTTAGTCTTGGGCTATGCTGTGCCTAGGCCGAGCCAATAGCAACACCGTGTGTTGGGCTGACATGATTAGCCCATCCCATTTGGCCACCTCTAGGCAAGGTAGATAATTAGATATCAACATCTTCTAAAAATTTACTCATACATCACCCATAGAGACTACTAAATAAGAGCACAACATTAAACATGACAATTCATAAATTCCTCGACAATAACTCTGAGTTACACGCGAGTCCTTACAACATGAAAGCTAAGGGAGCAAGAGATACACAAATACTACTTATGGTGACTCTGCCCAAATCATATAAGAAATTAACTTGTGCCACGAGAAAAGACATAATTACCGTCCATCCACAAGATCAATTACTTGAACTTGATTCAGTTACTGTATTAGATTCATTGGTACTATCATGAGTAGGTTCGGTGTTGGCATGGACCACAGATTGGCCTATGCCATAGTATGACCCCTAGAAGCAATGTAGGAGTCACCCATACCTAGGCATGTTAACAAACCCGCTGCTGAGAGGGACCTTCTCTATACTGGGTAGTCCTATGTTACGAATCAGTGATGAATTATGTTATCTCGTGTTTGATCAAGTTGTGGATATCATGTGGATTCTCTATAGAGATTAAACCAAATCATTCGAATGTGCTTTTGGTTAATGGAATTGTGTCAAAAGGGTGATTTCTAAATCAAGGCATAAGGAACATTATTATTTAAAATTATGGCAACTTGGAAGTGAGATAATATGTTGATATATGACCCCTTAACAAAAACGTCTATATGAACTTGTTTTGATTTATGTCAAAAGTTTATAAATAAAATTGTATGGGTGCTAGCGATGATAGGTCCAAGATAAACCCTCTTTGATAGACATTTCCCTTGAAATCCTCAATTGCATTATAAGACTTTACTACCATGGCTTGTTGAGTATGAATGTACTTATTCTTGCATATTTTGGTTCAGCCAATGAACAATACAAAAAAGACATACCAGCAGATGATGAGTACTATGTGGGTGAAGATCATACATCTTTGGTCGAGCCTACAATCTAGCATTGCCTGCGGTGTGGTCGTCTCTTATCGTCTTTTGTCTGTAATGTAAGTAAGTTTGTCTTCGAAGCCTTGAAACTTTGTAAATCGACTGCTATGTCGTACTTTATATAAGAACTCTATTATGGTATTATAATCGTAAGTGGGCTATTTATCAATATGTGTGCAACTGAAATCCTAGACAATTGAGTGAATACAGATATTCTAGAAAATTTGGAGTCCCCACATGATATCAACAGTATAAAAAGTTTCCACTAAGACCTTGAAAAGAAAATCGATAATTATTAATATATCAAACATTGCTACGTTATTCTTCTCAAAGGCCATAGTTTTGCCAAAGACTACATGGGAGTTGAATGGACACAAGAAAACCACATCTTAGTTTCAGCTCACAAAAAATATTTGAATATAAAGCAACGAAAAAGGTCCATTGTACTCACCCAAAGTATCATGAATGTCTACTTAACCTCCTAAACATTGTTTTGGCTTTCTTAACCCCTAAACTTCTTGTACCGGATCACTTTATGCCAGAGACTGGTTTTGTGGTGGTTTTGCCTTTGTGGGCGCCATGTAATCCAGTTTTGACACCATGGCTACTACATCATGCTAGTTCTCTTCCTCTCTCTTCCCTTCATGCCCATACCCAATGTAACACCTCAAAATTTGTAAAGATCAAATAATGGCAATGGTTCCTTTCCCTAATAATCTTTCCTAAAGTTCCCTATAATTATCTTCGTACCATAATCGCCCATTATTTTCAAATGTTGTCCAAATTCAAAATGGATCAATTGAGAAGGAAAAGAAAAGCAGAGATGCTACTGTGTTGGTCGGTCTAGCCCACCCTGTTCCACGGCCATCGTCCGTAACCAAGGTGTTAGGATCCGAGAGTGGAATTTGAAAAAAGGGGAAATGTTCTATCGAATCTGAATGTTTTTGGTATTTTTAGAGAGAGAGGAAACTAAGAACTATGAACTAGGGTTAATCTAGTGACAGCTAGGGTTTGTATTTATCAGCATAAGCATCACCAATTAATCTGGTTCCAAGCCTTATATATCAACTTGAGCAGTAAAAAAGCAAAAATAATCGAAAATGACCATGAATAACCATGAATAGTTATTAAAAGCTACAGTTTAGCATGGTAATTGTGAAGTAATTAAACTGACACCATTGGATGGAAATCGGACGTCCACCAGAGACACCATAACCTTCGTTCTCTTAAGTGAAGTCGGCAATGGTTTCATTTACTCACAAGTTGTCATCTTAACGCTTCCCACTTCCATCTAGACTGTCCATAAAGATACTAGTTTGTTTTCCTTTCAACACCATCAGGCTCACTCTTGACATCTCCGCCTTCTTCAGTTCCTTGTCATCAAGGAACAAAACTAGGGAATACCCTCTATATGAAGTTGTTGGATCGGAAATGGCGACAGAGGGGGGGGGGGGGTGAATGGAGCCCTTTAAAAAATTCCAAAGTATCCAAACAACCCTACTTCTCCAATAGCCACTGAGTTATGAAGTCTCGGGTTGAAAAACTTACTGGAAGGCCGACCCCAGTCGAAAGCTTACCCGAACCGACAAAAGAGAGCAAATAGTGAATACTGTGGGATGGACAACGGAAGGACTCGCATAGCCAGATTTCCGAGTAACTGAGACTCACTGGTCTTTTGGTCCTCAAACTTGAGGTACTGAAAGATTCCAACCTCTGGAAGAGAAATTACCAAGAAAATCCAAAGTCTTTGCTATGGTCGGCTAGAACGACAAGGTCGAACTCGAAACAGAGGACTTGAGACGCACGACCATTCAGGAAAGAGAATTTCTCTGATTTGACTCCGGCTCTCGAGAATGAACTGGCCAAGTGGCCTTGAGACAGATTCCCAGTTCTGAGCAAATCGAAGCACACCAAAACGAAAGCAGGCTCACAAAGAAGAGAAGAGAGAAAAGGATAGCATGAAGAACAAGCTCTCAAAATAGATCGCAAACAAAACAATCACAACAACTCATAATGACTGAAATCAACTTGAGGAAGAGAGATGAATGCTTGATCATGGAGGTTTCTACGGCCACTCCATCGGAGGTACAAGAGCAACCGTGCTCTACCCAGAGACAACTCACACAAAAGAAAACGAAAAATTCAGAGTGACTCGGGAACAACCTCACCGAGCACCCGAGCTCTACCCTCTCTATTTATAGCCTTCTGCTACCGGGTGGAGAGCCCGTTAACCCCCACCTAACATCGGGTTTTACCACTCACTTTACCCACTAGCGAGAACAAGCTTCTAGTGCTTTGCCCGTTAGCGCCAACAACTCCTGTGCATTGGCAGAGACACAGCTTCCCTTTGCAGCTTTTCGTATTTCTCCAAAATGCCACTCCACTGCCACCCGGAAGCTTCCTCCTACCTTGCAGATCACGCTTGCAACCACCTCACATACCTCGTCGTCTTTGGCATCTCCCGGCCGGTCACGACCTCAGCACCCCCGTGCCTAGTCTTCGACCATCCATGCCTCACCACGACTAGTCTCAAAGTCATGCAAACCATCACAGGCAAGCAAAAATTCATAGCACCGCACAACACAAGGGTAACATCCATTTGCATCAGAAAACAAAGCTCAAACCACACTCCACAAAGTCGTACATATATTACGATCGGTCAAAATCACTTAAACATTAATGCACCTGGTCTACGATCTTCTTATAAGTCTTTACGACCAACTCCCAGCTGATACGACCGCTTCTGGAAGCCGTACGACCAGACAACAGAAGCTACCACCGCTTATAGTGTGATCGAACCACCTTCCGACCACGTTTGACCACTCCCGACTGCAGCCGCCTACTTCCGATCGCGTTCTGAGCTCATCCAACCGCTTCACAACATGGTCGAAGTCCACCGACTTCCCACGTGGTCGTAGTCGAGGTCTGTCGACTATCGACCGCACTGGTCGAAGCCTCGACCTCCGACTGCCTCTCGCGCTAATGTGGTCGTAAGGTGCCGTCTTCTCAACGTGATCGCAAGCTTGAGTGCCGACTACCGACCGCAGTGGTCGAAGCATCGACTTCCAACCACGACCAACGTAGTTGTAAGTGCGCTCGACCATGACCAGAGTGGTCGTAAACGACACAACATGGTCGTAAACTGTGAACCAAGTCTCCGACCACGACCAACGTGGTCGTAGCAGCGTTCGACCATGGCCAACGTGGTCGTTCACTCGAGCGCCGACTTCGGACCGCAGAAGTCGTAGCTTTGACTTAGGAGCACCGACCGCGAGCAACATGGTCGTAACAGGCTTCGACCTCAGCCAAGTGGTCGAATAGCTTTCCAACCATGGCCAAACCAGTCGTAAACTTCCCTGGTGACCTACGACCACAACAAAAGAGCTACGACTTTGCAGAAAAACACTCAAATCAAACTCAAACTTTCAAAAGCAACCGTCAATCACTCATCACAAACATGGGGCATGACCACATGGTCTCTCAATCTCGCCCTTGATGAGTATATTGACAAACACCGAAAAAGCGCAAAGTTGAGTTTGAGTTTGAGAAAGAGAGTCAAACATGGTCCAAACAAAAGAGCAAATGGAACTCATGACCATGTCGACGAGAGGAGCAAAAGAAAGAGCAAGATTTCCTCAAAGCTCCACGAACTCCTCAAAATTTCCACGAACTCAAAATTTTTCTCCGCTATTCTCCCCCTTTTGGCAATAAACACATCAAGGAAGCAAAGGAGAGAATCAAGTATGATCTTGGAAGGAATGGCTGAGATTTGTTTATTTTAAACATGTAGAGCCATGAAGATTATCCGAAATGACCAACAAGTATTACAGCAAGCCATAACACAATAGAATGCTATCTAGATCATGACAGAATATGTATAAGCCAGCTAAACCACATAGATGACAATATGAAATTTAGTGCAATTTGTGAGCATTTCAAGTCATCCATGAGTAAAGTCTAGCTAGAGATATCCAAGGATGATGCAGGCCATGTCAATAAGCTAAGCGGAAACAAGAAGCTAGCGTTGAGTCAATTAGAGTGCTACAAGCTCAAGAGTTTATCATTTGTTTAAGCACTTTTCATTTTTAGATGATTAAGTAAATTTTGCACAATTGACACATTTTCTTTTAAAGCTTATGGCTGTTTCCAACCAGAAATTTTGTCATGTGCTAGATCTCAAGCCTTATGCGACTACTCCAAGCGAGAAGCTTAAGAAGATAGTCTAGGTCATCCAAAACTCCCCCTAAGTTCATGCCTAGTGCAATGGCAAGCCGTCTCATAAGAAAGAATTGGTGAAATCAGTTTTTTCGCACATAAAAAGAGGTCTTTTTGCTTTTAACAGGTTGTGCTAACTCATGATGTATCAAGATACTAAAATAGCTCAATCTAAGACTCACCCTAGATTCAAGACTCAACTCAACCTATTTGACATGGCATGAGTCATACAAGGATAGCTAAAGATAGACTAAACTCAAATGCTAGCATGACAAGTTTTAATTCAAGTTGAGCAATTTTTTAATTAATTTATCATGGAAGAAGCTAGTCTACACATATAAAGTCATGATAAATCTAGCAAATAAGCACAAGTCATGGCAAGGTGTAAAGCATTGTAAACATGTCATAGCAGGATAATAATCAAAGCTCAATGTAGTTATATTACAATGCAGCATGCTAGAAATGCAGAAAATCCAGCTCCCCCTCAACATTAGATGCAACTTTTAGTTCAAGTTGAGTTATGTCAATATTATGCTCCAGAAGCTCCCAAATGAACTCCCCCTGAACCAAAGTAATAAAAATCGAGAAGCTGGCAAAGAAAACAGAAACAGGCAGTCCTTAAAGCATAGATAAGATATATAGGATACTATGGCTCAGACTGACTCTCATCTACCCCATATGACTCTAGGACTATTAGCCGGTAATCTAGCACACTAAGGAGCAAACACGTACACTGTCTACCCGAGGGTGGCCCGACCCTCGCTAGAACCTAAAAGCAGTGAGTAGGCTCAACCTAGTGAAACAGGAGAAGCGGCTAACAGAGCAGAACCCTAGATCACAAGACGAGAGGAAGACGTCTAAGCAACTAGACTAGAGAAACACTCTAACCTGTGCTAGAAGGACTAAACCCGAATGCACCCAAAATGCAATGCAACAGTAAGGAGTAAGAGCATAATTAAAATAATAAAGCAGTAAATCACAAAGCTCCCCCTCACAACAGTCCATAAGGACACACCACCCCAAGTTCTCCCTGCAGAGCTGAAAACCTAGAGCTATCCAATGGCTTGGTAAAGATATCAGCCAACTGGTGGTCACTCTCCACAAACTGGAGCACTATATCACCCTTCTCCACATGGTCTCTAAGGAAGTGAAAGCGAATGTCAATTTGCTTGGTCCGGGAGTGTTGCACTGGGTTCTTAGCAATGTTAATCGCAGAAGTGTTATCACAAAAGAGTGGAAAACTGTCGATAACTAACCCAAAGTCCCGCAGGGTCGAAGCCATCCAAAGCACTTGACTACAGCAACTGGCTGCAGCAACGTACTCGGCCTCTGCGGTGGACTGTGCAACACCGGACTGCTTCCTCGAAGACCAGGAAACAAGAGAAGTGCCAATAAATTGGCAGGTGCCAGAAGTGCTCTTCCTATCTATCGTACAGCCAGCGAAGTCTGCATCCGAGAAGGCTCTCAAGGAAAGACAGGAGGAGGAAGAGTACCAGATACCATAGTCAATGGTAGCTCGAAGGTACCGAAAGATGCGCTTCACCGCCTGACGGTGAGATACGTGAGGAGAAGCCTGAAAACGAGCACACAGACATACGGAGAAGTGTATGTCTGGTCTCGAGGCAGTGAGGTAAAGGAGGGAGCCGATCATACTTCTGTACTCTTTTTGATCAACTGGCTCGCCATCCTCATCTGGGTCAAGATAGGATGTAGAAGCCATGGGAGTTGACACAGGCTTACCATCACTCATGTCGAAGCGTCTCAGAAGGTCACGAGTGTACATTCCTTGATGAAGAAATGTACCCTCCCGAGTCTGCTTGATTTGGAAGCTAAGGAAGAAGGTCAACTCCCCCATCATACTCATCTCAAACTCGGTGCTCATGACATCCGAGAACTGTGAAACCAGAGTATGGGAAGAGCCGCCAAAGATGATGTCATCCACATAAATCTGGACGATAGAGGGGGGGTGAATGGAGCCCTTTAAAAAATTCCCAAGTTTCCAAACAACCCTACTTCTCCAATAGCCACTGAGCTATGAAGTCTCGGGTTGAAAAACTTAATGGAAGGCCGACCCCAGTCGAAAGCTTACCTGAACCGACAAAAGAGAGCAAATAGTGAATACTGTGGGATTGACAACGGAAGGACTCGCATAGCCAGATTTCTGAGTAACTGAGACTCACTGGTCTTTTGGTCCTCAAACTTGAGGTACTGAAAGAATCCAACCTCTGGAAGAGAAATTACCAAGAAAATCCAAAGTCTTTGCTACGGTCGACTAGAGCGACAAGGTCGAACTCGAAACAAAGGACTTGAGACGCACGACCATTCAGGAAAGAGAATTTCTCTGATTTGACTCCGGCTCTCGAGAATGAACTGGCCAAGTGGCCTTGGGACAGATTCCCAGTTCTGAGCAAATCGAAGCACACCAAAACGAAAGCAGGCTCACGAAGAAGAGAAGAGAGAAAAGGATAGCATGAAGAACAAGCTCTCAAAACAGATCGCAAACAAAACAATCACAACATCTCATAATGACCAAAATCAACTTGAGGAAGAGAGATTAATGATTGATCATGGAGGTTTCTACATCCACTCCATCGGAGGTACAAGAGCAACCGTGCTCTACCCAGAGACAACTCACACAAAAGGAAACGAAAAATTCAGAGTGACTCGGGAACAACCTCACCGAGCACCCGAGCTCTACCCTCTCTATTTATAGCCTTCTGCTACCGGGTGGAGAGCCCGTTAACCCCCACCTAACACCGGGTTTTACCACTCACTTTACCCACTAGCGAGAACAAGCTTCCAGTGCTTTGCCCATTAGCGCCAACAACTCCTGTGCATTGGCAGAGACACAGCTTCCCTTTGCAGCTTTCCGCATTTCTCCAAAATGCCACTCCGCTGCCATCCCGGAAGCTTCCTCCTACCTTGCCGATCACGCTTGCAACCACCTCACATACCTCGTCGTCTTTGGCATCTCCCGGCTGCTCACGACCTCAGCACCCCCGTGCCTAGTCTTCGACCATCCATGCCTCACCACGACTAGTCTCAAAGTCCCGCAAACCATCACAGACAAGCAAACATTCATAGCACCGCACAACACAAGGGTAACATCCATTTGCATCAGAAAACAAAGCTCAAACCACACTCCACAAAGTCGTACATATATTACGATCGGTCGAAATCACTTAAACATTAATGCACCTGGTCTACGATCTTCTTATAAGTCTTTACGACCAACTCCCAGCTGATACGACCGCTTCTGGAAGCCGTACGACCAGACAACAGAAGCTACCACCGCTTATAGTGTGATCGAACCACCTTCCGACCACGTTTGACCACTCCCGACTGCAGCCGCCTACTTCCGATCGCGTTCTGAGCTCATCCAACCGCTTCACAACATGGTCGAAGTCCACCGACTTCCCACGTGGTCGTAGTCGAGGTCTGTCGACTATCGACCGCACTGGTCGAAGCCTCGACCTCCGACTGCCTCTCGCGCTAATGTGGTCGTAAGGTGCCGTCTTCTCAACGTGATCACAAGCTTGAGTGCCGACTACCGACCGCAGTGGTCGAAGCATCGACTTCCAACCACGACCAACGTAGTTGTAAGTGCGCTCGACCATGACCAGAGTGGTCGTAAACGACACAACATGGTCGTAAACTGTGAACCAAGTCTCCGACCACGACCAACGTGGTCGTAGCAGCGTTCGACCATGGCCAACGTGGTCGTTCACTCGAGCGCCGACTTCGGACCGCAGAAGTCGTAGCTTTGACTTAGGAGCACCGACCGCGAGCAACATGGTCGTAACAGGCTTCGACCTCAGCCAATGTGGTCGAATAGCCTTCCGACCATGGCCAAACCAATCGTAAACTTCCCTGGTGACCTACGACCACAGCAAAAGAGCTACGACTTTGCAGAAAAACACTCAAATCAAACTCAAACTTTCAAAAGCAACCGTCAATCACTCATCACAAACATGGGGCATGACCACATGGTCTCTCAGAAGTCAGCATCTTTCCGACTTGCAGCACTGACTGGTAGATCAAGCCATTACACTAACCATGGCACTACAGGTAAGTTGTTGCAAGGAATCATACACCTTTCTAGCATGGCAATAGAACCACCATCACATTGCCTTATGCATCAACCAGAGGAAGTTTAAGGTTGGGCACTACCTGATCTCCAACATGTTTCTTCAATTGACTCACATGAACCGGGTGAAGTTGGTAGTCATCAAGAAGTAACTTATAAGCAACCTTGCCAATCCTCTCTAGAATTTTGAATGGCCCATAGTACTTGGAGTGCAATTTCAAAGATCTGTGTAAACTCAGTGAGGTATGCCTGAATGGCTGCATTTTGAGTTAGACCATGTCTCCTGCTGCAAATTCCCTTTCCTTCCTCTTCTTATCTACATACTTTTTCATTTTCTCTTGAGCTCTCTTCAAGTTGTCCTTGATGACATCAAAGGCCAACTGCCTCCTCTGCCACAGACCTTGCACTTCTTCATTTGGTGATTCAGGCAGTACTACTTTAGCCACAAGAGGGGGAGGAAACCCATACAATGCCTGAAAGGGTGTCATTTTCAATGTTGTATGGAAACTGGTGTTATACCACTATTTAGTAGTAGATAGCCAAATATGCTATTTCTTAGGACTTGCAAATGCCATGCACCTAAAATAGTTTTCTACACACTATTGGCCCTCTCTGTTTGCCCATCAATTTCAAGGTGGTATGCAGTGCTAAGCCTGAATTTAACTCCCATTGTCTTGAATAATTCTTGCCATAAATGACTAGTAAAAATCCTATTTCTATCAGTAATGATGACAGCAAGCATCCCATGTAATTTAAAAAATGTGATCAACAAATTCCTTAACCACATCTTGCACTGTAAATGGATGACTCATAGGAATAAAATGTGAGCACTTGGTGAATCTATCTGCCACCACTAAGATAATATCTTTACCTACAGATTTTGGGAGTCCTTTAATGAAATCCGTGGAAATATGAATCCATGCCATGTTAGGCACAGGAATAGGTTGAAGAAGCCTAGGGTAAGGAACATGTTCAGATTTATTGGTTTGGTAGACTGCACATTGCTTGACAAAAGCTATAACTTCCTGCTTAAGGCCAGGTCAATAAAACAACAATTTAATTCTATGGTAGGTGGCTCTTTCTCCAGAATGTCCTCCTAAACCTGAACTGTGCATAGAAGTTAATATTTGCTGCTTCAGTACAGAACTAGAGTCCACATATAATCTATTTTTGCACCTTAAGATGCCACTTTTCAGTGTAAAGTTCACCCTTGCATCAGGGTCAATGGTTAGTTGTTCAATCAGCTCTTTGCACTTTTCATCTTGTTCATAACTGTTTAGAACTTCAATTACCCATATAGGTACAGCTACTATAATAGACATATTTTGATCTAAATAAGGTTACTAAATAAGACATCTACTACCTTATTCTCTCTCCCCTTTTTGTACTTCACGTTATAAGTGTAACCAAGCAATTTCACCAACAACTTGTGATGGATTCCTTCAGTTAACTTCTGTTCTTGTATATACCTCTAACTCTATTGGCATGCCCTGATTATCAAGGTTGAGCCAGCAAAATAGTGCTTCCATTTCCACAAAGCCTCTAATATGGCTAGAGCTTCCTTGTCATAAGTTGACATCCCAATAGAGCCTTTGGCCCGTTGGCTTTATGAGTAAAGGACAGTGGTCTTCATGCATTAGTACAGCTCCAATCCAATACCCACTAGCATCAACTTCTAGCACAAAACATTGAGAGTAGTTTGGTAATGCAAGAACTAGAGTAGATGTCATAATAGATTTAATTTCAATAAAGGCCCTTCTCTGCCTATCACCCCATTGAAAAGAGTTTTTCAAGGCTTGAAATAAGGATTTGCAAATGACTCCATAGTTTTGGATGAATCTTCTGTAGTAACCAGTTAATCCTAAGAAACTTCTCAACTATTTTACTGTTTCTGGCTCAGACTAGTTCTGAATGGCCTTGATTTTCAATGGGTCAATGGACACTCATTCCCAACTGATAATGTGTCACAGATACTCCATTTGTTGTTGCCCAAAGATACATTTGCCCCTTTTGCAAATAGTTTGTTATCTCTGAACGCATGGAATACTTGATGCAAATGGACTTGATGTTCTTCCATAGACTTACTAAACACCAAGATATCATCAAAGAACACTATACAAAATGCCTCAGAAATTTGGATAGAATCTCATTCATGAGGGCTTGAAAGGTTGCAGGTGCATTAGTCAGGCCAAAAGGCATCACCATAAACTCATAATGCCCCCATGTGAGTGTTAAATGCAGTCTTCTCACCATCAAATAGCTTCATTCTGATTTAGTGATACCCAGATCTGAGATCAACCTTTGATAAAACTTTAGCCCCATGCAGTTCATCAAGTAAATCTTTAATCACCGGTATTGGTTACTTGTTCTTCCCTGCGTTTGTCTATAATTAATGCACATTCCCCAAGAGACATCTTTTTTTCTTCACAAGAATTGCAAGAGAGGAATATGGGCTTACACTATTCCTGATTACCTCATATTTCAATAGCTGTGCTATTTGTTCCTACATAGCAGTTTTTTGATAATGGGGTAGCCTATAAGGCCTTTGATTCATAGGCTTAGCTCTAGGGATGATTGGCATCATGTGATCACAGCTCCTCTGAGGTGGTTGCTCAATGGGTTCCTGGAAAAGATCTTGGAACTCTGATAATAGGGATTCCAATTCCTCAAGCACCTCTTTCTGCTCCTCTTGCTTAATAGTAACTCCCTGTGCACAAATCATAGCTCCAATTACTCCTTTAGCCATTAACTAGTGTAGATGATGTGCTTCAATCATGCAATTTGAAGTTGGTTGAGTCTCATTAATAAAAATGACTAACTTCCTGCCCTACTTGTTGATTAAGAATTCCCTGGTTTTTCAAGTCAAGGCTAATGGAGCTATGCACATAGATCCAATCAGCACCTAAGATGATATCATATCCCTTTAGAGATAACACTCTCATATCAGACATGAATTCTTCCCCCCTGCACTTCATAGTGACAGCCATGGCAAATTGTGCTACTCATTAACACTCCTCTAATAACTGTCATAACTTTAACTGAAGGATGATTAGTGACTTGACACTTGGCCTTCATAGCAAATTGAGGACTCACAAATGTTGCGCTATTGCCATTGTCTACTAATGCAGTAGCTCTCACACTGCCCCCATTGAGCAGCAAAGTGAATGTGTTGCAAGCAGAAGTAGTACCTTGGACAACATGCATAGAAATCTGGAGTACTGCCTCTTTCTTGCTCTGATTTTTAGGACAACATACTCATCTTCTTGTTCCCTATTAGTCACAGTGGAAAGTTGTTTTCATTAAGCATACACTTATGACAAGGGAGCCAAGGCATAGGACACTTTCTGCACTTTCCTAGTTGAAACATCCCAAAAATTCGCTTTCTGAAAAATTTAATTTCAAATTAATTATTTGAACTTTATTTGGATTTATCTGAATTTTATTTCAAAATCTAAAGCATGAAAATGTATTTTAAATATTTTATTAAAGCCAAAAAGAGTTTATTTTATTTTTCCCAACCCTACCTGAATTTTATATAATTTTTGAGAATTTTCTAGAATTAAAAATCAATTTTTAAAGTTAAAAAGTATTTTATAAAATTATTAAAGGTAAATTGGAAATTAAAAATATTTGTCCTAAGTCTAAAATAGCTCCAGGAATATTCTATGAATTTTCTGGAATTTTTAGACATTATTTACTATTTTCTAAGCAATTATAATGTTTTTAGTATTTTCTGAAAAGCTAATCCGAAAAATTAAATCAATTTAATCCCAGGTTGCCACGTGTCGCTCTCAGATTAAATCCACCTCTTCTCTTGATCTAATCTTAACAATCCATAGCCACTTACCCCTTCACTTAAATCCAACGACATTGATTTATTTCCTCGCCACGTGTCATCAATCCGACGGCACGTACCCCTTCATTTCCCCTCTCTCTCACCGACGCGTGGGCCCCACTCGTCATCTCTTTCTTCTTCCTCCCTTTCTTCTTCCTCTAGCCCTCTCTCTCTCTCTCCTCCATTAGAGCCGCATTAGAGCTCATAAAACCGGCCATTTCCTCCTCTTTAATTCCCGCATGAGTGTGCGTTTGAATGCCCTAATCACTCCCCACTAACCACTGGCCGTTTCCTCTCTTTATTCCTCTCAAAACCACCGGCCCCCATTTACTCCGGCGAGCTCCAAACCGCCGGCCGTTACCTCCCTTCCCTGCCTATAAAACCTCCCCCTCACCGCTCTCTTCCCCTCCTTTAGCCTCTCCTCTCCCCGCCGCCCTTCTTTTCCCGTTCGGCTGAACGCCGGAGCCGTCGCACCTAGCTCTTCCCGCCGCCTTCTCTCTTCACCACCGCCGCCACCGTTTTTCTCGTCGCCGGCCGCCTCCGATCTTCCCCGCGCCCCGCCGTCGGTAAGAGCCACCTTGCCGCCGCCTCCTCTCTCCCCGCCACCGAGCGCGCCGCCCCGTGTCGCCCGTGCACCGCCGCCCGTTCCGGCATGGGCCACATCGGTTGGCTTGCGCCCGCGTGGCCTCCGCGTGTGCGCCGCGTGGCGCCATGTCGGCCGTGCGTGCCACCTCAGCAAGGCTCGCGGTGCGTGGACTCGGTCCATGGTAGACTAGGCCCACCGGTCAAATTATTTTCCTGCTGAATAATTCCAAAATTCGCTGACGTCATAAATAGCCTTTTTTAGTACAAAAATAAATCAGCAAAATAGCCTTTTTCTTTTTCTTCTAATTAAACTTTCGGAAGCCATGACTTTCTCATTTTAACTCCAAATTGAGCCGTTCAAATTTCTAAATTTTTCTAAAATCATAAACTACTCAAATATACACTTTTTTTTTGAATTTTTGAATTTTATTTGAATTTATGTGTATTTATTTGTGTTGTTTGTTCTGTCTTTTCGCACGTAGAACCCGTCGTCGCCGGAGACTTCTCCGCTCAGCAGCAAGAAGATCCAGACAGCGTGCAAGAAGACAAGTCTCCTTTGAACATTTTGAACCTATGTTTGAGAAATGCTTTTACTTAATTTAAATATACTTGCATTGCTATTTACATAGAACATTAGTTTCTATCTTAAGGTATTAGATAATCCGATCTTGTTATGCCCTCGATTGAAGTTGAATGCCATGTACCATTGTAACCCTAGGATCACCTTTGTCTCAATAATAAGAGTATTATAATTCTTTGTTAATATTAGAACGGCAATAAAATGCTTAGTCATGCTATTTAACTTTTCTAACCTTGGAATGGGAAATTATTTCATTAAACTAGTCTTTGTACTCGGAAATTAGTGGCGATTGTTGTTGCCACTGTACTTTTAAAATAAAATAAAATGTGAAAATTGTTTTAGACCAGGGCGGATGGTTAGTTTGGATTGGTGCAGTTTAGCACGAGATTTTGTAAAGTGTATGTTCCGCCCTAGTCGATTAAGGACCGACTCTTGTGATTGTCCAGACTGAGCATTACCGTGCAACCCCAAGTCTATATGGGTATGACCTAGCTGATTATCTTACGATAGTCTAGTTTAGGTGCCACCAATGGAAAGTGGGTGCCAGGGATTTACTGGTTATTCATAGTGAGGGACAGAGATTTACTGTATTCATATGGCGCAAGAGGGGGCTTTTGACTGGGTGGATTTAACCCTTCAGTAGTGAAACCTCAGCGGGTGGTGTCTAGCTAGACTAGAGTGAGGTAAAGGCTTTGTGATATTTTATCTGGGTCTCATGCCGAAGGAAGCATGGTGACTGTTAGGATAATTTATCTCTTGGGGGTAAAGTTGTACATCCTCTGCAGAGTGTTAAACTATTCGAATAGCTGTGCCCACGGTCAAGGGCGGGTAAGGAATGCATTCACATGGTAGATTTTTGGTTTTGGTTTTAATATCAAAGTTTTGGTATTCCGAGAGTGGAGAGAACTCTCGAAAGGGTATCCTGGCGGTTGGAGCCAGTGTGGGTGGATGGAACCCGTAGTTTTAAATCTTAGCGGTTAGAGCTGGTTAATTAGTGTTGGTGGATAGAATCTTCACTATAAAATTATTGTTAGTTTCAGTTAAAAAAATTACTTTGTTAAATTAATGCCTTCGAAAATATTTAATGGTATTTAAAATAAAACATTGCTTTGTGCAAAAGAACCATATAACCCTCCTTTGTCAAGCCTTGCATCTACTGCATTTTCCCCAAGACTTGAGGAGTACTTTATGTACTCACATGCTGCACTAAAATCAACTCAGAGGAATATGAAGCTCAAGAGGGAGACTACGACTACTTCGCGTGTGGATTCGACGAAGGATTTCTGGAGTATTAGGTTGCGCTTCCCCAGTCAATTGCCTGTGGCGTATTGATGGGTCTTCATCCAGATTTACTTTTGCTTCCGATGTGTTTTGTGAGTGTGTGAGGTCTTGAAACCTCAGTTGTAATAAAGAGACCTTTCAGTCTGTACTCTTTACTATTGTAATAAGCGTTGTTGGTTATGTAATCATCACTGTTTGACTGTGTGTACTAGTTTTGATATGGGACTAGTGTTGTAATACACAGAGGGTCCGGATTTGGAAATCTGGGGTCCCGACAATAGTCCTTACCAGCTCTGGGTTGTACATTGTTGGTCCTTGCCTTGATATCTTTTTCTTGCTTTTGAAACCTTGGATTGTGACTAGTCTTGACGGTCCCTTTGTCCCTATAGCTAGTATTTTCTCCTCTAAATAGTTCCCATAGTTCTTACTTCTCAATGGGTGAGACTGCTCAATAATTCTGAATGTAATCTTGGACTCCTACCACAAAACTGCATACATAATATTCATCTAGGAGTAAAGGGTTGTCTCTCCTCACCAGGCTTATGATTTCTTCAAATTGGTCCACATAAGACTTCACTGACCCAGTTTGTCTCAACCAATGGAACATTATCATACACAGATGCCTCTGCAAACCAATCTCCAAGCATCCTACAGAACTAGTGCCAAGGGATGATAGCAAAATTACATCCAGTTCCCCTCCACCAGTAATGAGCTCTCCCTTTAGATAGGTAACTGCATAATCGGTTCTCTATCCCAGAGGTGTTCTAGTAGCATAAAAGTACTTTTTGTCTTTTGCTATCCAACCGTCAGGGTCTTCTCCATTGAATTCTTGGAAATTCAACTTAGGTGACTTAAGAACTTCCTGGGTTCTGCCATTCTCATGGTAATGAGGCTGCCCATTCCCCTGTCTGGGCTCATATTAAAGATGTTGTCCACTCCCTTGACCTTGATCTAAGAAATCTTCAAATGATGGTGAGTTCCGTGGGTGAGTGGAAATAGTAGTAGCCCAATGTGGTTGTCCATAATGTGCTGCCCTTGGGTTCAGATTACTACTATTCATTTTACTGTAGTGGTAATTAGAGTTCAACATGTAGTGAGGCAATCTTGGTAGGTTCTCAATTCTTTTTGCTCTCCTTTCACCTAGAATCACTTGGGCCACACAAAAACTCCCAATCGGTGCTCTAGTAGAGTTGGGCATCGCCGGTGGAGCAGGAGGTGGACTGACTCCCTGAGTACTAACATGAGAGACTGCTGTACCACTAAGTACTGCTAGGGGAGTGGTAGATGGTTGACCAAAATAACCTTGGAAGCTAGATTATTGATCATAAACCTCCTTGTTGGGTTTTATG
Organism: Dendrocalamus latiflorus; assembly: GCA_017311315.1. NCBI lineage: Eukaryota > Viridiplantae > Streptophyta > Magnoliopsida > Poales > Poaceae > Dendrocalamus > Dendrocalamus latiflorus. The sequence goes on from CM029675.1 coordinate 3,199,177, forward strand.
GTCATGAAATTAGACATCATACCGACCAATTTATCCATCTAAACTTGCATAATCTTCTGGCATTCTTCTTGGGTCCTCTTTGGATCCAAAATACATTTCTTCACCTCCTCCATCTCTGCTATCATGACATATGAGGTTTTGACATCCTCCGCTGCAACTGGTGGTGTTAGCCTCACCGTCTTCGATTTGCACAGATGTGAGCAGGGATTTTACAAGGCTAGCAATTCACTAACTCAACTTGTCAGATCTATGCAAATCCCCATAGATTTCCCTCAAAGATTAACTGGCTCATTTGGCTTTGGAATTTTGAAGGAAGACAACAAATAGCTTCGAAACCCTCACCGAAGCAAGACTTAGATCCACCCTTAAGGCCAAAAATCGGGGCCTCTGATACCAAACTTGTTAGGATCTAGGAGTGGAATCCGAAACAAGGGAAAATGTTCTACCGAATCTAAATGTTTTTCATATTTTTGGAGAGAGGAAACTAAAAACTACAAACTAGAGTTAATCTAGTGACGACTAGGGTTTGTATTCATTAGCATAAGCATCACCAATCTGGTTACAAGCCTTATATTTCGGCTGGAGTACTTAAAAAGCAAAAACAACCAAAAATGACCATGAATAATTATTATAAGCTATAGTTTAGCATGGTAATTGGGAAGTGATTAAACTACCACTGTTGGATGGAAATCGGACGTCCACCAGAGACACCATAACCTTTCATTCTCTTAAGTGAAGTCAGCATTGGTTTCATTTACTCACAAGTCATCAGATCATCTTAACGTTTCCCGCTTCCATCTAGACTGTCCATGAAGATACCAATTCTTCTCCTTTTAACATCAACAAGCTCACTCTTGGCACAAGGGCAACAAGCCTTTGCAGGTGGCTAGAATAGCACAATGGATGTCGCTATTGTTCTTCTCCACGAGCCACATAGCATTCTCCCTCATGGATTGCGTGGTCGACTTGGCGTCCTTCTCCATGAGTAGAGCTCCAAACCCAAGGGGCAATAGGACACCGACTCACGTGAGCCTGGGTTACACCATCACGAGACCACCACAGTCTTCATCCAAGCATTACAATGGTGGCCCCTAGTGACAAGTTTGGCGACCCTGGTTCATGTGGAGAGAAGAGGATAGAGGGAGGGAGTTGCAGGAGGAAGAAGATCCAAGGGCTAGGTTCTTGTGTGGCTATATGTAGTGCTTGTGATGATTTTGGAAGTGAATTGGTGGTTCTTTTGTGGCCAGATTTGTGCATAAATCTATGTGGATAGGAAGATTTTATGTGGTTAGATGATGTGAGCATCATGTGTGAAGCCATGTGGCAAAACCACTCTCAAAACCAGCTCAAAGGGTGAAGTGATATGGTATTAGAAGCGTAGGGGTTAAATAAGCTAAAAAAAGTTTAGGGGATTAAGTATACAGTAGTAATGCTTAATGGGAGTAAAGTGGATTGATGTATATTAAAGAGGAATTAGCTTATATAATGACAAAAAACACTGGTATTATTTAAGGAGGGAAATAGAGACAAATTAGCTACCACTGGTTATTACTTGGTGTAAATAGGCATAAATTGGTAGACAATATGTGCGTTGCTTGAGATGGGGAATCATTGACTGATTATTACTTGGTGTAATTAGCCATAAGTTGGTAGACAATATGTACACAAGATAAGAAGGTAGGGCACACTTATGGTGAAGAAATTGAAGGCTCTGTCCCTATTCTCTTGGGCTTTTGATTTCTCTGAAAATCAAAACAAATAGGCCGGCTTCTTGAAGGAGATGCCCCAAACGGCTTCCCGAGGCCAAAATCGTGTGCACCTTCCATTGTTGTCGTCTTCACGGTTCATTGTCATCTAAAAAACACAGAAAAAATCATCAACCGTAGCCCAAAAAACAAGGCAAATGGCTCTGGTTGCATGGCTTGCTGATTTCTTTCTGTCAACTTGATTCATCGGAGCCTTCTTTTCTTCTCTTTTCTTTAGCAGCAATAGAGAATCAAATCAATCCCAGTAGAGACAACTTATTTACTCATGTTATTACCTCTGCGAGGCCAGGCTGGGCCCCTAGATACTCATCGACATTGTTAGATTAGCATCCGAGACTTCATTGCATGTGAGCTGGCCCATGAAAGCCTATGGGCGAAGCAAAGCAAAAGCAAACCAAACCTCATCATCTCATCATCGCCTTCCTCTTCGAGACAACCTCTCCTGTCCTCTCCATACCCATAGGTGCAACCAAATCCGTAGCAAACAGAACCAAAGGGAGAGATGAGAGAGAGATAGAGGATAGCGAGGAAGAGGAAGGGGCTACTCTCGTTTGCGCCGTGGCGGACGGGGGAGGCGGTGGAGGATGATGAGGTGGCCAGGCTTGGGATAATTTGCTAGAAACCACTTTAATCGTGTTATCTCTGATAAATGTCACTGCAATCATGTCTCTTTGGGAATGCTACTCCAATCATTAAATAATCCTAGAAATGCCATTATGGTCAGTCCATCTCTAGTTTACAAGAATATGCAGCTTGTGTTTGATTTTGAATTTTTTGTTGGATGGTACTGCCCTTCATTTCACATTTGCCTAAGGGGTCACTGCCCAACTGATTCCCCGCTTGTTTCTGACCAGAGTTATGCTAATTGCCATCACTCACAAGTGTTTGGTTTGTATAACCTAAGCTGTGTTAATTGCTAATTAATTGACTCTATGTGCAACTAGAATTCTAAAATGAAGTGACATTTGTTGTATCATGTTAGGAACCTTTGGAATACTATTGTATGTTCACTAGCAATTGGAGGTGTGTTTCCCAAATTCTGAAATTCTGAGATGAAGTGACAAATTGCATGGGCATGGATGCTGCACAAAAAGGGTGCTGGGCTACAAAAGAAGTATCTAGACAAGATATTAAGTGACTACACATTACATGGTTCATAGCAGGTCAAACAAGTTCTTGGTCCTGGCTTTGGCGGATCTCTTTGCAAGAGAAGCATGAGTAGCTGGCCTTGAGGTGGTGGCTGCATTTGCAGGAGAAGCACAAGTAGTTGGCCTTGAGGTGGTGTGTCAGGCACCCAGATTTTACAATCCGGATCTCTCTGTGATTCCACCGCACTATTCCCTGGATTAGTAGATAGTGCTCACAGATTACAGTTCTGAATATCAAGTACATATCATGTGGAAACGTAAATATAATAATAGACTTACTCATGGGCCGATTAGGCCGAAATCGTTAAATTGCAGCAGCGGAATGAAGCACACAGGTGGGACCATCAGGACATACCCACAGGCAGCCAACTGGAGGTTCGCGACCTAATTCTTGCCATCTTCATCCTCTTCTCCATCCTGCTAGTCGTAATGCTGAAGTGTAGTGACTTGACGCCTGATGCTGGATTATTTGTGGGAGCGAGGGTGAGCACAAACCACCGTGCTCCGCGAGCCAACACACAGAATGCAAATAGATAATATGCATGGCTTATCAAAGGAAGGCTCGGGTTATTTTATTTGCCATAAATTGCATTTGAAATATGATACATAGAAATCTCCTGAGACTTAGCAGTTTGAACTAAATCATAATGTGTGAAAAGAATGCAATATCATTAATAGTGATACAGATTTTTCGTTCACCATATATGGCATCTGCACCATATGCTTATTTTTCAGCGTTATAAACGCTTAACTTTCCACTAGGACGACACCCAGGACAACTCAAACCAGGACCATCTGCAGCCCTTCACTTTTCCAATACCACCCACAAAGTTTTCGAAATAGAACTATATCTGGTTAAGTTCCCATGTCCGCCCTTGACCGTGGGCACGGCTATTCGAATAGTTTTGACTCTGCAGAGTTTGTACACTTTCACCACAAGAGACAATCAACTCGTTGCCCCACACAATTCCTTAGTCATGTGGTTGAGCAGACCATCACAGTGACTTTTCAAAATATCTAGTTTCTTTTGTCATCTTGCCTTATGGGCTGCTCCCACTTGCGGTGGGTCCCATCTATGCGCGGGATGTTCCCCACTGCTACTAGCGTTATTCGGGCTCCACTCTCCTCAGCGCTAGTACGACTGGGAAACTTCACCATCCACTCGGTATCCCTTTAGGCCTCCCCTTGCCACTACTAGAAATCCCCCCTGTAGTGACGCTTTATTTATATGTTAGACACGCTTTATTTCATCTCTACAAGATTGTAGGCACGTTTTTATAAAGCGTGTTAGAAGCGTCTTCGCATGGACCGTGTCAGGACTTGTAGAAACGAGTTCTCTAAACGTATCAAGGAGATAAAAAGACGTTTCGTAGAGACGTTAGTTGCATGCCTACGCATATTGATACACTTTTATAGATACATTTATATAGCGTGTCTATTTGTGTAGTTACGTTATATAGCAGCGCTTCATTACGTGTTAAGAAATGTAGAGACGTTCTCATATATACATTTATATTATGTGTGTACTAATGTAGTCACGTTGTGTAATGACGTCGTATTGTGTATTAAGAAGTATAGAAACGGTTGAGTAGATACATTTATATTGTGTGTCTAACAATATAGATACATTTTATAGTAACACCATTTTGCGTTTCAAGAAATATAGAGACAATTTTATACATACATTTATATTTCGTGTCTACTAATATAGCCACGTTGTATAGTAATGTTTTATAACATCATATCAAAAATATGGATATTGATGCATCTTTATAGCGTGTCTATTAATATAGGCACATTTATAGTAACGCCTTCTTACATACTAGAAATAAAGAGACATTGTTTACAAATTTGGACACAAATGAATTTGCATGATTAGATAATGAGAAAGTGAATCATGAAGGCATTGCATTGAAAAATCCATTTTGTCTTTACAAAGCAAGATACTGATTAATAACTCATTAAAGTGCACTATCAAAGACAAACCATATTCATAAAGAAGCATAGGAAAAGTGGCAATATCGTACAAATATCTATATTTTTTCTCTAACATCTAAAATCTATCTTGTTCACTCCGAAACTTGTAGCTTGTCTTTCCATCCACATCAAGTTACATGTTTCCATCATGCTGCAAAATAAGAGGAGATTAAGTTGACGCACATAAATTCTAATCAAACGGATCTAGCACTTGAAGAATGAAACATACCAAGGTTGTGCAAGTTTGAGTTGAACTCTTAAGTCTTTTAACCTACAATGATACATGTGTTTAGAGGGATAGTACAATTTTAGGAAATTACAAAACTGTAAAGCATTTGGTTAATATAAAAGAAAACTTACATGTGAACGGGGCCAAGCAACAATAAAGCCAATAGCATCTCTCATAGTTTTCATAGAATAGAGTGGTCTAGGTAACATCTCATCTCCATTGTTTCTGATGGACCGAAATGGCAACAGAGGGGGGGGGGGTGAATGGTGCCTTCAAACTTCCCCTTAGTACTCCCACTAGATCTTCTTCCCCGATAGCTAGAGAGCTATGAAGAAGGAGATCGAATACTCAAGTTAGTTCTCTGGTCGAAAATACATGGTCGTAGACCAACATGTGATCGAGCAACTGATGAAGTCGAAGACTTGACCGACTAACAAAACGAAATCAGAGCAGAGAGACGAGGTCGAACAAAGAACGGAGAACCTGTAAAGGTACACGACTGCAAGCAGATATTCCTCTGTCCACTCGTTACTCTTGGAAATAACTTGACCAAATTGCTTTGAGAATGATTTCCGGTTCAGAGCAGGAGGAAACAAGGCAGCTAGAACTCTTCTCAAATCAAAAGGGCCAGAGCACAACTGAGAACCAACTTCTCATGCATACATGGGAAAAGATAATGCAGAGAAAGCACAAACAAAACAATCAAACACCTCACAGAACAAAAAACTCAACATAGAGGAAGAGAGATGAATGATTGATAATGGAGGTTTCTACAGCCACTCCAACTGGGAGATACATGAGCACACTTGCTCCATCCCGACAACCCACACACACAAATAAACAAGGAAGAACAGAGCAACTCGGGGATCAGAATCTCGCAGAGCACCTGAGCTCTACCCTCTCTATTTATAGCCTTCTGCTACCGGGGGGGAACCCGTAAACCCCCACCTAACACCGGGTTTTACCATTCTCTTTACCCACTAGCGAGAACGAGCTCCAGTGCTTTACCCGTTACACCCAACGGCTCCACTGCTTTGCCCGTTAGCGCCAACCACTCCAGTGCTTTCGCAGAGACACAGCTTCCCTTTGCAGCTTTCCGCATTTCTCCAAAATGCCATCCCACTGCCTTCCCGGAAGCTTCCTCCTCCCTTGTCGCTCAAGTCTTGCAACCACCTGGCAGACCTCGTCGTCTTCGGCATCTCCCGACCACTCTTGACCTCAGCACAGCTCGTGCCTAGTCTTGGCCATCCATGCCTCTCCACAACTAGTCTCCAAGTCCTGCAAACCATCACAGACAAGCATACATTCATAGCACCGCACAAAACATTGTGTATAAACATTTGTATAAGAAAAACAGAACTCAAACCATGTACCACAAAGTCATACACCAATTACGACTGGACAAAAGCACTTAAACAATCATGCACATGACCTACGACCGCTTTCCAGGTCAAACCGATTAGCCCAGGAGTTGATACGACCGATTCTCAGGTGAAATGACCGATCCTGGAGGTCATACGACCGGTTATGAGATGTCTACGACCACGTTCAACCCTCCCGGGGACTTCCGACCGTTTAGCGCATGATCGAAACACCTTCCGACCACGTTCATCGCTTACCACCGTGGTCGAACCCCGTTCAGACCATGTACACCGAGTTTCACTGTGGTCGAAGCCCTTCCGACCACGTACGACCGAGTCCCAAGCCAGTCCGACCGCGTTCGACCGCAACCGACTGAGCTACGACCACGTTCGACCCATATCGACTACAACCAACCGCGTTCGACTACGAGCCGACCTCGTTCGACCGCTTCACCACGTGCTCGGAGTCCGCCGACTTCTCAACATGGTCGCATGCCTGAGCGCCGGAAGTCGCTACAACTTGGTCGTAGGCCACCAACTGCCCAACGTGGTCGTGAGAGGTCCAGCTGGCTTCCGATCAGCGAAAACGTGGTCATAAATCCTTTCGACTGGCTTCAGACCTCCGTCAGTGTAGTCGTAAATGCTCCAGCCAACTTCCGAGCGTGGTCGTAAACTTGACTACCAGCTTCCGACCATGACCAATGTGGTCGTAAAGCCTTCCGACCACTCGAAAACGCATCTACTAGGTTTCGACCATGGGCAACGTGGTCGTAAGCAGTCTGCCGACCATTCTTAAGGCTTACAACTTTGCAGAGTCAGCTCAACCCTCAAAAACCAAACTCAATCTTCCTAGACCAAGTGTCCATTACTCATCACAACCATGAGGTGACCTCCACATGGTCTCTCAATCTCCCCCTTGATGAGTATATTGACAAACACGGAAAAAGCACGAAGTTGAGTTTGTTTGTGAAGAGTCCAGCATGGTTCAAACGAAGGCAATGAAGCGAATGACCATGTCGACAGAAGGAACACTAGAGCAACAACAGAAAGAGAAAATTGTTCTCCAAAGCTCTAGAATGGTTCCAAAAGACTTTTTCTCCAAAATTCTCCCCCTTTTGGCAATAAACACATCAAGAATGCAAAAGAGAGAATATGACATGTCAATGCATGAAATGGCTGAAGTTTTGATAATTCGAAGCATTTAGAGCCATGAGAATTATCCATGATGACCATAATGAACTACACCAAGCCATAACTCAATAAAAGGCTATCTAGATCATGACAAGATATGTATATCCTAGTTAGAGCACATAGATGACGATCTGAAATGTAATGCATTTTATGAGCATGTCAAGTCATCAATAAGCAAAGTCTAACTAGAGATATCCAAGGATGATGCAGGCCATGTCAATAAGCTAAGCGGAACAAGGAAGCTAATATTGAGTTCAAATAGAGTGTTATAAGCTCAAGATTGAAACATTGGTTACGTACATGGCTCTTTTTGTAGCTTAAGCAAATTGAACACATAAAACATTATCTTTTTAAAGCTCATGGTCGTTTCCAACCCAATTTTTTTATGTGCTAGATCTCAAGCCTTATGCGACTACTCCAAGCGAGAAGCTTAAGAAGATAGTCTAGGTCATCCAAAACTCCCCCTGAGTTCATGCCTAGTGCAATGGCAAGCCGTCTCATGAGAAAGAATTGGTGAAATCAGTTTTTTCGCACAAAAGAGATCATTTTGCTTTCTAAACATGTTGTACTAACTTATGCATCGTCAAGAACTAATATAGCTCAACTTAAGGCTCAACAAAGATTCAACGCTCAACTAAGCTTATTTGACATGGCATGAATCATAAAAGGATAGCTCAAGAAAGACTAAACTCAAGTGCTAGCATGACAAGTTTTAATTCAAGTAGATCAATTTTAATTCACTTATTATGGCAAAAGCTAGTCTACACATATGAAGTCATGATAAATCTAGCAAATAAAGCACAAGCCATGGCAAGGTGTAGAGCATTGTACGCATGTCATAAAGGATAATAATCAAGGCTCAATGTAGTTATATTACAACGCGAAATGCTAAAAAGCAAGAAAATCTAGCTCCCCCTCAACATGAGATGCAACTTTTAGTTCAAGTTGAGTTAAGTCAAGATTAAGCTCCAGAAGCTCCCAAAAGAACTCTCCCTGAACCAAAGCGATAAAATCGAGAAGCTGGGAAAGAAAGAAACAGCAAACAGGCAGTCCTTAAAGCATAGATAAGATGTAGAGGCAACTATGGCTCAGACTGACTCTCATCTACCCCATATGACACTAGGACTATTAGACCGGTAATCTACCTCACTAGGGAGCAAACACGTACCTTGTCTACCCAAGGGTGGACCGACCCTTGCTAGAACCTAAAAGCAGTGAGTGGGCTCAACCTAGTGAGAGAAGAGAAGCGGCTAATAGAGTAGAATCCTAGGTCATAAGATAAGAGCAGGAAATAAGATAGACTTCCACTTGGCTCTACCATTTTGTAAAACATAAAGCTATGATCTTCAAACTTGTAATTAATTTAGCTTCGAAACAACAGGGGAAACAAGTACATACCAATCCTGATTGATTATGAGCTGGAGCTTTAATTCTTTGAGATTTCTGCAGTAGACACAATCAAAGCATATCATCTATCTAGCAAGTTCAACCAACAATTAAAATTAAGTACTGGTCCTGACTGGTAAAATTAGCTAGCGCATGATTCCAGCATACCTACTGATTCAATTACTCTTAGGAACATCATTATCACTTTTATTTGAATTAAACTTAGAGGCACTTCTGGGTAAAATGTAGTGAGATGTCAATTGTTATCTTCCTATAATATTTATCTAGCTAGCACATCAAAATTTACTTTTGATGTGGTCTAACCTAGTACTGAATGTGTTTACGTAGATGTAGACATAAACAAAACCAAATGTACAAATACAAGCTGGTGGTCACTCAAGCAGCCCTACCATACAAGTGAATATCAACCAAAAGGTGCAGGGGCCAAACTTATGAAATTTGTGACAATAATATGAACATATATAAATCTAGCATGCCTTTGCTGTCAGGTCAACATTACACAGATAGTCATAAACTGGCAGGAGATGGTTGTGTTATTGAATTGTCGGATCATTTTATTAGATTTTTGTTTTCCTCATTTTTAGGTTATTGATGTATCCTTTTGTTTATCTGAAGAATGAGCTTTAGACGTTTGTTTCACAAGAAGCTTGTGTGATTTTTCATAGCTTTACATGCTTCTTAAGATCAGTAAATGATTAAACATGACATCTGGAATAATGAACTAATGTGATATGTAAACATGATATCAACTTTGAATTGAAATTACTACAATCACAGTACTGCAGCAGCGGCTATGTACTCATCTAAGATTTGAAATGTGTTCAGCCTGCTGGATATGCAACAAAGAAACAAATAGAGATTAACATGGTGGTGCTACAGAATTGAACGGGAGAGGCAGCCGGCATAGATGAAGAGAGGAATCAGGCGTAGATGGACTCATCGATAGCTGCGGCACCTAGGGAAGGTCACCACGGCCTGGCCTTTGAGATGGGGCGATTCGGTGCCAAAGGGAAGAGCGACGGATTTCTTCGGGCGGGCTTCTGAATGTCGTCGCGATGCTTGGGGCGGCGGTGGCTTGATCTGGCGGCGTCCGCGGCGCTGCAGAGGATTGGGAGGTTGTTATGTTTTGGTGCCGCAGAGGGCCCCTGGATCTAGGAGATGGAACAGATGGGGGAAGTTTCTACGGAGAGGGAGAGGTAGATTAATCGGCAGTTTGGCTATTTTCTCGGAGGGCATAGGGACGATTGGCGGCAAATGAAAGTAATTAGTAATACAATAGGCGGCAAGTTAATTTTTGCACTGCAATTGGCGGGAAGCGTGGGGAGGAGGGGGGAGGCGGCCGAGTGCGGCGGGGTAGGTGGGGGGAGAAGGAGGCGGCGGCGGGGGAGGTGGGGGGAGGAGGGAGGGGCCCGGCCGCCCGGGGAGGTGGGGAGAGGAGGAGGCGGTGGGGGAGGTGGGAGAGGAGGAGGCGGCGGGGGGAGGTGGGGGGAGGAGGAGGTGGCTGGGGGAGGGGCGGTGGGGGAGGCCGGGAGGGAGGGAAGGCGCGGTGGGGGAGGCGGGAGGTGGGAGGAGGCGGCGGCCGGGAGAGGGAGGCAGGAGGCGGCGGGATCCGGATCTGGCGAGGCGAGAGAGGGAGATGGAGAGGAGGGGAAAAATGAGAGTCAGCCGAGGTAAGAAAAGAAAAAGGAAAGAAAAGGAAAAGGAAAAGGAAAAAAATTGAGAAGAGAAGAAAAATAAAATTATGCAACTTAGTTTTGAATGAGCTGAAAATTTCATGTTTGGCTCCAATCTGCACTGTTGACATGCCATTGGAATTTGCCGCCAAAATTCATTTTGTACTATACATGAGAAATCGTAGAAGGCAGTACAGACATTGTTTGGTTGTATCAACCTATACAAGCGAGCAGTCGTTCTTCAAATGAGCTGAAAATTTCACATTTGACTCTCATCTGTACTGCTGGCATGCCATTGGAATTTGCCACCAAAGTTCATATCGTACTGCACATGAGAAATCGTAGAAGGCAGTACGTCACTAGGGAACTGCGTAGGAGAGCTAGAGAGATGTGACACAGTAGGAGAGGCCGAGGCGTCGTGATTCAGCGAAGCGCGGGCGGGGTAGGTGGGGGGAGAAGGCGGCGGCGGGGGAGGTGGGGGGAGGAGGGAGGGGCCCGGCCGCCCGGGGAGGTGGGGCGAGGAGGAGGTGGGGAGAGGAGGCGGCGGCGGCGGGGGAGGTGGGGAGAGGAGGAGGCGGGGGGGGAGGTGGGGGGAGGACGAGGTGGCTGGGGGAGGGGCGGTGGGGGAGGCCGGGAGGGAGGGAGGGCGCGGTGGGGGAGGCGGGAGGCTCGGAGGGAGGGAGGGCGCAGTGAGGGAGGCGGGACTCGGGAGGCCCGGAGGGAGGGAGGGGGCGGCGGGACCCGTGCAGGGGAGAAGGAGGCCAGGGGCGGCGGGGGGAGGATGAGGCGGTTGAGGGCGGTGGGGGGGAGGAAGAGGCGGCCAGGAGAGGGAGGCGGGAGGCGGGCGGCGGCGGGGGGAGGAGGAGGCGGCCGGGAGAGAGGGAGGCGGCGGGATTCGGGAAAAATGAGAGTCGGCCGAGGTAAGAAAAGAAAGAGGAAAAAGAAGAAAAAGGAAAAGGAAAAAAATTGAGAAGAGAAGAAAAATAAAACTATGCAACTTAGTTTTGAATGAGCTGAAAAATTGTAGAAGAAGATTTTGTGTGTGAGAGAGAGAGAGCTTAGATATGTATCGGATATTTAATATATTTTTTACAACATATCTACATGCTACTGATGGATGACAAAGGCGCATCTAATTTCGTTTCACTTTGAGATGTTTTCAATATCATATCAAGAAGCATGTTTACGTGACTACGTATGATTATTGATACGCTTTGCAACGTGCATAAATTATACTGACGGTTTAAAGCGTGTCTAACTCCATGTTATTTTGAGACGACTTTAGTATTGCGTCAAAAAAATATCTTTAATTGGCTATGGAACGTTCTCTAATACGCTTTGTAACGTGTCTAGATGCTATTGACGATCAAAAGTGTGTCTAAAACCGTGTCAGTTTGAGACGACTTTTGTATCGCGTTAAAAAACATGTTTAATTGGCTATGGAGCGTTCTCTGATACACTTTGTAACGTGTCTAGATGCTATTGACGATTAAAAGTGTGTCTAACACCGTGTCAGTTTGAGACGTTTTCAATATCGTCTAAAAAAGTGTCTACAGATGCCTTTTGACACTAAAAGCGTGTCTCATGTCATGTTGATATGTTCACAAAATCGTGTCAAAAAACATCTTTACATGACCATGTAGAGACGCTTTTAGCGTGCGTTACTATAAAAGCGTGCCTAGAGGCCCTTTTTCCTGTAGTGTGCCCTTGCGTATCCACTTCCATCCACTACCAGTGAGATGAGTGTCGGGCCCCTGGATTACCAAACCCGGACCCTCTGTGTATTACAGCACTAGTCCCAGATCAAAGCTAGTGCACACAGTCAAACAGAATGGAAAAACATCACCAACAACGATTTATTACAATAAATAAGAGTACTGACCACCGGGTCACATTATTACACTGGAGGTTTAAGACCTCGCACACAAGAAATAAAGCGGAAGCAAAGATAACTCGAGGACGACCCATCAATTCGCCACAGGCAATTGACTGGGGAAGCGCGACCTAGTCCTCCGGGAAGAATCCGTCGCAGCCACAAGCGGAGCAGTAGTCATAGTCACCTTCTTGAGCTTCAACTTCCTCTGAGATTTTATTTTTAAGTGTAGCATGTGAGTACATAAAGTACTCCGCAAGTCTTGGGAAAAATGCATAGATGCAAGGCTTAACAAAGGAAGGCCATATGGTTCTTTTGCACAAAGCAATATTTGAAATCTCAATTACTACTAATTATTTTCGAAGGCATCAATTTAATGAAGTAAATGTTTTAACAGAATTAACTTTCTAGTGAAGGTTCCATCTACCAACACTAGCTAACCAATTACCATTGGTCAAGTTTTAAACTACGGGTTCCATCCACCCTCTCTGGCTCCATCCGCCAGGATTCCCTTCCGAGAGTTCCCTCCACTCTTGGAATACAAAATTTTCATTTTAAAAACCAAAACCAGAAATCTACCAGGTGAATGCATTCCTTGCCCGCCCTTGACCGTGGGCACGGCTATTCGAATAGTTTTACACTCTGCAGAGGTTGTACAACTTTACCCACAAGAGATAAATTATCCTAAAAGTCACACGCTTCCTTTGGCATGAGACCCAGATAAAATATCACAAAGCCTTTACCTTACTCTAATCTAGCTGGATACCACCCGCTGAGGTTTCACCGCAGAAGACTTAAATCCGCCCAATCTGAAGCCCCCTCTTGCGCCATATGAGTACAGTAAATCCCTGTCCCTCACTGTGAATAACCAGTCCATCCCTGGCACCCACTTTCCACTGGTGGCACCTAAACTAGGCTATCATAAGTTAGTCAGCTAGGTCGTACCCATATAGACTTGTGGTTGTACGGTTAATGCTCAGTCTGGACAAACACAAGCGTCGGTCCTTAGTTGACTAGGGTGGAACATACACTTAACAAGTTCTCGTGCTTACTGCACCAACCCAAACAGCCATCCACCCTAATCTAAACCAACTTTCACATTTTTATTTTATTTTGAAAGATCAGTGGCAACTCCAATTACCACTACATTTATAAACACAAGGGTCCAGGCATAATTTTCCATTTTCAAGATTTTCCAAAGTTATTAGATAGCATGACTAAGCATTAACCTACCATTCTAATATTCACAAAGATTAATAGTAATCTCATTATTGAGACAAACGAAGTTCTAGGGTGACAAGGTACATGGCAATCAATGTTAAACGAGGGCATAACAAAGTTGGAATAACTAATTCCTAAAGATTTGAACTAATATTTTATGTAAATAGCAATGCATACAATTTAAAATAATTAAAACATTTTCAAAAGCATAGGTTCAAGATGATCAAAGGAGACTTGCTTTCTTGCAGGGTTTCTGGGTCTTCTTGTTGCTGTGAAGAGGGATCGTCGACAACGTTGGAATCTACGCGAGAAAAGACGAAGTAAACAAAGTAAATAAATACAAACGAAAATTCAAATAAAATCCAAAAATTCAACAGAGGCCACAGTTGGATAGAGTATAATTTTAGATGAATTTAGAAATTTGAATGGCTGGATTTGGAGTTAAAATGAGAAAGTTATGTTCATTTGAAAATCTCATATTTGAATAAATCTAGAAATTCCCAAATTTCTGACAGGTGGGGCCCACTGGAATATTAGATTTTAATTTCTATTTTTATTTTGAGAGACTGACAGGTGGGGCCCACTGAACAGTAACCACTGGCGGTCACTGACATGTGGGACCCACTGGACAGTGAGCCCACTGACTCGACCTCTGACACATGGGACCCACTGGACTCCGGGCCCACTTGTCAGAGTCCAGCACAGAGGGGTGGGGCCCAGGCGGCAGTGGCCAGCGCAGACCGGCGGCCGCTGACGTGTGGGGACCACTTGTCAGTCGCGGATAAATAACGAAAAACTCAACCTCAGCGTGCGGAGCCGAGGGCTCGAACGCGCGCCGAGGGAGTCGGGGGAGGGGAGAGCGAGCGGTGATAGCCAAGTGAGCGGGGAGGCGTTGCCTACCCCTAATGGGTAGGTAATCCCTTTGAGGGTTACCTGCTGGAGGTCCGACAGAGGTGGTCGGAGGCAAGGTCGTCGGCGGCTAGGGAGGGTCGGAGGGGTGCGGTTGACGCATGAAATGCAATCCTTGAGCGGAGGGGGTTCGGTTGGAGGGGTCGACGAGGTGCGGCGATGAGCGGAGAAGGCCGGCGACGAGGGGGTGGCGGAGCTGGCTCGGGTCCTCCGGCGCGACGGCGCTCCGGCGGCGGGGAGGGGCGGCTGAGGTGTCGGGGAGGATCGCACGGACAAGAGGGAGCTCGGGGAGGCGACGGCTGGCTCCGGGGATGACCGAGGCGGCGGCGAAGGCTCGCCGGAGTACTTACCGTGCGACGGTGCTCGGGGCTTAGGGAGAGAGGTGGAGTGCGTCTGGGTGTTGGGCGGAGGGAGGCGAACCGAGGGATGGCTTTTATAGGGGCGCAGGGGGAGCAGGGGAGCGGCAATCGCTCGCCGGTGCTGGCGGCCGAAAAAGGAAGGGAGGGGGAAGAAACGGGAAGGGGAGGCAGAGAAGGAAGGGAGGCGCGGAGATCGGGGATTTGTTTCCCGGCGGGGCTTGGGGTTGCCAAAACCGTGGAGAGGCAGGGAAGGCAGGGCCGGATCCGGCGCGGATTGGTTGCCGGCGCAAAGAAGGAAAGCGGGGAGAGAAGAAAGGAAGGAGGCGCTCCGCAGGGACGACGGGC
This sequence comes from Dendrocalamus latiflorus, assembly GCA_017311315.1. Classification (NCBI taxonomy): domain Eukaryota; kingdom Viridiplantae; phylum Streptophyta; class Magnoliopsida; order Poales; family Poaceae; genus Dendrocalamus; species Dendrocalamus latiflorus. The sequence continues at coordinate 3,214,636 of CM029675.1, forward strand.
CTGACAGGCGGGGCCGGGTGGCAGCGGGAGCGAGAGCGCGTGCGGCTGACGGGCGGGGCCCGCAGGTCAGCGAGGTGAGGGAGGGTGTGAGAGCGGGCGGCTGGATGGCCCGCGCGGAGACTCGGCTCATGCGAGCCGTCCATGCGTCGGGCGCGGAGGAGGGGAAGGCGGGGCTGCCGGCTGACGGGCCGAGCCCGCTGGACAGCGAGGGAGAGGGAGGTGCGGCTTGGATCGGCCGAGCGGCGACGTGGGCAGATCTGGGCCGTCCACGCGTCGGCCGAAGGGGCAGGGAGGAATTTTTAATGATTTTTAATTTCAGAAAAGGCTAGGAATTGATTTCGGCCTCAGAAAAATATGAAAATACCTCCAAAAATTCCAGAAAAATTCACAGAAGCTCCTGGAGATATTTTGGACTTAATAAAATTATTTCCAACTACTGTTGATATTTAATTTTCATATTTTGAATTACTTTTTAAATTCTAAAAATAGGTTTTTAAATTCCAGAAAATCCAGAAAGGCAAATAAAAGCCAAGTAAAATCCAATTAGCTTAAAATAATTAATTTGAATTTAAATTTTTGAAAAAGCCAAATTTTGGGATGTGACAAACCTACCCCCTTAGAAAGAATCTCGACCCCGAGATTCGGACGGACTGGGAAAAAGGTTGGGGAACTCTTCTTTTAGATCCTCTTCACGTTCCCAAGTCGCTTCCGATTCTGAATGGTTGCTCCACTGCACTTTACAGAACTTGATAACCTTGCTGCGCGTACAACGTTCTGATTCCTCCAATATCTTGACCGGATATTCTGGATAGGTGAGGTCCTCCTTCACGTTTATTTCATCTAGAGGCATCTGCTCTTCTGGAACTCTGAGACACTTTCTTAGCTGAGACACATGGAAGACGTCATGCACCTTTGACAGTTGTGGTGGAAGCTCCAACTGGTAAGCAACTTCTCCTCGTTTCGCCACCATAGGAAAGGGTCCAATGAATCTGGGAGCTAGCTTTCCACTGACTCCAAAACGTCTCATTCCTTTGAGGGGTGACACCTTCAAATAAACATGATCCCCAGGTACAAATTCTAAACTTCTACGTCGATTGTCCGCATAGCTCTTCTGTCTGGTTTGTGCTGTTTTTAATCTGTCCTGGATTAGACGAACCTGTTCTTCTGCTTGCTTCAACACATCTGGTCCAAATACTTGTCCTTCTCCTGTCTCCTTCCAATATTATGGAGTCCTACATTTTCTGCCGTATAGGGCTTCGAACGGAGACATTTGCAAACTGGATTGATAACTGTTGTTATAGGAAAACTCCGCATAGGGTAGACTTTGATCCCAGTTAGCCTTGTTTGCTAGAACACATGCCCTCAACATGTCTTCCAGAATTTGATTTACTCTTTCTGTTTGTCCATCTGTCTGTGGATGATAAGCTGTACTGAAGCTTAAGTTTGTGCCCAAAAGTTCATGTAGCTTTTGCCAAAATCTTGAAGTGAATTGGGTCCCTCGATCTGACACAATCTTCTTTGGGACTCCATGCAAATTCACAATCCTTGACATGTACAACTCTGCAAGTCTATCCCCGGAGTATGTGGTCTTTACTGGAATGAAATGGGCGACTTTGGTCAGACGATCCACAATAACCCAAATCGAATCATACCCTGTTTTGGTTCTTGGTAATCCAGTTATGAAGTCCATTCCAATTTCTTCCCATTTCCACTCAGGTATCTGCAAAGGTTGTAGAAGCCCAGCGGGTCTCTGATGTTCCGCTTTAATTCGCTGGCACACATCGCACAAAGCTACATATTCTGCAATTTCCCTTTTCATGCTTGACCACCAATACCTTTCCTTGAGATCTTGGTACATCTTGGTACTTCCAGGGTGAATTGAATATCCAGCTTCATGTGCTTCTTTCAGAATCAACTCCTTTATCTCTTTCTTTTCGGGTACCATAATTCTTTTCCCAAACCACAGGGTACCTTCTTCATCCTCTGAAAATTCTGGTGCCTTCCCTTTCTTCATGTTTTCTTTAATTTCCTTAACGTACTTATCCTCTACTTGAGCTGCCTTGATTTGGTCCTGTAGCGTGGGTTGAACCTCTAGAGCAGCCAGGAACCCTTCCTCTATCACTTCCAAGTTGAGCCGCTCAAATTCTTCTTGAAGGGCAGGCATACTGTCCTTAATCCACAGCTTGGCACAGTAACTCTTTCTGCTCAAGGCATCAGCTACCACATTAGCCTTTCCTGGGTGATAATGTATTCCAATATCATAATCCTTTATTAACTCAAGCCATCTCCTTTGCCTCATGTTAAGATCGGGTTGAGTAAATATGTACTTCAGGCTTTTGTGATCCGTGTAAATCTCGCAGCGGTTACCAATCAAGTAGTGCCTCCATATTTTCAGTGCATGCACTACGGCAGCAAGCTCTAAATCATGAGTTGGGTAATTTCCTTCATGGGGTCGCAGCTGCCTCGAGGCATATGCTACTACCTTTCTTTCTTGCATCAATACACAGCCTAATCCTTGCCTTGACGCATCACAGAAGACTTCGAAATCCTTCCTAATGTCTGGAAGCGTCAACACTGGTGCAGACGTTAACCTCTTCTTCAGCTCTTGGAAACTATCCTCGCATGGTTTACTCCATTCAAACTTCTTTTCCTTCTTCAGCAACTGGGTGAGAGGTCTTGCGAGCTTGGAGAAGCCTTCAATAAATCGACGATAGTAACCAGCCAATCCAAGAAAACTTCTGATCTCGGATACTGACTTTGGTTGTGTCCAATTACGCACATCATTAACTTTCTCAGGGTCTACGGACACTCCTCCTGCCGAAATCACATGGCCCAAGAAAGCTACTTTCTTCAACCAAAACTCACACTTACTAAACTTGGCATACAACTGATTTTCTCTGAGCTTTTCCAAAACTATCCTCAAATGTTCTGCGTGCTCCTCCTCATTCTTGGAGTATATCAGAATATCGTCAATAAACACAACCACAAACTTATCCAAATATTCCATGAACACCTTATTCATCAGATTCATGAAGTATGCGGGAGCATTGGTTAGACCGAAAGACATCACTGTATACTCGTATAATCCATAACGAGTAGCAAATGCTGTCTTGGGTATGTCTTCTGGTCTTATCTTCAATTGGTGATAACCTGATCGAAGATCAATTTTAGAGAAGACACATGATCCTTTCAACTGATCAAACAGATCATCTATTCTGGGCAAAGGGTACTTGTTCTTGATCGTCACATCATTCAAGGATCGATAGTCCACACACATGCGAAGACTTCCGTCCTTCTTCCTCACTAACAGTACTGGTGCTCCCCAGGGTGACGAGCTTGGCCTTACAAATCCTTTATCTTGCAGCTCTTCAATTTGTTTCTTAACTTCCGCCAAATCATTTGCGGACATCCGATAAGGTCTCTTGGAAATTGGAGCTGTACCAGGTGCCAGATTTATAACAAATTCAATCTCTCTATCTGGTGGCATTCCTGGCAAATCTTCAGGAAATACATCTGGGTATTCACATGCTATAGGCACCGTTTCCAAAGTTATTACCTTCAAACTGGTTAACTTACTCTCCTTCTGGGAAGGTGCATTGGACTGGAACCTTACTCGAATCCCTTCAGAATTGGTAAGAGTAACAGCTCGGTCGGCACAATCTATCTGCCCTTTATACTTGGTTAACCAATCCATACCAAGTATTACATCTAAACCCTTGGAGTCTATTATAATAAGATTCGCTAAGAACTTAACTCCATTTATATCCACAGTTGCGTCAGGGCAAACTGTGTTAGTCCTCATTTCCTTTCCAGGGGACTGGACTAGCATGGGGTTCTGTAGTTTACTCACATCCCAATTATACCTTCCAACCACATCTTTTGACACAAAAGAATGCGAAGCTCCAGAATCAAATAATGCTGATGCAATTACTGAGTTGACAAGAAACTTACCCAGAACTACGTCGGGTGCATCCTGGGCTGCTTCTGCGGTCACATGGTTGAGATGCCCTCTGCTCACTACTTGTGGAGCCCTTGGGGTCTGAGGTGTCCCACGGCCTTGTCCTGCATTTGGAGCTCGTGTTGGTGTAGTCCCTAGATTGAAACGAACTGGGGTCATTGCTGGGCGTTTCTGGGGACAATTGCTGGCATAGTGCCCCATGTTCTTGCAGTTAAAACACTGCACTCCTGCTGCTGAAGTCTTGTTCTGCTGGGGTTGGCCACCGTTGCTTGCCCGGGGAGTTTGTGGATTTGGGCGAGGTCCTGAAAAGGGAGTCCTTGGTATGCTTGACTCTGAAGGTTTGTGAAAGTGAGGTGCATTGGGGCGGAATCGAGAGCTGCTTGCTCCTTGCTGGGCTTGAAACTTCCTCTTCCGTGTTTCATATAGCTGACGCTCAGCATCTTCTTGGACAAAGGCCTTGTTCACTAGATGCTGGAAGGTCGGGAAATCATTGGACACCAGCTGCACCTTGAAGTTGGGGTCAAGTCCCTGCGTGAACCTCCAAATCTTGGTTGCCTCCGATGTGACCTCTTCAGATGCATACCTGGACAGTTGGGTGAACTTGTTCAGGTATTCGGAAACACTGAGGTTTCCCTGCTGCAGTTGGTAGAATTCTCTTTTCTTCATTTCCATTATCCCAGTAGGGATATGGGCGGTGCGGAAAGCTTCAACAAACTCATCCCAATTGATGGCTTGTGCATTTTGATGGGCGGCGCGATAGTTTTCCCACCAGTTAGCAGCCATTCCCTTGAGCTGGTGAGCAGCATACAGCACCTTCTCATTATCGTTGCACTGAGCTAGGACCAATTTCCTTTCCACATCCTTGATCCAATCATCTGCCTCCAGGGGATCCACTGATCCAGCAAAAGTGGGAGGCCTTGTCCTCATGAATTCTCCCAACTTAGACTGGGGTGCCTGGTTGGGTGCCTGCTGGGCTGGCTGCACTTGGTTTTGTGCTAAAGCTTGAAGAAGCTGAAGTTGCATGGCCATCATCTGTTCCAAGTTGGGGGCCTGAGCAGGAGGTGGTGGAATGTTGTCCTCTGGCTGATTGTTGGAGTCACGGCTGTTGCCAGGGTTGCTCCTTGTGTTCACCATCTGAAGTGGTTTAGGTTAGCAGAAGGTAAGAGGGAACTAGCAAAGGTAAGAGATTAGGGGAACTAAATCACATTCCAAGCCAACACACAAGAAGAAACCAGCAACCACTAAGGGGAAAACTTTTATTAAAATCAAGATAACTCCATGGATGGCTGTACCACAAGTGCACATTGGCCTGGTACAGTCCATCTAGCACACCAAATCATAACAATAAGCGTTCTAAGGACGCGGACATTTTATTTGGGTACTACTGACTCAAAAAACTACTAATCCTCTCCAAAGACGCGCTCTTCAGGGTCCTCTTCCGGGTCTTCTTCTGGATCCTCCTCCGGGTCTTCCTGACGCTCTCTCACGTGGTGTCGTGAACAGTCACACTCGGCCGAGGCACGGTTACGACTGGAGGCAGTCGACCGAGAACAAGAACGAGAAGGCTTGCACTTCTTGAGGGTAATGACCGGCGGCGGACTGGGGCGTCACACCTTCTTGCGTGCTGTAAGTCTGATGTGGAGTCCTGAAAGTCGAGCTGGTGCCGGGTTGTTCGGGATGACAGCTGGTACTGGAGAAGACGGCGTGTAGTCAACTACGGGTGAAGACGACGTGTAGTCAGCTGTGGCCCTGAGACGTCCCAGCTCAAACTCAGCTGCCTGACACTGGAGAAGCTGTGCGCGAAGCGTGTCGGAGTGCTGATAGCTGGAAGTGAGAAGCATCCGGAGTTGTCCAATCTCCTCCTGAGCTCTAGCATAAGTGACTGCCATCGCCTGGGTGAGCTGCACCTGATGTGACAGTCGAGGATCGTCAGCTGGAATATCAAAGGGATCTGGATACCTTTGTCCTACCCTGGGGTTGATGAAGAAGCAAAAAGGGGACTGATGTACAGCATCCTTGTGCAAGTGGCACAACTCGTCAATGGCGAGGCGTGCTGCGTCCTGGACAGCGTCGAAACAGCGGGACCAAGGGTGCTTGATGGGGTATGTGTGGGAGTTGAATTCCTCTTCCCGTGCATACAGGAATACCTCCATCGTCCAAGAGTCTCGATCCAGGATCCGCGTCTTCCGACCCCTGAAAATGGGCGACTGACGGTACTCCAAGCACTGCATCAGCTGCCGGAGAAGGCTAGCGAATGCTCCAGCATCCTCTCCATGTGAGTAGTAGTCCCACGAGGCAGCGGAGGATGAACCGGCCATCTACAAAGTTGAGTAAAAGAAAAGATTAGGACAAAGTTTTTAATAAAGGGAGTTGGAGACAAGAACGAGATTCTAAGTAGGAAGAGAGTAGAAGTAAAGAAGCTTATACATTTTTAATATACTCTTTTTATAAATATAAGTCCTTATGGTTTGCCATTCTTAATCTAGGTCATGTCCTATAGTCAAATTGGCTCTGATACCATCTCTGTCGGGCCCCCGGATTACCAAACCCGGACCCTCTGTGTATTACAGCACTAGTCCCAGATCAAAGCTAGTGCACACAGTCAAACAGAATGGAAAAACATCACCAACAACGATTTATTACAATAAATAAGAGTACTGACCACCGGGTCACATTATTACACTGGAGGTTTAAGACCTCGCACACAAGAAATAAAGCGGAAGCAAAGATAACTCGAGGACGACCCATCAATTCGCCACAGGCAATTGACTGGGGAAGCGCGACCTAGTCCTCCGGGAAGAATCCGTCGCAGCCACAAGCGGAGCAGTAGTCATAGTCACCTTCTTGAGCTTCAACTTCCTCTGAGATTTTATTTTTAAGTGTAGCATGTGAGTACATAAAGTACTCCGCAAGTCTTGGGAAAAATGCATAGATGCAAGGCTTAACAAAGGAAGGCCATATGGTTCTTTTGCACAAAGCAATATTTGAAATCTCAATTACTACTAGTTATTTTCGAAGGCATCAATTTAATGAAGTAAATGTTTTAACAGAATTAACTTTCTAGTGAAGGTTCCAACTACCAACACTAGCTAACCAATTACCATTGGTCAAGTTTTAAACTACGGGCTCCATCCACCCTCTCTGGCTCCATCCGCCAGGATTCCCTTCCGAGAGTTCCCTCCACTCTTGGAATACAAAATTTTCATTTTAAAAACCAAAACCAGAAATCTACCAGGTGAATGCATTCCTTGCCCGCCCTTGACCGTGGGCACGGCTATTCGAATAGTTTTACACTCTGCAGAGGTTGTACAACTTTACCCACAAGAGATAAATTATCCTAAAAGTCACACGCTTCCTTTGGCATGAGACCCAGATAAAATATCACAAAGCCTTTACCTTACTCTAATCTAGCTGGATACCACCCGCTGAGGTTTCACCGCAGAAGGGTTAAATCCGCCCAATCTGAAGCCCCCTCTTGCGCCATATGAGTACAGTAAATCCCTGTCCCTCACTGTGAATAACCAGTCCATCCCTGGCACCCACTTTCCACTGGTGGCACCTAAACTAGGCTATCATAAGTTAGTCAGCTAGGTCGTACCCATATAGACTTGTGGTTGTACGGTTAATGCTCAGTCTGGACAAACACAAGCGTCGGTCCTTAGTTGACTAGGGTGGAACATACACTTAACAAGTTCTCGTGCTTACTGCACCAACCCAAACAGCCATCCACCCTAATCTAAACCAACTTTCACATTTTTATTTTATTTTGAAAGATCAGTGGCAACTCCAATTACCACTACATTTATAAACACAAGGGTCCAGGCATAATTTTCCATTTTCAAGATTTTCCAAAGTTATTAGATAGCATGACTAAGCATTAACCTACCATTCTAATATTCACAAAGATTAATAGTAATCTCATTATTGAGACAAAGGAAGTTCTAGGGTGACAAGGTACATGGCAATCAATGTCAAAGGAGGGTATAACAAAGTTGGAATAACTAATTCCTAAAGATTTGAACTAATATTTTATGTAAATAGCAATGCATACAATTTAAAATAATTAAAACATTTTCAAAAGCATAGGTTCAAGATGATCAAAGGAGACTTGCCTTCTTGCAGGGTTTCTGGGTCTTCTTGTTGCTGTGAAGAGGGATCGTCGACAACGTTGGAATCTACGCGAGAAAAGACGAAGCAAACAAAGCAAATAAATACAAAAGAAAATTCAAATAAAATCCAAAAATTCAACAGAGGCCATAGTTGGATAGATTATGATTTTAGATGAATTTAGAAATTTGAATGGCTGGATTTGGAGTTAAAATGAGAAAGTTATGTTCATTTGAAAATCTCATATTTGAATAAATCTAGAAATTCCCAAATTTCTGACAGGTGGGGCCCACTGGAATATTAGATTTTAATTTCTATTTTTATTTTGAGAGACTGACAGGTGGGGCCCACTGAACAGTAACCACTGGCGGTCACTGACATGTGGGACCCACTGGACAGTGTGCCCACTGACTCGACCTCTGACACATGGGACCCACTGGACTCCGGGCCCACTTGTCAGAGTCCAGCACAGAGGGGTGGGGCCCAGGCGGCAGTGGCCAGCGCAGACCGGCGGCCGCTGACGTGTGGAGACCACTTGTCAGTCGCGGATAAATAACGAAAAACTCAACCTCAGCGTGCGGAGCCGAGGGCTCGAACGCGCGCCGAGGGAGTCGGGGGAGGGGAGAGCGAGCGGTGATAGCCAAGTGAGCGGGGAGGCGTTGCCTACCCCTAATGGGTAGGTAATCCCTTTGAGGGTTACCTGCTGGAGGTCCAGCAGAGGTTGTCGGAGGCAAGGTCGTCGGCGGCGAGGGAGGGTCGGAGGGGTGCGGTTGACGTGTGAAATGCAATCCTTGAGCGGAGGGGGTTCGGTTGGAGGGGTCGACGAGGTGCGGCGACGAGCGGAGAAGGCCGGCGACTAGGGGGTGGCGGAGCTGGCTCGGGTCCTCCGGCGCGACGGCGCTCCGGCGGCGGGGAGGGGCGGCTGAGGTGTCGGGGAGGATCGCACGGACAAGAGGGAGCTCGGGGAGGCGACGGCTGGCTCCGGGGATGACCGAGGCGGCGGCGAAGGCTCGCCGGAGTACTTACCGTGCGACGGTGCTCGGGGCTTAGGGAGAGAGGTGGAGTGCGTCTGGGTGTTGGGCGGAGGGAGGCGAACCGAGGGATGGCTTTTATAGGGGCGCAGGGGGAGCAGGGGAGCGGCAATCGCTCGCCGGTGCTGGCGGCCGAAAAAGGAAGGGAGGGGGAAGAAACGGGAAGGGGAGGCAGAGAAGGAAGGGAGGCGCGGAGATCGGGGATTTGTTTCCCGGCGGGGCTCGGGGTTGCCAAAACCGTGGAGAGGCAGGGAAGGCAGGGCCGGATCCGGCGCGGATTGGTTGCCGGCGCAAAGAAGGAAAGCGGGGAGAGAAGAAAGGAAGGAGGCGGCTCCGCGGGGACGACGGGCCTGGCAGGCGGGGCCGGGTGGCAGCGGGAGCCAGAGCGCGTGCGGCTGACGGGCGGGGCCCGCAGGTCAGCGAGGTGAGGGAGGGTGTGAGAGCGGGCGGCTGGATGGCCCGCGCGGAGACTCGGCTCATCCGAGCCGTCCACGCGTCGAGCGCGGAGGAGGGGAAGGCGGGGCCGCCGACTGACGGGCCGGGCCCGCTGAACAGCGAGGGAGAGGGAGGTGCGGCTTGGATCGTCCGAGCGGCGACGTGGGAGATCTGGGCCGTCCACGCGTCGGCCGAAGGGGCAGGGAGGAATTTTTAATGATTTTTAATTTCAGAAAAGGCTAGGAATTGATTTAGGCCTCAGAAAAATATGAAAATACCTCCAAAAATTCCAGAAAAATACACAGAAGCTCCTGGAGATATTTTGGACTTAATAAAATTATTTCCAACTACTGTTGATGTTTAATTTTCATATTTTGAATTACTTTTTAAATTCTAAAAATAGGTTTTTAAATTCCAGAAAATCCAGAAAGGCAAATAAAAGCCAAGTAAAATCCAATTAGCTTAAAATAATTAATTTGAATTTAAATTTTTCAAAAAGCCAAATTTTGGGATGTGACAATGAGTCCGAGAGTTTCGATAAATTTACTTAGCCAAGTTGCACTTTGCAGACTTGTGGTTGCACTGTTTTACACAGGAGGTCATGACAAGATTCAGTCCTTAGTGGTATCTGAGCGGTTCTACCACACTCCACAATTTGTGCCTCCATTGCACCACATACCAGCTCCCAATTCATTCGCTCAGAAATTTAAGCAAGTTGAGAGTTTTGGGAGCATAAATTAACCATGTCAAAATATACCAGTCATTCCCACCATGACTGTCCAAATCAGTTTCTCATGACTAAAAGTGATGCTTGGGGCATTTTATTACCCCGGGTTCCTAAACAGTGCTAAGCATGGCGTATTATTAAGGGCTTATTTTCAAAAACTAACCATTATAATTTTTCCTCTAGGGTGACAAGGCTCACATACGCAATATTCCAAGGAGGGGTGTAATACTAATCAAATTGAACAATGCGCATGTAGCTAAAATTCTTAAATCAAACATATCTTTGCACATAAAATAACAGCATGCAATTTGATAATTTAAACAAAAGTAATTTGTATAAAATGTAGGTTCAATATGATCAAAGTGTTGACTCGCCTGGCGCGGTTTACCGCGGTCTTGCGCTCACACAAAGTTGCCTCATGCGATGATCTTTAATTTCTGGTCTTCATTGATCTCGTTCCCGCTTGATCCGTAGAATCTTCAGGCTCCAATTTCTAATTATGCGGTAAACGACTGAATCCAAATAAAAGCAAATAACTCAAAAGATCCAAATAAATCCGGATAAACTCAACTTTTGTATTATTATGAGTTAATGGGTGATTTGAGGCAAGGCCGGTGGTAGAAAACGATGACTCGATCTTTTATTAATTGTTTCTTTTATTATTTTTATATTTATCAAGGAAGTTCTATGAGTTAGGCTAGACCTATGATTTAATGTACATGTTTAGCTGGGTATTATTTTGTCGAGTGCTATTATTCCGGGCATTTTAGATTACCGAATTAATTTTAGAGTCTAGGTGTATAGCATTTTATGGTATGACATTTTATGTAGGCTCAGTTTTCATTAAGCCTATTTCTACTTGAATTAGGATTCAGTTGTATGGGCCTTAACATGTTACTTCATGCTCATCGTTGTTATTTATTAGATCCAGATTTTAAGTTTTACTTAATGGTATTATTATTTTATCTATGCTTTAGTTACTATTATGCTTAACATTATTTCTAGTTTTAGTTTAAACTTAGCTATCTGAGTAAAACTTGACATATATCATTTTTATGTGATCCCAATTACTCGCGTTAGTGGTTACATGTTTACTTTGGAGTATTTATATGTTTATGGGATTATTTTGGTATTTGATGACCTAGGGCTGCTATATTTTATCATCTGTATAATATTAGGACCTCTTATTTTGAGTGCTCTTCTAAACACTACTGATACTAATGTTTTATCCTTTTACAAGTCGAGCCTGCTATACATGAGTACATTTTGTCATCATTATTAACTAAAGCTACCATTTAAGATTTCATGACTGGTGGTATATTAACGATAGCATTTATATATATATATATATATATATATATATATATATATATATATATATATATATATATATATATATATATATATATATATATATATATATATATATATATATATATATATATATATATATATATATATATATATATATATATATATATATATATATTCTTAGAAGGTCTCTTCATTTTAGTTGTTATTTGGCTTAGCTTTAATTAAAATTCATTTACCTAACAAGGCTCGTGTTACAAGGTTATATTTCAATATTTGCTAATTGGCAAAACCCACCATACAAATATATTTAATGGGGCATGGTAAATATTGGGCTTAGATTTTTCTTATAATTAAGGGTAGTCCTTAATTTAGAGCCTTGATTTCATAATATTCAAACCTCTTACTTGGAATTTCTTTTCAATTAAGCTCTTTACTAAATTTGAATACATAATCAAAGAAAGTTTTCTTTATTACTACCTTTAATTAATATCTAGTCTTTGGGTTAGTTATTCACATAACATTAATTAATCATATATATAACAACCAACCTACATTCAAATATTATACATTATGGTTTTATGACCCAATTAAATTTATCAGCTTACAGGGATTATTTACCAATTTTTCCTAAACTGAAATGATTAATAACAACAAAATAAAAAGAATGAAAACTTGCACCAAGAGGGAGTCGAACTGAGGACCTGCTGGCTTGGTGTGTCGAGTGCATCCTAGTAGCCAAGTGAGCGGGGAGGCCTGACTGGCTATAGTCGGGCAGAAAAATAGAAATGTTAAGGGTTGGGAGAGGTCAAAACAGAGGATATCGGACCGATCGGAGAGCGACCTTGCCGGCGGCGAGTGGCGGCCGGAGGTGTGGGGCTGATGCCCAAAATGGGTCGCGGGAAACGTATACTGGCTACGAAAGGCGGCACACCGATTAAGTCGGTGGCGAAATAGGCGGGCGGCAGCCCAAGGCGGTTGGCGGCGGAGGTGGAAATGGGGCGGCGGCGCCGGCGTGGAGGGAAGGAATCCGGCGAGTGCTCAAGCAATAGAGGATGCTGAGGAAGCTTACCCCGTTGCTGGTTGGGCCGGGGAGAGTCTACGGTGGGCCGACGGCGATGGCCATGGGTGGCGCAAGGAGGTCGCCGTGGAGGAGTAACACGGGCGGCGAAGAGCGTTGGCCAACGTTTGGAGGAGGTTCGGGGCATCAAGCGATCACTTCCACCGCGAAGAATCGGACCGGAATTCGCCGAGGAGGGAGCGGCAGCAGTAATGGCGGCGGTGGCCGGAATTGGGGAAAAGTGGCCGTGCGGCGAGCTCGGGGTGATCAGGGGCAATTGGTCGCGGTGGGAGGACGAGGGAGATGAGGCGGGGCGGATGGAAGAGTTTGCTCGCTTTTAAGGATCCCGAGCCGACCGGGCGGCGTGGAAGGGCATGGCGCGGCCGGAATTCGTGTGACGAGGTTGGGCGCGGTGACGTGCGGGTTGGGCGCTGCGACGTGGCCGTGGTCCTTCGGGCGTGCGAGGCGCAGAGCGAGTCGGCGCAGAGGGAGGGAGCGCGCGGCAAAAAGGGAGAGAAGACGTGGAGCTTGCTCTGCCGTGGAAGAAGAGAGGAAGAGGGGAAAAGAAAGGAGGAAGAAAGGGCTAGGCGCGTGGGGGGTCCGGACCGGGTGGTCGGCAGAGAGAAGAAAAAGTAGGGCCCGCTGGCAGAGAGGAGATCTGGTGGGGAGAAAAGAAGAAAAAGAAAAGGGAGAGGAAGAAAAGGAGTGGGGCCCACAAGTAATAGAGAAAGGGAAGGAAAAAAAGAGAGGCTTAGAATTTGGATGTTTAATTTTGTATTTTGAATTTCTATTTTCTCTTTAAGATTATGGATTCTAATTTCTGAAATTCTATTTCAAGTCTTTGCCCAATTATCTAAATACAAAATATAATAGTTATTTTATTTGATGTTCTTATTTCCATACCTTTATTTCCTTTATTGCTTTACTCATCATATTAAATGCTTAGTATGTTATATATTTTGTTTTATGTATGTGTGTGTGTATATATATATTATTGTTATTTTGCTGGTTTACTTAATTTTGCGTACATATACATATATATGTTTTATTATTATTATTATTATTATTATTATTATTATTATTATTATTATTATTATATTGCTAAATTCCTACTTGCACCATTTGTGTGTATGTATGTATGTATGTATGTATGTATGTATGTATGTATGTATGTATGTATGTATGTATGTATGTATGTATGTATGTATGTATGTATGTATGTATGTATGTATGTATGTATGTATGTATGTATGTATGTATGTATGTATGTATGTATGTATGTATGTATGTATGTATGTATGTATGTATGTATGTATGTATGTATGTATGTATGTATGTATGTATTGTGTTTGCATTTTATTCATTCACTTTATTGCTAGCCATGCCATTATTTTCAAAAGGAGATTTTATATTTTTAACGTAGGTTTCTCTCTCCTTATACTGGATCATCTTTTCAGATTCGTATTTTAAAATTTTAGTTTTCTATTATTTGCATATCCCCTTTTTTTGGTATTATTATTGTTTGTCTTTGTCTTTTATAAATTCTTAAAAATTTGAAACTTCATCCAAACTCAGGAAAACACCATAAAATCCGAATTTTCAATAAATATATTATAAAATAATGCAAGAGGTTCATATTTTTAAATTTAAATTTCTCATCATGTTACATGGTGGCTGCCTTTGCAGGAGAAGCATGAGTAATTGGCCTGGTAGTTGGTGCTTTCATTCAAGAAGTTCTAGATTTTTGTGTTGAGATGGATGTTGCCTTTGCTGGTGCACTTGCTTTCTTTGTAGATGTCCTTGTATTCTTTTATGCCACAACCTTACCATTATTGGTCTTGCCTTGGTTGGTGCTTGTAGCTGATTGGCTGCTTCTTTTCGTACATGTTTGAGTAAACTCAGTGGGCACGTAATGAGCAAATATTTTAGGCCAGTTGTAATGTACAAAAGAAAGAGATTACCTCACCTTTTCCTAGTATTTGGCTCTGGATGTACAAGTTGCCCTTCTCCTCCTCCCTGTTGGGCAACATCGTCGGGAATTAGAGCATTGCAACCAGCTTCTTGATGGCCCAACTGACCACATCACTTGCATCTCTACCTCTTCCTACCAGGGTCAAGGCACCCTCTGATCCTATGGTTCCTTAGTATTCCAAATATCCTTTTCTGTATTGGAGGATGTACCTTGAAACCGAGGTCAAGACATCTGGTTTTAGCATACAAATCCCTGATCACACTTGGAAGAACAACACCCTGCAACTTCCTTCCTATCCTTCTCCTAGGATTGGTATGTTGTCTAAGTGTCCTCCTGAAAGCTTTAATATCTGGAAATGAAGCACCCTTCTCTATAACAGGATTGGCATCGTCAATTGCAATCACTTACTCACAGTCGACCTCATCATTAATCTCTATTTCATGAACAGCATCCTCAACAACACTAGGGTTAGCACTAGGCTCTTCAAGTAACACATCAGCTGAATCATTATCATGTGGATCAGCAGTTCCATTTTGAGTAGGAGGATCACTCTCACCATATAAGTACTCATCATTGATGCCTATGTACACATAAAGGTCATCAAAAGGATCATTTGGCATTGTGATAGATGCATGAGCTTTTGAGCTTACTAGGTGATGACTCATGCATACCAAAGCTTTGGCCACCAATTGTTTGGCTGCAATTTGCATTGCAAGGGTCTGCTTAACTTGAGGTGCTAGGACATGCTTGAATTGGGCAATCATTTCTATGCTGCTAAGATAACTCTTCACTAACCTCATCAAGCAATGATTCACCAGAATCAAACACATGGACAATTAGTGAATCTTTTCTCTCACCTCGGTACATGTTGAACATATCACGAATTTGTGAATTGTCCATAAACCTGACATCTTCCCCTTGATTTTTATCAAAAACCCAAACTACTGGTGTTTGCGTACAACCCTAGGTTACCTCATTGGCTAAATGCTTCATGAAGCTGTCCATAGTGAAATTATTGGAATCAACTACCTAGTCTAGTATTCTCCCATTGCTATACATTTTCCTACCATTTGCTTCTATTTTGCAAAATGCTTCACATATATCTGCATCTTAAATGTTTTGTCGCAGTCAATGCTAAGAAAAATTTTAGAAAACATCGAGTCAAACCATGACAAATATACCTACAGATCCCATATAACTATGTTAAAACTAATTTTAAACACTAAATCATAAAACAGAGTTAGGGATCGAGCCTTACCCAGCCGAAACCCACTCCATGTCACACTCACGCTAAGGGGCGCAACGCTACTACGACTCGAGCGCAGAGGGTCACCGAAGTAAGAAGACTACTCTGTAATTACTGCGAGCCCGCCGCCTCTGTGAGCGACGCCGACCACTACCTGGAAAGCAGCCATGGCTAGGGTTGGCCGGTTGGAGCCTAGGTCAAAGAAACAACTGGGGAATCGCCTAGAGATGAGCCTGATGGCCACCGTAGGAAGGCAGCCATTTCTCGAAGATGGCAGCTAGGTCTCAAAAACGAGTGGGGAATTAGTTGGGTAGCAACCCCTTAGGAAAACACAGAAGGAAGGGCAGTACTGTCCAACGAAAAATATGAAATCAAATACACATTGTGTATTCTTGTAAACTGGAGATGGATTGACCATAATGGTATTTCTAGAAGTATTTAACGAGGAGTGTCATTTCCCAAAGAGACGTGATTGCAATGGCATTTCTCGAAGATAGTACGGTTGCAATGGCATCTAACGAATTATCCTGCCAGGCTCAGCCGTCAGGGGAAGGTCAGCGTCACCAGCAACCCTGGTGATACGCCCACCATGCACATGCCCCGCAAGCACCAAGATCAGGACCTCGCCGTCGATGACTTCGAAGAGGAGGAGATCGACCCCGAGCTCCACTACTCCTTCTAGCGCAACAGCAGGGTATGCACCATGCACCTTTTCTCTGCCCACGTCCAATCTTTCCCCCTTCATCGGAGCCCTTCTTTTTTCTTGATGTGGGTGATGTGCTGTAGGTTTTCGAAGAATCCTAAACTTGATAAGGTTGCAGTTGTAATGGAAAGGTTTCCCTCAGGCACAACTAGCAAATTTAGGATTCAATCGAATAGTAATGTCATACAACTAAAGAAACAAAAGAAAGTGTTTTTAGATAGACGCACTGCAAAAATATGAACCTTGTTGGCCAAAAACTATGGGGTTGCACTTAATTGTTACCCTCACAATAGTTGAGACAAAGAACAAAATAGATTCTTGTGAGTAGCATAACAAGCTTATAAATTGTATTCGCTGAAATCATACGTTTGCTTGTAGCCATCACAATTGTTACCTCTATATTTGCTCCCATGTCACGGTTTGCATCTTCATTGAAGTACTTAGATATTGTTTGGCTCAAGATAGATACGTTACGTGGATACTTCACAAAAGTCATATATCTATATTAGATACTGTACCAGATACGGATATTGTTTTGATACACTTCGATACATATCCTGCACATAGCCTTGAATTTATGATTATTTAAAAAAATAAATCTTGATACTTCTCCGATACTTCATTGATTTTTCGCTGATATGTTAGACCTAATAACACCTATCCTTCAGTATACACACAGATTGAGTCAGCCACCCCACGCCCGCATCTCAGGAGTCACGAGTGGAGGCGGCATCCTCAGCACTGCCGTTCCCGCCTCCATCTAGTCACCGGCTCCCCTTCCCGCCACTTCCTCGACCCGCCACCTCCACGCTGCCAAGAGTGAGAGACCCCGCCGCCTTCACGCCCAATTTCGTTCCCTCTCTGCCAAGACAACAACGCTTGGATACTCGACGCTTCCCATGGGTGAGGGAACCCCCTTCTTGCTGAGTATTTCCTTCGAGGCATGTTTCTTTGGGGGTTGGATTCTTCTGCTCTTGGCGATTGTTCTTGGGGGTGGGGATTTGGGGCTTTGGGCCACTACACTAGTGGATTTAGGGGTTGTTTTGAGTGGGAAGAGATGGATTCCTACTGCGGCGGTGATTTTACTATGGTTCTTTGTCTCGCCTTGTCGGTGGTTTAGGCCTCGGGGTGTCTGGATTGATGCGTTTGGGGGCACGGAGAGATTCTTCCCTAGAACTGTTCTTTTGGAGTTATGGTTGGTGCGGCGCCAGATTGGGATTCTTTGCCTCACTTTGTTTAGTGGGGATCTCCACACGAGGTATGTATGAGAGCTCTGACTTCTAAGATTCAATTTGATCTGGTTTTGTATATGATTTGAGCTTGGCTTCCAACTCTTTAAGTAATGCATCCTTTAACTGCAGTTCTTGCGAGAACTTCTCAAGCTCAGCAGACTTCTCCAACACAAATTGCTTAAGGCTGTCACATTGCGCTATCCAAGGGCGGAACTGGGCCTCAAGCTGGGTAGGTTATAGCCTGAGGCCCAGCAATTCTATTAGTACTACCTCTATTTAGTACTACCTTTATAATATATATAGTATACCGGCCCAGCCCGAGGCTTGAAATCATATCTACCTGGCAGCACAAAGCACGCACGGCCATGCACCCTCAGCCCACCAAGCCAGCAAAGAATGCCTCAGCGGCAGCCCAAACCATGCGCGCCCTTAGCCACCAAGTGAAGGAACCCTAACCCTAAATAAAATCCCCCACTGAGTAACTCCAATCCACAGCCCACAGACATTCGCCGACCACCGCCAGCCCCCCGATCCACGTGAGCGCGACAGCTCCCCCATCCGCCGGCCTCGCTTGCATGATGCCATTGTAGCGCCGCCCTCGCCTGTAGTCCTTCACGACACCACTGGCCTCGCTTGCACGCATCGTGTGTCCGCCGGCCACCGTCCTCACCCCTCACTCCTGACGCGACGACACTGCAGTCTGCCAGCCACACCTGCACGATGCTACTACGGCGCTGCCCTTGCCTGCATGATGCCGCCGACCGCCGCCCTCGCCTGCACCACCCGTCTTCCGACCTACACCGCCCCGGCGCCCCCCTCCCGGCCTGCGTCGCCCATCTCCCAGCCAGCGCCGCTCTGACGCCCCCTCCCGGCCAATGCCGCCTAGCTCCCGGCCAACGCCGTCCCGACTCCCCTTCCCCCTCTCCTCTCGGATCTCGGCCAGCGCCGCCCACTAGGCCCACCCTCCTCCCGGTGCTACCACGCCTCTGGCCGCGCCGGCTCCCAGCTAGCGCCACCCTAGTGCCCCTCCTCCCAGCCTGCGCCGCCCGCCTCCTGGCCTACATCGCCCCGGCGCCGCCCTCCCGATAGGCATTTTCAATGGTAATGCATCTAACACATTCTTAAAATTTGTCAGAATTTAAGCTTTTGATAGTATATATTGGATAGCTATGGCCATAACCAGCGGCGGATCCAGCAGTGGGGCGGGGGGGGGGGGCTCGAGCCCCCCCTACCGCTACCGGACCCTTGGAGCCCCCCCCTAAATTTTTAGCCATGAATGTATAATGTAGAAGGGACTGAGGTCGAGCTGAAGGTACTTCAACCCCTCCAAAAAAATTTCCTGGATCCGCCACTGGCCATAACAACATATATTATGCCCATATTGACCAATGGCTCAAGTATGGTTGAGAACTTGAGATCATGTGTGATAACTGGATGATTGAGCACCTATAATCTAGCATGATAACTGGATGATTGAGCACATGTGATCCAGACACCTTGTTTTCAAAATTTACAGGGGTGATTAGAACATTTGTATGTACCTGTTGTGTTGTTTGTTCATAGGATTCTTCTAGCTGAGCTCAATTCTTAATGCAAGCTATACTGACAACATATTTCCACTTTCATATCTTGCCTGTTTAACCTGTATTGATAGTTTGATACATCAAGCTACTAAGCAATGGTTACTTTGAAAACGTGTAGGTATACTTACAGGCTTGCCCATAAGTTAATGAACTGTACCCTCATCTGGAGCAAGTCATACAACTTCAAAGCATCACCTTATCCAGGACAAGATTCTTTGCAATGAGTTGTCATATTTGGTGACATGGGAAAGGTACATATGTTCTTTCATTTCTATCTTAGTTTTATTTAATATTTTTCATGTAACAATTAGCCATTTTGCAATTTTAGTGATTCTTCTTTCTGACATTTTTCTTCAAGCAGAGGCAGATGGTTCCAATAAGTTCAATAACTTCCAGCCAGGCTCACTGAACACTACTTACCAGATCCTTAGACAACATCGACATGGTGGTCCATATCGGGGACATTTGCTACACGAATGGCTACTTGTCGCAGTGGGATCAGTTTACTGCACAGATTGAACCAATTACTTCGACTGTACCATACATGATTGGCAGGTCAGTTTAGTGTTTCATTTTAGAATTTTCTTATGTTTTGCCCATGTGTTATTGTCTAATAGCTACAAATAATGGGCATTTCTGCAGTGGTAATCATGAGAGAGATCGGCCCGGAACTGGCTCTTTCTTTGGAAACCTTGACTCCGGTGAAGAATGCGGTGTTCCTGCTCAAACTGTGTTCTATACTCCTACTGAGAACTATGCAAATTTTGGTAATTTTAGTGGCTTAATAAGGCCATAACAGTTCCTTTAGATGTCATCTCTGAATTTTACTGACAGAACAGCTATGGTTCTTCAGGTATTGTAGGAGCCCAGATTTTAACATCTGGAATCCTCTGTGATTCCACCGCACTATTCCCTGAATTAGTAGATAGTGCTCACATATTACAGTTCTGAATATCAAAGTACATATCATGCGGAAGTGTAAATATAATAGTAAACTTACTCACGGGCCGATTGGTCCGAAATCAACAAAATGCAGCAGCGGAACCAAGGTTATTACGGCGGCGCGGCGAGGCGCGGCGCCTCACCACGTTCACACAACAATATCGCTTATGGCGCGCGGCGTGGCGACGCCATATGACGTGCGGCGTGGTGACACTATGCATACATCTTAACTTAGTTTGGTAAATGTAGTAGAACATACATACCTTGATTTTATCTATTCTTGAGCTCATGTAGTACCATCATCTACCAATGTACTTTCTCCTCCTATATAGCACATATCCCCTTGTAACTTGCAAGTTGTGACATGTAGCTTGTTACAATACATTACAATGATGGATATTTGATATTACATTTAATTGAGTAAATATGGATTGAATGACATACCTTGTTCATACTTGATAATATGCCATAACTTCTCGTAATCCACAAGCTACATGAAAATGGGTCAATATGAAGTGAATAACTAAGAATTAAAATATATAATTACATGAACAATGAGCAACATGACAATTAACAAACATGACATAACCAACATAAGTCCACAGTCCACAAGCATAGAGTCATAACTCATAAGTCCACAACAATAACATAAATGCAACCCTCTCATCTCACAAAAGTCATCCAAGTCCAACTCTCTCAACTCTCAAAAGTCAACCAACTCGAACTCATCTAAATTAGTAGATGCTACAATGTTATTTCCATCACTATTTTGGATAGCATCAATTGGATCTTCACCATAATCATCCACATCATCGTCATCAAGCATGATTTCTTCTTCCTCTTCTTCTTCATTGCCCGAGTGTGGCTCATCTTCTTCAACCATTCTTGATGTACATTTCACACGCCGAGTGTAGGTCACAGGATCACCATGAGCCCTCCTACGAAGATTACGACCTTGAAGCTCGCGTGATGCACCAATGGCGTCATCAACATGGTCCCACATAAGATCACACCCACGAGCATCTTGAGGCGGTTCGGCCATTGGGTCAACCCATTCATTGCCCCAATCAAACTCTTCTATGACCAAAGGGTCATAACTTTTGCCACCTTCCTCACGCCGCTTTTGAAATCTACTTGTCATCTTTCGGTTGTATGCAACATAGACCAAATTATTCAATTTCTTGTGCTCTAACCGATTTCTTTTATTGGTATGGATCTACAAATGATCAAAGTAAGCAAAAAATTAATAATATGTTTGCTGAAATTTTGCTAACTAAATTAATCAACTTGACTTACAAATTCAAATGTACTCTAATTTCGCTCACAACCGGATGATGAAGCACAAAGACTAACGATACGCTTTGCAAATCTTTGTAGCTCAATGGCTCTACCTCCATATGAACGCCACCAATCAACTAAAATGACAAAAATACATGTATGTATTAATATTATGACTTAAGACTAAAAAAACATACATGCTGAAATTTAATAGCTAAAACTTAAAACACTTACGAGGGCTCCTTGTGTTGATGTTTTGGATTGCTATTTTATTTGGAAAGACATCTCCGCGTTAGTCCTCATAGAGAATGCCTTGTTGATCGATCTTATTTCTAAGATCCTCATCTTCTATCATTCTTGCAAGCACATCAGTGAAGCAACCCCTTAACTCCCCAACACGTGCATCATCACCCTTCTTTTGAATGTCAAAGAATTTCCCTGGGTTCAAATAGAGGGCAGCCCCATACAGTGGGGTGTCCATTTGCTTCTCCCAACGCTCTTCTATAATTTTCATGATGCTCTTGAGCAAACCTTTCTTGTTTTGGGTAGGGAAGGCTGCATTGATCCTTTCTTTTGCATGAGCCATGCATGCCGCAACCTTTGGCATGGCAGGCTTCTCATCACCATCAATCATCCTCAATACAACAAGAAGTGGTTGTGTAGCTCTAAGGCAATCCTCAACTGAATTCCAAAACTCTCTAGAAAGCACAATGGCATACGCTTTTTTTCCAGCCTCCGTCTTTGCCATTTAGGTCATAGTCCAATCATTATCAGTAAATAGATACCTCAAAGGGTCTTTGTGCTTGTGCAAACTCCGCAAAGTAAGGAATGTTGTGGCAAACCGAGTAGCCGCTGGTCTCACAAGATCCATCCCACATGTCTTCTCCCTCATTGCACTAAGAAGCCTCCCATGCCTGTAAATAAAAGTGGTGACATGCCGGGCACGTGCAATAGGCTTCTTAAATTCCTTCAACTTACCTATGTCTTCCAACATAAGATCTAAGCAATGTGCAGCACATGGGGTCCAAAAAAGTGTAGGAATCCTTTCCATGAGAAGCTTGCCCGCTGCTTTATAATTAGCACCATTATCGGTGACAACTTGAACAACTTTATCCTTTCCAATGTTAATGATCCACTTCTCTAGCAAATCAGCTAACATTCTTGCATCATGTACTTCACTTGATGCATCAACAGATTCCAAGAAGAAAGTCCCTTCTGGACTGTTGACAAGAAAGTTAATCAAATGTCGCCCTCTTCTATCTGTCCAACCATCCGACATGAGTGTGCAACCATATTGCTTCCACATCTCCTCATGCTTCACCTTTGAATTATCTATCTCCTTAACCACCTCCTCAAGCAATGGTTCCCTTAGCTCATGGTAGCTAGGAGGTTTGTATCCAGAACCATACTGTGCAACGGTCTCCATAGCAATCTCAAATTGTCTTGAATTTGCGGTATTAAATGGTATGCCACACTCATAAAAGAATTTGTCTATCTCCATGTTGACGGCATGCCTTTCTTCCTTGGTCCTCATGCTGGACTGAATGCTACTTTGAGAAGCCCCTTTAGCATGTCTTTGCTCTACAACCTCTGTGGGTGTACGTCGAAGCATTGCGCTAATGGACTTGGTCTCCTTTGGAATCTTTGGTGGTGGACCCTTGAACTTCAAGGTAGATTGTTTTCTTTTAGCAGCTGTCCCTGAGCTTGGCTGCACAACACTCCTAACCTCTTGGGAGTCCTCTGTCACATCATGATCTCCATCTTGTTGTTCTTCTTCATTGTCATCTAGGAAGAGTGGTCTCTCCTTCTTCTTTTTCATCAAAGCATCATGCATCTCTTGTGTGATTGTTGTGGTTGTTTTGGCACACTTTTGAACATCTCCAAACCCACCCACAAGATGCTCCTTAAGCCTCGTTATTCCTCCATGTACAATTTTGCCACAAAGCGAACATTGCACTGAATCTCGGTTGGCCAAAACCCATACTTCCATCCCGGATCATTTGACTTTGCCCTCCGTTCAGGATCGGTCATTGGATCATATGAGTCGGCGTTAGAGCCCCCCGTGCTTTCAGTTGCCATTTGTGATATGTCGTGTTTTTGCATGTTGCAAACTAGCATTAGCATATGAGTATATGACTATGATTATTGATTGAAATTAGTAACTAGTATATTGCAATACTTAGTAGCCTACACATATTTACTGATTTTACTAACTATTTACTGATTTTACTAACTATTTATTGTTCACTGTTCAGACTACTACTGTTCTTCATTGTTCATTTTACTGTTCTTCCGAGTTCCGATCCGATCGCATAAGCGCGCCATGCAAACAATGTAAGCGCCGCTTCGATCACACAGCCGAGTAGCCGACCGGCGCAATGCATAAAACGAGCGGACGCTCGGAGCCTCGGACCGCTCCATAGGCCATTTCACTGGCGAAACCGAGAGTGAGCGAGAGTGTGAGGCGAGTGAGGAAGCTCACCGGTGGAGGCGACGGAGCTGGCGAAGCAGGAGGCGGCGGCGACGGCGGATCCGGCGGCGGCGAAGGCGGATCCGGCGGATTCGGATGCGGCGACGGCGGATTCGACGGCGGCCACGGCGGATCCAGCTGCGGAGAGAGTAGATCCGGCTGCGGCGACGGCGGATTCGGTGGCGGCGGGCCTCTCTCCTCGCTATTTCACCCGGCTGCCAAAACCCTAGAGGTATGTCAGTGAGTGAGTCGAGTGAGTCTGTCTGGCTGTCCACCCCCCCCCCCCCCCGCTATGGCGTCCGCCGAGCGGCGACTTATCATCACAACGCCGCCACGGCGACGCCACACCGCTATATCGCCTCATGGCGGACGGGATACGGCGCACCTCCATGCCATCCGGACGGCATGGAGCTGCTGGCCACCACGATGATATGGCGACAAGATATCACCGATATCTCGACGCCATAATAACCCTGAGCGGAACGAAGCACACAGGTGGACCCTCAGGACATGCCCACAGGCAGCCAACTGGAGGTTCGCGACCTAGCTCTTGACATCTTCTTCGCCATCATGACCCAAAAGTATTGCTGAAGCGTAGTGATCTGATTCCTGATTCTGAATTTGTGGTGAAAGCGAGTGTAAGCACAAACCACTGTGCTCCACGAGCCAATACACAGGATGCAAATAATTAGTATGCAAGGCTTATCAAAGGAGAGGCTCGGGTTATTTTATTTGCCAAAAATCGCTTTTAGTAGCATTGTTATTATCTAATCATAGTGTTATTGTTGCTGCCTATACTCCACCTAGTAATTACCATAATTGACATATTCCACCAAAATACACTTTCTTTATTGATTGTTGTCTAAGACTCCAAATAGTGAATATCATCAATTATGCAATCCACCGATCAATTGTTGCCTCAATCTCCAAACAGTGAGTATCATAATTTATATAATCCACCGATCAAGTGCTGTCTAGAACTCCGAACAGCTAGTGACATCATTTATCTAATCCACCAATATCTTTTGTGTTATGAATACCTAATAATCCAATCTTGTAATAACTATTCATCAACTCTTCCCTTCTGAATTTTATTGATCCTCTAACATAATTACTTTTAAATCCATTGACATCATTTGTGTCAGGACTTTCTAATAATTCAATCCTTTTGTTATTAATCCAACACCATAATTTGATCTTGCAATAATCCCTCTTATTTAACTCTAACTAGTTCACCGGTATACCTCCACCAAAAATATCAGTGATCAAATCTACGATTCCTTATTATACATTCACCAAGATTACCATTGATCAAAATTATACTCCAATAATTGTTATCATTCCTCCAAATTCCCAAAGAGCTATTGAACCACCCAGTAATCGATCAGATTCTATTAATCCTATTATCACCACCATCTCCCAAGAATTTATATTAGTTATCAGTGTTGTAATCCAGCAATTACCTTTATACCTCCTAATTCTCCAAAAATCATTTAACTCATCTATCTAGCCTGTATATTCATTTAGGCTCCACCAATTTATTTCTCTAGAATCCACACCTTCGTATCCTTTTTATGATCGACGTAACTCCACCAACATCTTTATATGTTTACCTCAACAACCATCTTCTTTTCTTACAACGCTATTTATTCTTCCTAACATTTTACTTTGTGGGAAGTATTATCATTATTTTAAAATATAATACATAAAATTTCCTGAGACCTAGCAGTTTTGACCAAAAACATGTGTAAGAGAATGCAATAATAATAGCGATCCAGATTCCATCCACCGTTACATGGTCTCTGCACCATATGCTAGACCTCCAGCGTTATAGCCGCTTACATTATCACTGGGACAACACCAGGGCAACACAAACCAGGGCTTTCCACTGCCCTCCACTTTTCCATTCTCACCCACAAAGTTTTTGAAATAGAACTATATCTGGTTAAGTTCCTATGTCCGCCCTTGACCGTGGGCACGGCTATTCGAATAGTTTTGACTCTGCAGAGTTTGCACACTTTACCCACAAAAGACAGTTTACTCACTGCCCCGCACAATTCCTTAGTCGTGCGGTTGAGCGAACCATCACAGTAACCGTTCAAAGTACCACGCCCCGTCCATCATCTCACCCTATGGGCCACTCCCACTTGCGGTGGGTCACATACGTTGTGCGGGATGTTCGCCTCCTATGCGCCTAGCAGCTGACTCCCCGTACTGCTAGCACGCCGCAGAAGAACTTCACTCACAAAGAGTGTCCCATTCAAGCCGTCACCCAGAATCACTACTTGCACCACCACTTCTCCTCCACCGATGATGATGACTTTCGGGGTCCGGTAAATTTACTAGGCCAAGTTGTACTTTACAGACTTGTAGTTGTACTTCTTTTACACAGGAGGTCATGACAAGATTCAGTCCTTAGGGTTATCTGGGCGGTTCTACCACAAACCACACTCTCTGCACCCTTGCACCATACCCCTGAACCATCCGCCCAGATAAATAAGCAATTTGAGATTTTTGGGAATATAAAATAACCATATCCAACATACACCAGTCATCACCACCATGACTGCCCAACCAATTTTTCTCAGGATTAAAAGTGATACTTGGGCGCTCTCGCGCCCATGAGTATCTAAGCAATACTAAACATGGCATATAATTACAGACTTGTTTTCGAAAGGTTACTATTATAATTTTTGCTAGGGCGACAAGGTTCACAAATTCAAATTTTCCAAAGAAGGTGTAATATTAATCAAGTCAATAATGGGCATATAACTAGAATATTAAATTAAACATGTATTTGCATATAAAATAACGGCATGCAATTTGATAATTTAAACAAAAGTAATTTGCAGAAAATGTAGGTTCAACATGATCAAAGTATTGACTCGTCTTGCATGGTTTACCGTGGTCTTGAGCTCACTCTAAAGCTTTCTCATTCGATGGCCTTAACCTCCTGGTCTTTTTCTTTAACTCGATCTCGATCTTGCTTGATCCATTGAATCGTCACGCCTTCCACTTTCTAATTACGTGCTATGTAACTTGATCCAAATAAATGCAAATAACTCAGAAAGTCCAAATAAATCCAAATAACTCATTTTATCTTTATGATGAATTAATGCGTGATTTCAGGCGAGTGGAGGCAAGGTCGATGAGGCGCAGAGTATTGATGGAGTTAAAAAGGGTTGGAATGAAGTGATAAATGGCTAAGAGGAATCCGTCGAGGCAGATGTAAGGAAGGGTTATAGAGAGAGAATATTCGTGGAAAGGTTTCTCTTTTGGTTCAAGGATTTGTAGGTTACTTGCTCTTTCTTTTATATTGACTCAGAGGGTTCCAGGTGTCAGGTTGGACCTATGTGCTGCTTTATAATATTAGCTTGTTATTTCTTGCATGGCACTTAGCTTGTACATCGTAAGAGCATTAACCCCGACCTAGGGGTTCATATATCGCCTTTAATATAACTTGCATTCTGAGCTAAGGGTTAGTCATTTTGTTAATAGTTTTCAGCATTATGTGCCCAATTGTCATATTTATTACAGTCTTTTATACGAGTCACATACCTGCAATTTAGATAGCAACAACCTAACACTTCAATTTTGTTTAATGTTTGTCGTGAAAGTATTTTCATGACCTTTTTAAAGATATAGGAACAACAGTCATACTTTAGATGGTTAATTGTGTATCACTTAATTATATACTGCTTTTGTTGCGCAAATAGTTTATACAATATATTTTAGGGTCATTTTATGTGAAACACTAACCTAAGCACCAACTGTCATTATTAACTAAATTTTAGTGTTTGAGATTTATTTATTGGCGATGTACTAATGGTGGGGTTTATAAATCATGACTTTCTAATTTAAATAAATATTTCATTTTAAATGGCTTTGGCATATCATTTGATTATAAATAAGGTTAATCTTTGTTTAATTTAAAGACTCATTTTTGTAGGTAACACACTATTCAATTTATTTTCTTGATCTTACCCTTGAATGTATTTTTAATAGGGATTTTCACTTAATTTGGTCATGTACCTAAGTCCCCCTTTTATGAATTCCGTTAATTAAAATTTAGACTTTAATTAAATGTTCCAAACTACATTAGCTACTCATGTATGTCATTTAATCTAATATTAAAGCTTAAAACATTATTTTATATCCCAACCAAATTTATTACATTTCCTAGATTATTCCCTAATTTTTCCACAATTTTTTCGAAGTTAAAACGGGTTACAAAAGTAAAATAAAATAAAAAGAATTGGAAAACTGCGGCCGGCGAATTCGATCTCAGGACCTGGGGGGAAGCTAGCCTTTAACGCGTGCGCTATTAGCCAAGTGGGCGGGGAGCCAGGGCTGACAGAGGACCCGCGCACAATTAGAAAAACCGAGTGGCAGCCAGAGGAAACAGAGGAGAGGCTCGGGCGGCCATGGCCGACAGTGTTTCCGGCGAGGACCGGCCGGGGAGGCTGGCGTGGGTGGAAAAATGGACTCCTTCGGGGATGGGGAAGCTAGTAGGGGAGGCGGCGCGGCATGGGAAGGCACCAAGAGGGGTCGGCGGCGCGGAGAGCGGCCGAAGGTGAGGTAAGAAGGGAACAGCAGCGCCGGCGTGGGGGAGAGGCAAAATTGGAGCGTGCGTGAGCAGTAGCGGACGCAGAGGAAGCTTACCATCGCATCTATGTTGGGGAAGTCGTGCTAGAGGGGGCCGGCGACGATGGCCCACGACGGCGCGGGCATGCCCACGATGCCGGCAATCTAGGGCAAAGGAATTGCGCGGCCGGTGCTTGGGGAGGCCTCAGGGCGCCGAGCCGCAGCTCCCAATGCGAGGAATCGGACGGGGGTGCTCTGAGGGGGTGTGGGCGGCGATAATGGTGGCGGCGGCCGGTTTTGGGGAAAACGGCCGATGTCGCGGCTCCGGTGGCATAATCAACAAATTGGGTTGGGAAACAAGGAATTGGAGAGGGGAAACACACCGCGACGTAGTGGGATTGGTGGGGCTTCACCAGAGGGGAGGTCGGCGTGGTGTGAGGCAGCGACGGCCGAAAACGGGGAAGAGGCAATAGGGAGAAACGGGAGGAGTCGGACTGCTTGTTATAGCCGGAGGGGAAGGCGTGGTGGCATTGCTATTGCTGGTGACCGGTCAACAGGGCATGGGACGGGATGGCGGCGTGGGCGCTGGCGCCGAGATGGGGGCGCGATGGGATGGCGAGGCGACGGAGGCGACGTGCGGTGCGCAGGGTATGGTGGGGTGACGTGCGTGGCGCAGAGTGATGGAGGTGCAAGGAGCGTGGGGGCCGGCTGACGCGAGGGGAAGGATGGGGAGAAGAAGGGAGCAGGCGCGGGCGCACGGAGAGAAAAGAAAGGAAGACAGGAGGGAGGAGGAGGAGCGTAGGCCGGCTCGGTCGGCAGGGGAAAAAGAAAGAGAGAGGGGAGTGGGCCTGGCCACGCCAGAAAGAAAAAGGAGGGAGAGAGAAGAGAGGAAGGGCCCGCGGGTAGGGAGGGAAAAAGAGAGAGAAAGGGGGAGAGAGGAAAAGAGAGGGGAAAAAGTGGGGGCCCACATGGAAGGGAAGAAAAGAGAAAAGAAGGGCTCTAGCATCATTTTTAAATTTTGGATTTAAATTTTATCTTGCATTAGAAGTTAGTGATTTTTGGGGTTTTGCCTAACATTCAAAATATTGAATTTTTATTTAAGTGTTGCCTTCAATTTTTTTTGGACTTTCAATTCAAGCCTCGGTTTAAATATCTACATACATCAACTAACATTCTTCCACTTTTGATTTTTATTTTACTCTGGGTTTGTGTATAAATTTTTGAAGATTTGACCTTGAGTTTTGTTTGTTAATTGAATTCTTGGCTTAATCATTTTGAAGTATGTTCTAATATTCCTTTTGGGTTACATTTTATTGACTTGAATTTGAACCCAAGATTTCTAGTATTTTGATTCTTAGAGTTTTAAACTCACATTTAAATCATTTCTTATATTGTATCATTTAAAATTCTTATTTGTATTTAAGATTTATTTCTAGTTATCATTTTGCTCAGCACAAAACTCAGGAAAACTCAAATAAGTTGTGGAACCAAAATTTGAATGTCAGTAAGTTGCAAATAAAATTTTTGAATTACTCAAAATTTCAAACATCCAAAATTCGGGATGTTACAGGTATGCGATGGACTATGTCATGCTCAGGTATGATCTGTGAGGGGGAAAATGAGATATTAGCTTGGTATACATTTGCGCTATACCATTTTGTTATGTTTTTCATGGTTATATTTGGTATAAGTTTTTGTCATTAGAATTCAGCCCAGGGCTTGTTGGAATTCTGGATTCGCCACTGGCGCTATCAAACCCTTGCCTTTTGCAATAGCAATACTAAGCTTTTCCTTGACAGAAAAAAGTTTCTGCTCTGATTATTCAAGTTCAGAAGACTTTTTGTGAACCTCAGTACGTGAAGTTTCAAGAGCTTCGTCCAACTTTTGCAAGCCCTCCCTGAGGACTAAAGCTTCAGTTTCTAACTGAATATTTAATGCATTGAGCTGGTCAATTCTGCCCTGCAAATCACAAAACTTGGGTACAATATCTTCTTTGATCAACGCAGGCAAGGGCAAAAACCACCTGTCAAATTAAAATTTGGTCAAAAATATTGGTCTCTTGTCAAGCATGTCTTTTGATAAGTGGATTTCTTCAACAACAACAATAACAAAGCCTTTTATCTCAAACAAGTTAAGGTAGGTTAAGAATGAAATCTTCTCAAGATCATAGAGATGAGAGCCTTGAAAAAACCTACAATGCTAAAACCCTAAGCCGTACACCTGCTATCTGAGCCGAGAGCTTAAAACACTACCCCTAACTTTCTTATGGTTCTGGTATGTTGATCGCTTAATTCTTTAGATACATTTCAATCTCTTAAGTCTCTTTTAACTATTTCCTCCCACGTTAGTCTTGGTCGACCTCTGCCTCTTTTTACGTTTTTAGTACGCCTTAAAATTCCAATGTATCAGTGCCTCAGGAGGCCTTCGTTGGAGATGTCCAAATCATCTCAAGCAATGTTGGACAAGCTTCTCTTCAATTGGTGCTACCCCTACCCTATCATGTATATAATCATTGTGGATGCGATCCCGCCTTGTGTGACTACATATCCACCGCAACATCCTCATCTCCGCTACACTCATTTTCTATATATGTTGTCTTTTAGTCACCAAACATTCTGCTCCATATAGCATCGCGGGTCTGATCGTCGTTCTATAGAACTTACCCTTTAACTTTTGAGGGATTTTTTTGTCACATAGGATACTAGATGCTTGGCGCCATTTCACCCACCCCGCTCTTATCATGTGACTCACGTCTTCATCAATCTCACTGCCCCACTGTAGCATCAATCCCAAATAACGAAACGTATCTTTCTTAGGCACTACTTATCCGTCCAATCTAACATCTCTATCATTTGCCCTAACACCACTGAAATCACACCTCATAAACTCAGTTTTAGTCCTACTAAGTCTAAAGCCCTTCAATTCTAAGGTCTTCCTCCACAACTCAAGCTTCCTATCAATACCTATTCTACTCTCATCAACCATCACCATATCATCAGCGAAAAGAATACACCAAGAGATTTCTTCAACTCCAGTTTCAAATTTCTCAATGTATGAAGCCACACCCTCCTCCATACATGGCAGTAATGTGGTAAGAATATGATGTTCCTTGCTGAACATTTCAGCTTCACCACTACTAGATATCAAAGGAAAAAAATATTAAGGAATGATTTGCAGAGTGGTGAACCAATTTTTCTGCTATAGTGAGGCATCTACCATGTAGTTCATCCAGCGCTGCATTTTTACTTGAAGAAACTGACTTAAGCTCCTCATTCAGCAAGCAAATGCCATTCATATTTTTTGTTAGAGAACTGCATCTCATGCTGAGCTCTTCAGCTTCACATTCGCTCAACAATCTTTGACTCTAGGTCAGCATTGTTTGATAGCAAAGAATGATGATCATGCAACAAATTCTTCAAATGCTCAATAATTCCCCCAAACTGTTATTCTGTTATTTATTTGTACGCATTGGCTTCGTACCTGGGCTATTCTCCAGCAGACCGCTTCGCAGGATATGGTTGTAGCGGCCTCGCAGTTCTTGGAGAAGGTGGCCATGGAGTGTTTTACCCGGGCACATGGTTGGCAGTCTAGTCTTCGGATTGATAGCCATTAGTGAATCCCTTTTATTTCCTCTTTTGTGTAAGGCTGTGTGTCGTCCAGGCAGAGGTCGGGAGGATTTCAAGTTGATGTATCACCTTGATGTAACAATCTTGAAATCAATAAAACTTCCCATTTCAAAAAAAAAATACATGTATTTATTTATTCTCTCATTCTTCACAGATGGTTCATTATATTGGTCTAACAGTCAAGAGGGAGAATTGGAGAACCAATCAATTTGCTACAATAACATTAAAGTATTCTCGGTTTCTCAATTCCTTGTAAGAATTCACTAATTTCTTATTTTTTAATCTTTATTTTATATGTATGTGTGTGTGTGTGTAAACGTATAGCCGTATCGGTATTTTTGGCAAAATGACGAATCACGGTATCGCGTATTCGTATCAATATCGGGGTATCCAGGCAACATAGAAGATAGTGTTGCGCTGAAGAAAAAGAACACTGTTTGTTAACACATGGTATAGCTTATCTGCTATATTTATCATTCTGTCAATGCGTTGATATATCTTGCCATCGACGTGTACAGTTGTATAAATGAAAGGCCATGTCTGGTATCCTAACATTTATGGTATTTGTTGCAGTTAACATTAACATTTATGCTACCTTTTTCATCATAGTAGTCCCTTACCACCTTGCTACCTGAGCCATCCCATAATCAGAACCTGAAAACAAGCATGTAGAATTGTAGATATTCAGTTGTTTGCCCAAGCCCCCAAATGAATTTCTGCCCACTCCGGTCTGCCGCGACATACTCATTCATAGTTTGAGCAAACACCATGCACACCACCAGGACCTCTAAGTCAGCAAACACGGATATCTTACCCAATGGACACCATATGTGATGTTTTGCTGTACTCGATCTTCAGTCTATGTGCTTTTTAAAAATTGAAATTGAATTGATAGTTTTGTATTATGCTCCCATTCTATTCTAAATTAAATGAGACTGCCTCAAATCCTTTATGGTTGGATCAAGAAAAGCCTAGCGGTTAGAGTGCCTCAGTAGAGCACCCCTCAGGTCTTGGGTTCGACTCCCAGTGGGAGCGAATTTCAGGCTTGGGGGAAAAAATCTCCTCGCCTGCTACCATACCAAAGCACACGGTCAAAAACCCGCCATGGCGTTGATCCAAAGGATCCGCTGGTCGTCTCACAAGGTCGGGCGTTGGTTACCGGTGTAAGGGTGGAGCAGGGGTTCGGGGATTTTCTTGATCTGCGTGAGAAGATCGTCTTCTTAAAGCAATGCCCGGGGGTTTCTTCCCCCCGCAGGTCGAGTTTTTTTTTATTATTATAGTTGCCTTTTAAAAAAATGCTTGTTTTTGTTTGGGATAGCACATAAGCACTTAAGGTTATTAGCCCCTAAAATGCACTGCAGCGCACTATTATCGATACTTTGATTTTGAAATCTTTTACATATTTTGAATTGATGACCACTCTTTAGCGAGTGTAGCTCTTGGTTGCCACAGATAACATGTACTGAATATTGAATATGGTGTTTCCATGTATACGTGCTGGTATATGTACTATCACCACTGTCAAATGTGCCTCGATATCTATGCAAACTTTCAAAATTCAAATTACCATGCCCTCTAGTAACAATTGAATATCTCTTACATGAATCTTGAGGTACTTTTGAGGGTTAAGATAGCACATGTACCTGCATGTGTATGTGGTTTTGCATTTTTGTTGAATATTTGTTGTTTGTTGCTTAGTTATCTGACAAGAACTCATTGCTTTGCAGTTTCTGCGCAGAGCGTTTAGTGTGCACACACTTGTCAAGCCTCTTTCTCCTGCGATGACATACAGTGTTTCCTGTAATGTGAACTTTTTATTCTGGATTTTCACACAGTTCTGGGGTAAGCTCCGCTCCTAGCAAGATAGTATTATGAGAATGCTATTAGGATCCATGATTATTGTCTTTTTATAGTTTCGTTGCCTGAAATTATATGGTTGTTTGAAATTTAAGGGTAAGGGACAGATTAAACCTAGTTCTTGATCTGCATTCTGCAGACAGATAATAATCCTTATATTCACTGCACCGAGCATGCTATAATGTCGGAACTGTGAAGAATGATCCACTCCCAAAATACCGAGGCCAAGTTTTTTGGGGAAATATATTGTCGATAGAATAACCTTGTATTTTAATATCAAGCCAGTACTTCATCTACTAATTATAGGTGATAAATAGTATTGATGTCCTCCAAGTGCCAAGCAAAAAAGCTACTAAATACATTGATTTATTCTTAATTTCATTGGATCATTGTTCGCAGATGACTCTTTCATATTAATATATGCAAGCTGTCAGCATGGATGTATCATGTACCTAGTTCATTTGTGTAAAGTTTTCAACTCTGTGTACCAGTTCAAATTACATGTCATCAATTTTCCCCCCATTCTTGTTAACTCTTCTACTGCATCTCTTTCAGATGAAGAGGGAATTGCCGATGCACAGAGATCTCTTGGACTGGGGAATGAGGGTGGCTCCCGGCAGGTTCGCTGATTACCAACGTGTAGTCAGTCCAAGTTTCTATATTGAATTCTGAACTCTGTGTGCTAGATTCTGGAGGCCTTGTTACATGCTTCAAACGATGCTGAGTGTACTCTTAAGTTTGGATCCTACTGTTTGTTTCATGCGTTTTCATCTAGTAAATCTGGCTGTATATTCAGATATCGTTCTAAAAAAGGTTCTTGCGGTGTTGCTGCTTTCGTTCAAAAACTTGGGTGAAAGAAAAGTGTCAGTGAAGTGTAGATCAGTTCTCACATTTTGAATCAAATTGTAGTACCTCATTGAATTCGAGATGTATTTCTACCGAGATTTTCATTTCAGGTCTTTGAAGTTTCTGTTAATTGAATCCTTTTGGTCAACTGGCCGCCTAGCTATTAGTGATGTACCCTAAAGATAATTATATTACTTATATATTTATGATCTTTTGAATAATATGCTATTTTATCCTTTCCATAAACGTCTTTCATATTGATCAGTAAGTATGTGACTTATTTGTGGAAGTCTTTATTCATGTTTTGATGTTATTCTAAATTATTTCTGATCTTATGTTATTATATGGGATAATTATGATTTACAATCAGCACATGTATTGATTGATGATCATGTTTCACAGATTATGGATATGAGGATATCAAATTAATAATATGGACACATGTTA
The DNA here is from genome assembly GCA_017311315.1 of Dendrocalamus latiflorus. Lineage (NCBI taxonomy): Eukaryota > Viridiplantae > Streptophyta > Magnoliopsida > Poales > Poaceae > Dendrocalamus > Dendrocalamus latiflorus. The sequence continues at coordinate 3,250,051 of CM029675.1, forward strand.
GGGAATATAGTGTTGGATAACTTACTATGAGACATTACAGAAATTGTTATATTCTTAAATGTCATCAATTGATCCCAAACATAGTATATATAGGAGTCTTAGACATAAGATCATTATGGTTTGCTGCATGTATAATAGTTTATTAAGGAGTTATCAAATACTACTCCGTAATTGGATGATCATAAAGGTACCTTTCGGGTTTACTATGAAATACGGAAGAATGTGAGCAACCAAGATAGAATTTGCTCCACCTATATAATGGGAGAGATATTTCTGGCCCTCGATGTGGTTGGATTAAGAAAGTGTATGGCTATGCCGAATGTGGTTAAGGAGTCAATCACAACTCAGTAATCTACTACAAGTTCAAATAAAGAATCGAACTATCATAGGATGTCACGTTTCTCGCCTTAAGTTTGACCTGTTATCATGAGGCGAAGGGATCGGTACATAAGCACTATATATGTTCGTCCGATATGATCTTTATATATATTTGGGAGTCGTTATGTCCTGCTAGGAACTACTACCGAACCTATAGGGTCACACATTTAATGGGTTAAAAAGATAAAAGTCTAAATGATAGACTTTGAGTGGGATACGATTTCTACTCATATTAGATCCAGTTGAAGCTTCTCCGAGTAGGATACGATCTCTACTTTTATTGGATAAAGATTCAGCTTGAGTCTTTCCGAGTTGGATATGATATCTGATCGTATCAAATAAGGATCCGATTGGATGATATATAAAAAGGAAGTGTTGAGGTTGAGAGTGTATCCCGAGACATACCTATCAAAACCTTAACTGTCACCTCTCATAACCCCTGCTACACGTGCTAGTACTAACACGCCGATGCACAACATCCTATCTCTGGACGTGTGGACCTCGATAGAGGTGCTGCTACTACTACGATGCTAATTGGGATGATCGCGAGGAGGAGACGGTTTGTCAGAGAACAATCAAATACTTTCACTATATCGATGTGCGTTTTATTGAACCAGCCGCTTTAACTCTACTTCCGTTGCACTACACACTAGTAGTAATGATCTATGGTCTTTTATTCGAATTATTTTCTGATTTACACGGTAGAAAATTTAGCCTATCCGTATCCCAACAGTAGCAGCCAGCACGACATGTTATGTGGCGAACATGTCTACGTGTAGTACCATGCCGTGTCATGGTTCATCCATGCTGTGCCATTTTAGAAACGTTAGTGCAACAGCTACCACTGTCACGTCACCTCATGAGCAACAACGTACTCTGATATCTGCAGTTGCTTAACGTGTTAAGCATAAGAAAGTTGTAAGTAGGAATGATTACCAAGTTAGGCTGTTACTATGGTTAGTGCTGGGACATTACCAGACCAGTTCGAGAGCTTCATTTCTCACTCGAAATAAAAAGAACAGACATGAAATTCCAAGCAGAGAACAGATCACAATCAATGGAAAACATCCTTCTCAACAGCTGCATCTCAGTCAAAAGGAAAGCAAGACCATATCTATTTTTTCCCTTAAAGGAAAGAAATGAAAATCGCGCTGTCCACATTTGTTGGACCAGCAAGACTCCCCAACCAGAGACCATATACTGTGCAGGCCATATATCACTAGGGATCATTTTTCCCTTTGTACTAACTGACCTTGCAACTTAACAAGCCCTGCATTGGCTGCTTTTGGTGTTCCAGGATTCAGAACCAAAGGCAGTGGTCCTGGATGGTTGGCTCTCTCTCTCTCTCTCTGCCTTTGCATCCTAACAAAAGGCAACTGATTTCTCACGCTTTGGCCGGCGACTTGTAGCCAATCACTGGTACTTGCTGTCATGTCTTGTACGTCCACCATGCAAAACAAAAAAAGGGAGAAAATTCAGTGTACTATGGCAGACATCAACAAGTGCTTGGTCACATTGCTGTACATTGTGCCACTAGCATATTGACTAGTCTTTTTTGTGTCTATTAGAGTGGAGATTGGACTAGGTATAGGCTAGGATAGGTGTAGACTTGTGGTACTTTTATTGTGCTTGTGATTCATTCATAGTTCAGAAAACATGTCGAGCTGACAAGACGAGGAAAAGAAACTACAATATAATGATTAATGGACGGCATATAGAAGATCAATATAGTGCATGCGCTTTATACATTGAAATCGACTAGTCTCACTACATCAGCATTTGATGCATTTTCGGTATGTTTTGTTTTGAAAACTCATATATATATAAAAGGTATTTTTTGTTATGAATATTGTATATATTGATATGAGACCCAATGGGCCATATATATAGGAGAGTACAAGAGATATAAGGAAACAAATAAGAGTCCTATTCTATCTCTAATACCTTATCTCTAATATCCTTAACACCCCCCCACAAATGCAAGGCGTATGCAATAGCATTGCATTTGAAAAAGGGTTAATACTAAAACAAGAAAAAACCGACGTCCGAGTCTTGATAAAGTCGTCGTCGCGTGCAGTCTTCGAAGAAACTGTCAAGTCAAGCCGAAGAGGAATAGATAGAAGCATGACGGCACAGATCGAAGTCTGAGACGGCAGTGGCGCAGTGCACAAGAAGCGCAATGGAGGCGCGGTGCAAAAGAAGCGCGGCGGCGCAATGCACAAGAAGCGCAACGGAGGCGCGGTGCAAAAGAAGCGCGGCGACGCAATGCACAATAAGCGCAACGGAGGCGCGGTGCAGAAGAAGCGTGGCGGCCTCATAGAGACTTCTACAATCTGCAGCCATGCAAAAGAAAAATTCCTACACTTATATGACTGACAATAAATTTGTGGACTCGCACGGCTTGGACGAACGAAAAATCAGAAACTACGGATTTTGGATGGACGCGACGGAAGACTCACGAAAAAAAAATAACTGAAGACCGACTAAAATGCGACTAATACTTAGCGGCGGATGGATGCAGGCGGAACAAAAAAAAATCGCAACGGGATGCGCGTGTGCCGCTGTTCGGCCGGGCCTTCGGCCCGTTTTCCTCAGCCGACCGGCCCAATTGGCCGAACGGCCCATTTGGCCATGCGGCCCGCTGGCCCCCCCTTTTCTCACTCCCGCACGCACGCTCGCCTGGCGCGGAGACGACTGGCGGCTGGGGTCGACCCACCCGGATCCGAGGCGGCGAGACGCGGCTACGGCGGGAGTCGGCCTGGCGCACGGCGGTCGAGGCGACAGCGGCGCAGGAGAGAGGCGCGGCGTCGGCGAAGAGGGCAGATCCGCGGAGGAGAGCCCGATCTGAGGCAGCGCCGGCCGGATCCGGCGACCCCGAGGCAACCCGCGACACCGAGAGGAAGAACGGCGAAGCCGGCGGGATCTGAGCTGGGACGGGCGGATCCGGCGCAGAGGAGGCGACCCGCTGGCGCGGGCGACGACGGCCGGAGGCGGCCGGATCTGGCGAGGAGCGGGCGGATCCGGGCGGGCGCTGGCGCGGGCGACGATGGCCAGACCGTCGAATCCGGCGTGGAGGCGGCCGGATCTGACGGATCCGGCGAGGAGCGGGCGGATCCGGCGGCGGCGGCGTCGGATCTGATGGCGTTGGCTCGGGCGAAGACAACCCGAGCGTCGGCGGCGGCTCGAGACAGCGTGATCCGGCGGCGGAGAGGCCGGATCCGGACGGAACAGGGGCAGCGGCCCGTGCGGCGGCGGCGACCCGTACGGGGGGCGGCGGCCCGAGGCCGATGCGTCGGCGAGAAGCGGAAGGAGGTGGCCGCCCCCCGGGAGTGGAGCACATTCCTCCCGGGGGCGGCGACGGCGGCGGCCGGCGGTGACCGGCGGCGACCGGAGCGGAAGTAGATCGAGGTTAGGGTTTTAACCTAAGCTCTGATACCATGTTATGAATATTGTATATATTGATATGAGACCCAATGGGCCATATATATAGGAGAGTACAAGAGATATAAGGAAACAAATAAGAGTCCTATTCTATCTCTAATACCTTATCTCTAATACTCTTAACATTTTTCATATATATATATATATATATATATATATATATAACGCTTCGATGAATTTATCCAAACAGGAAAAAGTAAAACAACATATGTGTTAATGACAAAAGAGAATCGATCTAATTCACAGATAAATATTGGATTGATTGAATATTTTTTTGAGGTGAGGCAAGAGGATTTTTTAGAAAGAGCTAGCTCCAATCGTTGATCTCATAGTTATGAAAGGAAACAAATAGTAAAGTGGCCTAGTTCTTGACTTCTTGTGTTATATTGCTCTATAAGATGCTCCATTAAACTAGAGCTCCAACTATAAAGAATCTTGGAGGAATTCGATCGTTAATGGATTAATTCGTGCAGCTGCGCATCTCAGTTAGGAAACAGGCACTAATGTGGTTGTTATGATTAGCAAAGAAATATAATATCTGATGATACAACACTATTTTCCCCCTAATGTAGCATATATAACAGCAATTTGTAGCCATGAACTCAACTTTGAGGATATAAGTAATAGATTTGCAGCCTACTTTAATCTGATTATGTTACCTAATATGATTGGTTGTACTTCACTCTTGATTTTCTCTGATTGTTCATGTATAACAAGACACATTTTAATATTTGGTTGTGTGAAGAGGGCCATACCCCATACTTGTTGAGAGCTAATGCTATATTCTCTGATTAATTAAAGTGGCAAACCTCTTCTTTCAGGGAAGCTAGCTTTGCAAATATACAATTCACCGCCTCCTTGCGTATATGTGACAAAATGAGCTTTATTTGAGTGTCAATTGAAATATATTCCTTCAAACAACCTTGTTGTTGGAGACTCTACTTGTGTATGTATTTGGAACCATACATAAACTAGATTGGTAGTTTGCTACTATGTATTTTAACATAGACAAGTTAACTTAAGCTTTCAACAACCACCGAATGACGCCAAAGAACCATGGACAAGAACTAGCACAATATCATATCCATAGCTAGCTAGGACTATAGATCTTTAACTGCAGAAGGAACATGCTATGCACACAGATAGAGAACGCTGAAAAGAGCTAGGATCTAAAAGGTCTCAAGTGTCATAGGCCAAACATGCAGGGAGGAGATGACAGCAATCTTTCTTTTGAGAATGTCCAATGAGCACTCACTCTCCTTTGCCTTTGCCTTTCATTAAGCAAAAGCCAATTGGAATCTGTTCGAGCTTTATGCCCAAAACCACTAGCATCTACTATGAAGCATCCCACAAGATGTCTCACCTCCAAGGCCACCAGGTGGCACCCTCTCAAAACAGCCAATTTCAGTAATGAATCAGGACTGACATCTGGTAATAACGAGGTTAATTTCTTGTGATTTCTATACACTTTATGTTTTGGGTAATTTTTAGTGACTACACAAGTTGTCAATTAACCATTGTTGTCAGCGGAAAATAGGGCACAAAACTAACACTTTTGTATGCGTGAAGGTTGCGCCTTCAGTTATATAGATATGATCCCCACGAAGTTCTGAATTCTGAAACTTCGTAGGGGAGCTCATGGTTATATCCCAAACAATGGATCAATGGGTGTGAAGGTTTGCAGGTGAGCTCAAGTCATAATTTATCTGTGATAAAGACTTTGTAATCTTTATGCAACAAAGTGAACTTATGTAAAAAAGGAAATCCTGCTACCTTAGAAACAATGGGCTTCCTAAGGCTCATCAAATCCAAATAATCTCCAGATTCATCCACATCTCCAAACCCCAGCTAACTAACAAAGATACCTTTCTAGAACCGCTCCTTCTTTATTTTAGTACATATTGTAAGATATATGGGGTGTTTGGAACGGTTGGAGCTTCTGCCTTTTGGTTGGAGCTTTTGGCTGAGATGGAATAGTAGCGGCTGGAAGTAGAAGCAGCTGAAAGTGGGAGTTATTTGATTTGGCTGGAGCTTTTGGCTGACCTAATTCAAACGCTACCTAAATAGTCGTGTGACTTTGCATATTTTTGTCTTGTTAGAATTTTTTTATCATTTCTTAGGGGTTTACCAACCATAAATTTACCAAACTTAAGTTCAGAATTTCACATGCACACTTGATCATCAAGAGCATCAAAATATACTATCCATTTGTCGAACATAAAATTACATGGCATTTTACATTGGAAGTTATCAACAACATCACGACTCCAAAGCCACTGTAATAGCGTCACGCAACTATTCTATACTTACATCGGCCCTAGAAGCTGCGTCATCAGGTGCAACGGGGTTGCCATCCCCAACAATACAATCGAATTTTTTGTACGGATAATTCATTTTTTATTCGAAATTACAGAAATATACCTGCGAGAAATCTTTTTTACAAAAATAGGCTCAAGTCGCCCAATGGGAGGGCGACTAGAGCCTATCGCCCAACCAGAAAGCGATTCTGTTCCTGTCGCTCAATCATTGGGCGACTGCATCCAGTCGCCCTCCCATTGGGCGACTTTAATGCAGTCGCCCAACGGTTGAGCTAAAGGTATCAAACCTTCGCCAAAAATAGTGAAAATTGGTGAAGCTATTCTTCATATATCCAAAAGCCTTCAGAAAAAAATTTGAGCAATTTTGGCTACGGGATCAAAAGTTATAGCAGTTTCAATCGAGGCCGAAACGAATTTGAGTCCGTTTCCGACATACCTTCAGTAAAACGGACATAACTTTTGCATACGATGTCCATTTTCGATGTTCTTGTACTCGTTGGAAAGCTGACGACGAGCCCGATCCAAAGAAAATGACCAACTTGCGCCCGCGTCCTCCAAGACCCCGAAAATCGGCTATCTTTGGACCTAAACCTGCGTCGCAAGTTTTTAGTTTCTGTTTTTGCATTTTCTTTTGGTCTTCCTTTGGAATTTGGTTTTCAGTTGAAACAAAATCCAAATTCCAAAGGAAGACCAAGAGAAAATGCAAAAACAGAAACCAAAAACTTGCGACGCAGGTTTAGGTCCAAAGAAAGCCGATTTTCGGGGTCTTGGAGGGCGCGGGCGCAAGTTGGTCATTTTCTTTGGATCGGGCTCGTCGTCAGCTTTCCAACAAGTATAAGAACGTCGAAAATGGATATCGTATGCAAAAGTTATGCCCGTTTTACTGAAGGTGTGTCGGAAACGGACTCAAATTCGTTTCGGCCTCGATTGAAACTGTTATAACTTTTGATCCCGTAGCCGAAATTGCTCAAATTTTTTTCTGAAGGCTTTTGGATGTATGAAGAATAGCCCCACCAATTTTCACTATTTTTGGCGAAGGTTTGATATCTTTAGCTCAACCGTTGGGCGACTGCATTAAAGTCGCCCAATGGGAGGGCGACTGGATGCAGTCGCCCAATGATTGAGCGACAGGAACAGAATCGCCTTCTGGTTGGGCGATAGGCTCCAGTCGCCCTCCCATTGGGCGACTTGAGCCTATTTTTGTAAAAAATTTCTCGCGGGTATATTTCTGTAATTTTGAATAAAAAATGGATTATCCGTACAAAAAAACTCCAATACAATCATTGTCTCATTCAAGCCTTATGAAATCACGGTCAAGCAACTAATTGTCCCTAATGAAATTGTGCAAAGCCAACGTATTTGTGATAATTTTCTACTACTTTTCCGTGCTTTAGCTTGGAACACTGCAAAGGATACACCACTTCATCTAAGCGAGCAACTCAAAGCAAATAACTTAATACAACATATCAACCAACAACAAATGCTGCAAAGTCTGCAATGAAATGAAAACTATGAGACAAGACGACCATGTCAACACCCGAACTGAACGCAACACATCACTTCGACTTCCTCTTGTCCTCCCAACTCTTCAGCCAAGCAAGCCATCCTTTATTTGTCTCCAGGATGCCGAACATATTCCCATACTCTTTTCTCATGAATAGCTGCATGGCGTAGTAGTGCTCCTTGATCCCCTCTGCAACCCCTGTGTCCTTAACTAACTACATAAGTTCTCCCATTTCTTGCTTGACAAGATCAGATGTGGGGAAGTCGCCGACAAGCCAGAAACACAGTTGGTACATGAACTCTCATAAATGTCACCCAATCGCTCCAACTGGACATCCTTGTGAATCTTCTTTGGTTTCTTGTTATCAGGTGAGTCTGTAACATATCATTTAACACTCTTGCCTTTAGCTGTCTTGGAGCAGCCATTGCTGCTATCACCAGACACAATTTGAACATCTATGTCATCCTCGACATCGACGTCGGTAGCCACCTGGACACTTGGAACGAATGCATGTTCATTTGTGACGATTGCGCCTTTGAACATGATTTCAAGCTTGTCTTCATGTTGTAGCGGTGCCTTCTTGAACTTCAAGATGTTTGACATGCCTTGCAAGGATGCAATGCAAAGATGTGTCAAGCAAGTTGCAAGAGATACATAAGGTGACAACATTGAAGAGCACAAGGTTTGGTTTACCTTCGCTTGCTCCACCCACCAATCATCCCTAGCATCAATGTACCAAGACCGGAGGCTCTCAGTTTCAAAGCCTTCCAGTTGGTGTAGTTGCGTTTCAGACTATCCCACATATTTTTTAGTTGTTTATGGGTGTAGTGCCACCCGGTGCATTCTGTGAGCTTCTGCATCAAGTTTACCCTTTGTTGTTGAGACGGCCTATTGGTCTATTCATCGCGTGCACTTCCTCTACGCAAATCTATACAAAAACTGTTGTTGCGAATGTGTCCCAAGTTGCAATTTGTGATCGGGAGTTGTCCATCTATAGCCATTTGACCGAATGAAGACAACAAGATATACGCAATGAAAACAACAGAGAATTACCATCGAAAGTCGTGTAGGAAGAATTATGGATTATGTTGTTCTACCTTCGCAACTAAAGTCACCATGCAACAACTTAAGATTGCACCAAAAGGAATGAAATGAGGAATTTGCAAAAATGTAGTTACATGTATACCACAATGTAACAGGCATTACTACAAAAGAGGCTAAACTAGACGCTTACATTATAGACGGTTTCTATGAACCATCTGTGCTATAAGTATCATAGACGGTTCGTACGAATAACCATCTGTGGTATTTTCACAGACGGTTATTTATATGAACCGTCTATGATAACACAAGACATCACAGACGATTTTTACTAATACCCGCCTATGATAATGATAGATATCACAGACGGCTTTTTATTTAAACCGTCTGTGATACTTCACAAACGATTTGTATTAAAAATTGTTTGTGGTATGTTTCCCACCTCATAATCCCCCAAAATTTCATAATCTTCTGCTTAAGTCTGAGTAGGATTCAGTTTTAAGACACCTTTAGTAAAACGAGCATAACTTTTGTATACAGTGTCCATTTTCGATGTTTTTGTACTCGTTGGAAAGCTTATGACGAGCACGATTCAAAACATAACTAGCTTATGCTAGTTGCCCTTTAAGACTCTCAAAATTGGCCATCTTTAGCCCCAAATTTGTATTTTAAGCTTTCAATTTTTGTTTTTGCCAACAAATTTTATTTTCCCTTCGGAATTTGGGTTTTAATTCAACTGCAAAGTTATAGATCTCGTCGAAACCTTTCAAATGAGCATACATAAGCCATATAAAATTTTGCTATTTTATCTTTTGAGACTAGCTATTTATATTGTACCGACATATTGTCTTTGTGACGCCATTATCACTGACCGTTTTTGTTATGAACCGTCTATGATATCTCTTATTATCATAGGCAATTTTAATAGTTTTTGTTATGAACCATCTGTGATGTCTCTATCATAGATGGTTTGTAATCTGAATCGTTTGTGATGTCCCGCCACGTCACTGATCTGCGGCATATCCCCCAGGATCCCGATCTCACCTGTTCATTCTCTTCGCATCGAATGACATGCACCATTCCTCTCCCCACTTCTCACCCCTTATTAACCCCCTTCTCCATACTCAAAGAACCAATACCACTAGTACTACTCCAACTCGTTTGTGCGCGGCAAGAGTGGGAAGGGGTTCGGCAAGGGCTATTGAAATTTTGCTTGAAGCAAGATGAAAAGGAAGAAGGCAATGGCAAATCTGCCCTATTCTAAGTTGTCGGCATAGAAGCTGTTGATTTTAGTATAGAAGCTAAAAATAGTGTTTGTTGCCTTTTTATTTTTGCTACTTCAAAATTTTTCCACACTACTTGTTTTAAATTGTAGTTTAATGAAAAATGTGTAAGTCTAGCTTGCATTAGCCTAAAGTTTCTTGTAGTGTAAGCATTTTTCTGAATTTGTAACCGTGAAGCTTATCTTTATAAAATTGTAAGTGTCCTCTTGTGTATACAGTGCTATGGGTAATCTACTCGATATCTTGTGATGTTGTAATGGTGAATTCTAATATTAATGAAAAATAGAATGTGTTGATGTATTTGCTTGTTTTCAAATGATATAGTTAACATTTCCTGAGACTAGCTGAAAAATAGAAAAAAATTAGGTAGAGAATGAAATACCATAGGCAATTTTGTGGTATAAATCGTTTGTGAAGAATTATCACAGATGGCTTGAACCAAAAACTGTTTGTGATGGGGAAGTATCACAGACCACTACTATAGAAAACCGTATTACAGACGATTCGAAAAAGTCTGTTGGATCGGAAACAGTGACAGAGGGGGGGTGAATGTCGACTTTTAAAAAAAACAACCCCTCAAAAGTACCACTTAAAGGTTCTTCTTCGAAAGCTATGTGAAGCTATGAAGAAGTCCAACTTTCTGAACCTCAAACCATCAGAGAAGAAACCAACCCAGAAGAAATGGAGCAAGACATGCAGCAGAAGAACTTTCAAAAATAACAACTAGGGTTACCTCTCCAATAGCTATACCAGCTATGAAGAAGAAAACAACCTCTCTGGAACTCCAACCAGCAAGAAGAAGAAGAAAGCAAAGACCAAAACAAAAATACAAGAGGAGCTCAGGCTGCAAAGGGGGAGGCCGGTCAGATTGCTCTCACATGGCCGGTCTGACCGGCCCTGAGGCGCCGGTCTGACCGCCCTGGGGCCGATCGAACCGCCATGCAGGGGGCGGTCTGACCGCCAAGAGGGGGCCGGTCTGACCGGTTACCCTGACCGACGGCACAGAACCCCGAAGCTGAAAATTGAAAAACCATGAAACCTGAGAACTGCTGCAGATCTTCGAAAAACTGAGAAATCAGTGGTTTTCTCCCAATCTTTTTGTCCCAGAGCAACACAACAACATTCTAAATAGCAAGGAAGGCTTGGGAACAAAGGAAACTAACTCAAAAACCAAGAATTTCATATTTGGGATAAAAACAGAAAACTACAGAGAGCAGCCCAAAAACTCAAATTGACATTCCATCTCTGATCCTTTGACCATGAAACTTTGAGAATAGCTATTGAATAACCTCAGGACCTAACATGCCAAGTTTCATGCCATCTCATGAAGGGAAACATGAACTACACCAAAACCCTAGAGACAAGAACATGAGCACATGGGGGAAAAATGATTCTTCCAAATTGATCTAATTACTCTTGGAACTAGATGACAAAAGGGTCTAGAAATGCAATTCCATCATAGAGCAACCCATTTTGCCACTCCTCAACAAGAATTGACACAAAAACAAAAACCTCAGAAATCACACAGAGAAAGCATCGAAGGAAGAACACAGGAGACATGGCATCTCAAATTAAACTCATCCATTCCTAGAAGCAAGAGGATCACAGAGGAGTCCTCATACGCTATTGAATACAGAGGAATGATTACATGGTGGCTCAACTCATCTCCAACCTCTCCCTTTCTCTCAAAATCAAGAACCCTCAAGAACACTACATGCTTGGAGAGGAGCACGGGAGAGCACACACAGAGGAGACACACTCCAACAACACTCTGCCTACTTCAACCACTAAAGCCTCAAAGCAAAACAACCTCTCCAAAGGCTCTTTTGACTAAAGCAAAACCCTAACTCTCTCTCAAAGCCATGCATACAACCAGAAATTCACTCCTATTTATAGCCTTTGGCTAACGGGTCTCCAACCCGTTACGCCCGCTAAATCTCGAATGGAACCGCTTCCACCTGTGCAGCTTTGCGCTTTTACCGAAACGCCCCTCCTGCACCTTCTGGGAAGCTTCCGCGTTCCTTGTCGTCCAAGCCTCGCAACCACCTCGAGTCTCCGCCGTCTTCGACACATCCGACCGTTCTGACCTCGACACCGCCTGTGTCTAGTCCGGTCACCTCGTGTCTCGCCACGACTCTGCCTCGACGTCCTGCAGCCATCACAGACAAGAAACACATCAAATAGCACCGCTCGACACATGTAAGCATAAATAGCATCAATGAAACGAACTTAAGCATGAAATCGCCCAAACGACCAATCGGGAAGACGAATATGCAATAAGACCGTCTAACCATACCCGACTGCGCCAAATGCGGACCTGGCACAAATCACTTAAACCAAACTCAATCTTTGCAACAAACTTGTCAATTACTCGTCATAAACATGTGGCCACCTCCACATGGTCTCTCAACGTCATCACAGACGGTTTTCTGAACCGTCTGAATTTATGGGTCAGTGATAATTGAAGGTTATCACAGACGATTTTCGAACCGTCTGTGGTGTAAATATCACAAACGGTTTGTAACTAAAAACCGTCTGTGATACCTGACAATCACAGATGGTTTTTAGTTACAAACCGTCTGTGATATTCTTTTCTACACCTAAATCTATTTCTGTTTATTGGCTAGCCTCAGGAAATGCTAGCCATGCCCTCTGAAACAAGCAGATCAACATGTACATGTATACATACGATTCACATCTCAATTAATTTCACAAACATAAAACATCCAATTCACATCTCAATTCATTTCACAAACATAAAGCATCCATTTTGCAAATCAATTAGTTGAAATGAAATAAAATAGCCATTAACAAATACACAATTACAAAAGATCTACATTGCATTTGCACTTAGATGGTAACATTGTATTTTTTTATTGCTCTATCACTCCAGAATCAAGGTCTCGCGAAAGAAACAGATCCATAATCAACGAACTTGTCAGGCTGCACAAGCTATACTTGGATGGTGCATGATTGCCATTCAAGTATTGCTTGTGCAGCTGACAAGTTTGTTGATTATGGATCTGTTCCTTTCACGAGACCTCGATTCCAAAGTGATAAGAGCAATAAAAAATCATTGTGCGTAGTGGAACTCTCCATCTGAGTTTATGACTCCAGCCACCAAAAAGTATGCCAACTCTCCTCGAATTCGTGAAAGGTCGCACTGTTTCAATGCAGTTAACGGGATGGACGCAACCTGTCGATAGGAATATCAATGTGCGTATATATATAACGTGATAAGTATGAAGTAATTATGGGAAGATTGACAAACCTTGGAATTGGTGATCCTCGAGGAATTGAGGAGTAATTCCATATAGTGGCAAACGTAGAATCCACATGTTTTGCCCGACGGCTGCTGGTGGCACTGCAAAAAATGGAATGTGTTAATTCAAGAGGCATTACTACCAACTGTTGCATAGGATTAATTAATGTGTAATAGCAAATACCTTAAAATTTCAAGCATGTGTCAGGCCTTTGGCCCCTTGCGTCGAGACACCTGCCTTTGCAACGTAGATCGCGAACGCCCTACATGATTCAAAAAAGTTGACCTTAGTCATTCGGAAGGAAAGAAAGAGTACAATATAGGTATGTATGAAGAAAATGTACTTACCTATCGATTACTTGGCTGACAACTGTGAAGTCCATTTTATTCTTACTTAGGGAATCAAGGTAATATACCTTTTTCCATTTTGGTACAATTACTATTAAAATCCAATGATAATTCTGATTGTAGGGCATAAGTACATATTCCTTATTGTGGTAAGCCAGCAGTCCTGATGCAATATACCTCTCGACGAAGGGTGTATCCTCGTCGATGGTATCCTTGGCGACCAAGCGTGGGTCCAAGAAACCAACCGATGATGATTTGGATGATCTAGCTTTAGTCAGCATGTGTCTATATACACACACACACACGAAAGCAACAAATTATATATGACATTTATTGGTATGACATGAATGGAGATTGTGATTGTACACACTTACAGCGTCCAGCATCGAATGAGTGAGGCATCGAGAGCTTTGAGCATGAAAAGATTGAATAAATCCTCAAAGGTGACCACGAAGACACACTCTTAAACACTGTGCTCTAAATGATCTGGCGCGAATTTGATAGTGATACCTGAGCGCCTTTCTCCCTCTAGCTTATTGGACTGTTTCATATACCACTTGTGCAATTACTGGCAACTAATTGCTAGGGTTGGAGGTGCGTTACCGGTTCGAACAGCGGCTCGCCAAGTACGAATTTGCGAGCCAATAGCAGGTACGGGATATCATCATCGGTCTTCTTTTCTTTGCCCTTGCTTTCTCGGCTGTAGGTCGACTTTATGGTAGTCGACTGTAAAGGTAGCACCGGTGCAAGTTACTTTGGCGAGAATAGCACCCGTGGAGATAGCACCAGTGCAGGTAGCGGTGCTGGAGACGAGTCTTGTGGAGCTGGCACCAGTGCATATAGCTCTGGTTCGCACTCCCCTTCTGGTCCTGCCACCGGTGAAGAAGCCTCCAGGGAGATGTCGCTTTTGGGCCACTGGATGAATGTTCCCTGGCTTGCCCTAGAGTCATGATCTCGTCGTTCGGGGCTTCGGTAGTGGGACGACCTTAAAATTGGCATGCACATCATCTTGGAAACCATGTTTCCAAGGAATATAAAGCCCAATGCCTCTCGTACGACCCGGGTGCTCCTTGTTTCCCAGGACCGTGGAGAGTATATCTTTCTCCCTTGCTCCCTGGGAAGATTCAACACTCAGCGCTTCCTGCAAGAAAACGACATGTCATTTCACTTCCTACGAAGTTGTGGAGTAATTACAAGCTAAGTAGTTCGATCAATATCTTACCAGGTGCTTGGACACTTGCTGGTCTGCAGAGTTTCGAAAGGAGACGTCTCCCGATGTCGTTGTAGATGACCTTGCTCTAATCCAATTTCGAGCGTGGTCATCCGGGATATTGGCAAATGGCGGGGCGGTGTCTTGCAGGGCTGCCTATTCGTCCTCCTTCCTCCACTGCGGGATTTTACCCGCATACCCAGCTGTGCCAAGTCTGTGGAGGTGTGTGTTTTTTGCCTGGAGGGCCTTTTGCGCCGCACTTGTACTTTTGAAATATTCGGTCGTCTTCATCGCCTTGAACTCTTCCCATTGTGGTTCCAGGAATGGGTATTTTATGAAAGGGTGTTTCGTCCTTCACCACGCAGTCCTTGATAAGCGTGCTTTTGAATTCTTCCAAGCTTTGCAGGCCGCTAGCAATGCTTGTCGATGCACGACGTCTTGGTGTTGTTTTGGGATCTCGAACGATGCCAAAATTTCTGTCAGCAGCTCACGTTTCTGAGTCTCAGGCATGCTCTTTCACGAATCGAATGTGATCTCAATTCGTCCTCATGCAACTATTCCAATCATTCTTCTCCATGCGGATACTGCTTTGTGAGGAAGGAGAGGGCTCCCAGATCCATCGACCTTTCTGATGGTAAATCGGCCCTCAGGCTTTTTCGATAGCCCTCTTCCTTGTCGTTTTGATTTTGGAGGGGACACATCTGGTGATGATGTTGAAGAATGCGCGGATGACATGTTGGCCTTCTCATATATGAAAAGTAAGCACAATGTAGCATATACGTAAATAGTGCGGTATAAGCACATACATAACAGTATATATATATATATATATATATATATATATATATATATATATATATATATATATATATATATATATATATATATATATATATATATATATATATATACACACACACACACACATATACATATATTCATATGACCATGCCTTGGTAAGTAGACATCGTAGAGATAAAGAAAATAAACAAAGCTTTATCACATAAAAAGAATGTATATACACATATTCATATGACCATTATACCAATAAATAAAAAAGAATTGAACAACTCCTAGACAGAAAGAAATCCAATTTTGCAATGAACTCCTAGACAGAAAGAAAGCTTTATCAAATGTATTACCTTAAATATTATATTAGTCTTCATAGAGATAAAGAAAATACTAAAGCTCAGACCTTTGCACTCACATGAAATTCAATAGTGGTGCCTAGGGTTACCTCGGGGGGACGGAGGCGGCCTCGGGGGGACGGCGGCGGCGACGGGGGACGGCGACGGCCTCGGGGGGACGGCGGCGGCGACGGGCCCGAGGGAGGAGGACGGCGACGGCCTCGGGGGCTCGACGGAGGCGACCGGCGACGGGCTCGGGGGACGGCGGCGGCGACGGGCTCGATTGGGATCTAGCTAGAGCGACTAAGTGTTGGTTTGCTAATAACTGCAGTACATAAAAACCCTAGTGGGGGTTATATATAAAGTCTTATTACAGACGGTTCTCAACTTAGAACCATCTGTGAACAAAAATATGACAGACGGTTATAAACAAAGAACCGTCTGTGATAGTTATACTATCATAGACGGTTCTAAGTTTAGAACTGTCTGTGATATTGATATCACAGACGGTTCTAAACTGAGAATCGTCTGTGATAAGCCTTATTAATATAAACACCAACCAGCATTCAATAAGACCTAAACACCAAGCAGCATTCAATAGCCCAATGAACATAGAGATACATTTGTATGACTCATTCTCAAAATTCACCTATATATCACACATTTTCATATATAAGTAAATGCAAATTCACAAATACATCACACACATGCATTGCTGTATACATAAATGCCAATTCACATATACATCACATACATGCATTGTTATGTACATAAATGCAAATACCCACATATGTGTCACACATTCTCATTCCACTTGCTTATTTCCTTTAAAAATTAGCCCTCCATGATGATCAATGCATACGTAACTAGTTTCATCACGTTGTTCGTTGTCGACCCTTATGCCATTTCCAAAAGGAGGTAACTCGTCAAATTGATTGTATTCTTCCTCGTCCACTACATTCTATACTCCGACAATTCTCCTTTTTCCATGAAGAACTACATGGTGTTTCTTATTTGCCGGGCCGGTTACATAGAAAACTTGAACAACTTGGTTGGCGAGTATGGATGGTTCGTCTTTGTACCCGACGCGTTGGAGGTCCACGGTAGTGACACCGTACTTGTCAACCTTCACCTGTGGGAGATGCACCCAACGACAGCGAAATAAGGGGATCTTGAAAACCACGTAGTCGAGCTCCCAAATCTCTTCTATGAACCCATAGTACGAGTTTCTCAACCCATCGGTACTGAACGCATCTATGCGGACACCGCTGTTTTGGTTAGTGCTCTTTACATCCTGAGACTGTGTATAGAATGTGTACCCATTTATATCATATCCTTGCCATGTCACAACTGTACATGTTGGCCCTTTTGCCAACCATGTCAGCATCTCACTTAGCGAGCTCCTAGCGATTTGCTCCTTCAACCATTGGTTGAACCTACTATTGTGTTGCCTCATGATCCAAACATCTGGCCGCTCCGGATTCTGTTGCCGAAGCACATCCTTGTGCTGGTCCACATAAGGCGCCACTTCAGTCATGTGTTGCAAGACCGTGAAATGGGCTTGAGTATACGTGTCCATATCTGGAGTGATTGCTTTCCTTCCGATAGTTTCGATACCCTTCAGCCTCCTCTCATGATGAGATTGAGGCACACCTATCGGTTGAATCTGAGCCATATAATCGACACAAAACTCAATGACCTCTTCACTTGCATAACTTTCGACGATGCTGCCCTCCGGCCGAGATCGATTCCGTACGTAGGACTTGAGAATTCCCGTGAACCTCTCAAATGGGTACATGCTACGTAGGAATACGGGCCCACACATTTTTATCTCCCACACAACGTGAACAATGAGATGGACCATGATATCGAAAAACGAAGGAGGGAAATACATTTCAAGATGACATAGAGTCATCACCACCTCGTCCTGCAGAGCATCTAGCCCTTGGGGATCGATGACCTTCTGAGCAATTGTGTTAAAGAAATAACATAGCCTCATGATTGTCTCTCGGACTTTGATCGGCAAAATATTTCTAATTACAATAGGGAGCATCTGTGTCATCAGCACATGACAATCATAAGACTTCATGCCATTTAACTTCAAATCTTGCATCGAAACAAGTTTCTTCACGTTGCCGGAGTAACCAGACGGAACTTTGACACCATGCAAGCACTGTCACAGTTCTGTTTTCTCGGCCTTGGACAGAGTGTAACACGCAGGGGGAAGGTACATTCGTCCATTATCAGTGCATGTCGGTGCTAACTCAAGCCTGATGTCCATATCAGCCAAGTCAAGCCATGCGTTAACGCCGTCCTTTGTTTTATCACGAATGTTCGGTAAGAGATCAATCAAGCTGTCACATACATTCTTTTCTACGTGCATGACGTCGATGCAGTGTCGAACATCTAGGTACTCCCAATAAGGTAAGTCCCAAAATATCGATCTCTTCTTCTAGGTGTTCTTCTCATGAGCCCTCAATTTACGTCCCTTTTCGAGGACAACATCTAAATCCTTAACCATATCATAAACCTCTTTTCCCCTTAAATGCCTTGGAGCTGAACCATCTTCCTTCTCTACGTCAAATTGTTTCTTCATCTTGCGGTACGGGTGAGCCCTCCGAAGGAACCGGTGGTGACGCATGTAGACGGTTTTGCGTGAGTGTTTCAGCCACACACTCTCGGTACCATCTAAACATTGAGTACAAGCTTTGGCACATTTTGTACTCTGGCCCGATAGGTTAGCAATGGCAAGATAATCATTTATGGTGCAGAACAATAAGGAGCGCAAAGTGAAGTTCTCTCGTTTGTATGTATCCCATACCTGTACCCCTTCGTTCCACAGTAATTTTAGATCTTCCACCAACGGCGCTAGGTACACATCAATATCATTCGCAGGTTACTTTAGCCCTTGGATAAGTATTGACAACAAAATATACTTTCGCTTCATACACAACCAAGGAGGAAGGTTATAGATGCAGAGAGTCACGGCCATGTGCTATGTCGGCTGCTCATGCTACTGAAAGGATTCATTCTATCTGTACTCAGTCCGAACCATATGTTCCTTGGTTCTGCACCGAAGTCTGTAAAACTCCTATCGATGTTTCTCCACTGGGCGGAATCAGCAAGGTGTCTTAGCATTCCATCCTTCTTGCGCTCCTCCGAGTGCCAACGCAGCAGTTTTGCCTCCTTTGGATTTGACAAAAACCTTTTCAAACGGAGAATTATAGGAAAATACCATGCCACCTTAGCAGGAGGTCCTTTCTTCGCCTCTGTTCCCTCGCCGTCATCTGATTGATTGTTACGTTTGTACCGGGATGCGTTGCACACCGGACATACATGCATGTTTGCATACTCTTTACGGTAGAGGATACAGTCATTCGGACATGCATGTATTCTTTCTACTTCCATTTCCAATGGACAAAGAACCTTCTTTTGCTTTATACGTGGTTCTAGGCAACTCATTTCCTTCCGGAAGCATGTCCGCTAAAAGACCTAGCAGCGCTGTGAAAGTCTTGTCGGACCAACCGTTGCTTGCCTTCAATTTCAATAGTTCAAGCACGGCCAACAACCTCGTGTACTTTGACCTGCAGCACGTGAACAAAGGTTTCTCCGAGTCCTCCATCAAGCCCCAGAATTTAACATACTCTCTCTCATCATAGTTCTGTTCTACATCACGAAGCATCTGATCTAGATTGTCATCGTGCAACCTATCCGAATCCGAACCACAATCGACATCATCCGATGGCATGTCATTAACTTCACCGGCGATGTCATCCGCCGGCATATCATTCACTACACCGGCGATGTAATTTGCCGGCATATGATCATTGACTTCGCCATGACTGGTCCAACATGTATAACCCTTTTTGAAACCCCTCCGAATCAAGTGCGCTTCAATTTGCCCTCGGTTCTTAAACATCTTTAAATTCTCGCAGTCAGTGCATGGACAGTACATATATTTCACCCCCTTATTCAGTATATCCTCCTCGGCAGCTCTTGTAAAAGTAAACACGCCATTAATGTACTCTTCACTCACACGGTTCGCGGCATACATCCAGCTTCGGTCCTACGTTATGTCTATATATAACAACTTAGTATTAAAAATTAAATTAATTAATTATTACTACGTATATACCACATGCATTCAGGCTTTGCTAGCTTAATTCATATTATAAACACAACAGCTATTATATAACCAACAATTTTGCAAACCATCTTTAATAACACTCACTAATTACTTAGATCTAAATTGTAATGCAAAGAAAAATAAATTTCATTACTAACCATATCTAGAGCAACTAGGAAAGTATGAATCTTCAAAGCTCAAGCTCTGCCTCCTCCCACCAAATTAATTGGCCTGAAATCGCCTAGCTTGCCTCCTAAGCGAAAGAGTGCAGCACCGGCTAGATCTGGATCGAAATGAAGACAGATGCGGTTCTGAGCAGCGCAATAAATGCCTAGCGCCATTATCACAGATGGTTTTTAATAGAAAACCGTCTGTGATAATTCCAGATTATCACAGACTGTTTTTAATAAAAAAACCGTCTGTGATAATGCAAAGTCAGAACGTATCTCTCGTGTTTCAATCGTCTAAACGTATCTCGATCGTTATACGAAGCGTCTCTATATTATTAATGTTTGGTATACGAACCGTCTGTGCTAAAGGTTAAATATGTGCGCCTAATCCAGGTCTCTTCTACGTACGTACAATATGACTTCTACTATTCTTGTGATCATCTCCTTCCTCTCATCTGTTCATCAAGAGTTGTTCGGCCGGAACCTTACACAGGCGACCAGCAATTTACATCTGGAGCAGCTTCTCCGCACACGCCCTGCTCTCCTTCCCTGACTTTCTTGCATCCGTTAGCTTGACCTGATCATCCGCCGTCGATGGAGGCGTCTCGCTTCCGCTCAAGAAAGGGAAACAGCCCTCACCCTGGTTCTTCTCCACAATGTGCACAAAGCGAAAGAAGCTCTACAGGCATTGGAGAGACTAATGGATAGCAATGCCGATCAAGCAGAAACGGCAGATTCTGAGGAATCTTATAATGCTATCCTCTATGAGATTATGAGCTATGCTACTGACCATTTGCCCAGATTGGAGGAGGAAGTGCTGAGGACAAGGACAATTTTAACGGCGTTCGAGAACTCAGCGGCTGATCCTCCAAGTCCAAAAGTTGAAGAAAAAACGTACAAAACCCAGAAGATTAGAATCTGGGAAGCTCTTTATCCGTGCGACTTTTTTAATAAATTTGCCTCGAATTGAAATTAATAAATGTGCCTTTAATTTGTGATATCTTGTCTCAGTAGTTCTGTAGTTAAGTTATTAGAAGCAATGTGTACTTATATATTAACCTCTGATCATGTACAGAATATCACAGACAGTTGTTACGAACGGGACATCACAGACGGTTCTTGTTAAAAATCGTCTGTGAACATTCACAGACGGTTCTTGTTACGGTTCTTAACAAGAACCGTTTGTGATAGTCTACACAACACAGACGATTCATCGGTAAGAACCGTCTGTGATACTCGTTTTCTCCGACGCCACTAACATAGACGGTGTCCAAATTAAAACCGTCTGTGTTAGTGTCGGTCACAGACGGTTGACAAAACCGTCTGTGATTGGCCGTCTAGTATTAGGCTTTCTGTAGTAGTGGACGGTTGGTAGCTAAAACCGCCTGTGATGTGTGAGTATCATAGATGGTTTTTGGTTCGAGTTATCTGTGATAGTGTTCTCCGTAGACGTTTTAGTTACAAACTGTCTGTGATGTATTTATCACAGACGATTCATAAACCGTCAGAAATAACCTCTGATTATCACTGACGCATAAATTCAGACGATTTAAAAAACCATATGTGATGATAGTTTTGAACCATCTGTGATGACCCTTTTTGTAGTAGTGAAGGCATACTTGGACACACCGGCCTTGTGCCAAAGGTAGGCACGAGGCTAATGATGTGGCGCAGGAGGAGACACAGGCAAACCTTGAGCCAGAGGGCTGGTCAACTCGCGTGGTGCAAGCAAAGGTAGATACATGGGCGAGCCTTCTGTCGGAGAGGGACACGAACGGGGACATCATAGATCCAGTAGGGCTAGCACAGGGGTGGAAAGGGCCGGGGCCGACGTCAAAGACAGTGGTGGACGCTGGAGACTTCACGCGAAAGGGGGGGGGGGTAGTGGCATATGCCGAAGAGGCCGAACACGCACTACTACAAAAAGGGTCATCACAGACGGTTCGGAACCATCATCACAGACAGTTTTCTGAACCATCTGAATTTATGGCTCAGTGATAATCGGAGGGTATCATAGACGGTTTTTGAGCCGTCTATGATAATCACAACTCAAATGGTTTGTAACTAGAACCGTATGTGAAGAACACTATCACAGACGGCTCGAATCAAAAACCGTCTGTGATACTCACACATCACAAACGGTTCTAGCTACCAACCATCTATAATGGATGAGTATCATAAATGGATGGTAGTTAGAACCGTCTGTGATATTTTTTCATCACAGATGGTTGGTAGATAGAACCGTCTGTGATGTGCTAGTATCACAAACGGTTTTTGGTTTGAGCCGTCTGTGATAATCCTTCATAGACAGTTTATATCACAAAATTGTCTGTGATAATTCATTCTATACCTAATTTTTTTTTCTTTTTTTAGCTAGCCTCAGGAAATGTTAACTATGCCATCTAAAAACAAATAAATACAGTAAGAAACACAGTACACATTCTATTTTTATTAAGATTAGAGCCTACCATTGCAATATCCAAAACAACGAGCAGGTTACCCATCTAGCTAACACAACAAGAATAGAAAAAAAAGCAAAGATCCTCTATGCCTAGGCCTTCTTGCCCCTGATGCAGCGCACGAGCTAGATGTCTTTGACGCCCACCATCGTCGGCGTTGATTGAGTGTCGCCTTGGTGCTAGTTGCTTCTACGGTGTCTTCCCTCCCGTAGACTTGTGCATTATCTGCTTCGTGTGGGCTATTATGGTAAGGGTCAAGGAGGAGGAGAATGGCAAGGAGGCTAGGTTTCGGTGATTATTTATAGGGGAGCGAGAGGCGGGAGTGTGAAAATTTTTGGTGCTGGGATGGAGAGGTGGAGCTACGATCTATGGGGTAAGGGTTATGGATTTCTATTGGCTAGCATTGGGTTGGGGAGGATTGACGGGCCCAGCGGATAGATTATCATAGACGGTTTTACATACAAACCGTCTGTGATACTCTCTATCATAGACGGTTGATAGCTAGAACTGTCTATGATAAATGAATATCACAGATAGTTCTATATACTAACCGTTTGTGAATTAGAGCACAAAGTTTTATATACCGGTGCAATATAAACAACTAGTCTCAAAACATAAAATAGCAAAATTTTATATGGCTTATATATACTCATTTAAAAGGTTTCAATGAGATCTACAACTTTTCAGTTGAAGCAAAATCCAAATTCCAAAGGGAAGACCAAGAAAAAAAGCAAAAATAGAAACCAAAAACTTGTAATACAAATTTGGGGCTAAAGATGGCCGATTTTTAGAGTCTTAGAGGGAGACTAGTGCAAATGGGTCATTTTTTTGGATTGGGCTTGTCGTTAGCTTTCTAACGAGTACAAGAACGTCGAAAACGGACACCGTGTGCAAAAGTTATACCCATTTTACAAAGATGTCTCAGAACGGAATTCTACTCGGACTCAGGCAGGAGATTATGGAATTTTGGAGGATTGTAAAGCGGGAAACATATTACAGACGGTTTTTAATACAAACCATCTATGATAACTTCATTATCACAGATAGTTTTTAATACAAACCGCCTGTGTAAGTATCACAGACGTTTCTTGATAAGAACCGTCTGTGATGTCTGATAAGAACCGTCTGTGATACTTCACAGACGGTTTGTATTAAAAATCGTCTGTGAAAATACCACAGACGGTTATTCGTATGAACTGTCTGTGATACTTGCAGCACAGACGGTTTCTAGAAACTGTATGTGATGTAAGCGTCCAGTTTAACCTTTTTTTTGTAGTAGTGACGGATAGGGGCGACGACGCCTAGGAGAGGTAGCATGGGGGGAAGTTGGAGGCGGCTGCGTGGGGGGAGGCGACGCATAGGCAGCACAGGGGAGGCGGCTGCTCGAGTGGGGAATGGGTAGGCGAGAGAAGCCAAGCGTGGGTTTTGGTATATGTGGTCAAAGCGGCTTTCAGAAGCCATAGTGTTTGATTTGGTTTCCGATTTCTAGAAGTCAAAAGCCAAAACCATTTCAAACTTCCTCATAAAAGCTACTCTACGTTCATGTCAGGATGTATTTTCGACGAGGAAACATCGTTTTTATGGACAAGGTACTCTCGCTTTCACATAATCATAATGTCCTTTCATGTATTCTCAAGTTCACCCCGTATTTTCTGTGGGCCAAAAGGAGAACTTGCAGGGATGACAAGAGATGCAAAATCTTGTATGATCACTGAGAAGAAAATGGTTTAAAATGCATGCCGACGAATCCTTTGGCGTTGCAAATTGTTTGGCAAAGATGCTTTGTCCAACAAAAGAGAGAGAGGAGAGAAAAAGAAGGGTTATTGACATGACACCAAATGAGCATCCTGTTTTAATTAAGCTAGCAAAGCTAGCTATCTTTATAACAAGAACATTAGCCACCTAGCTAATCTGGTGCGGCAACAAAGGCAGCAAAATTTCAATACCAAGGCGTCTCCGGCTCTTATCTCATTTGTTTGTCCTTTTGCTACAATTTTTTTTTATTCTTTCACTGCCTATTTGCGTAAGGGCCAAAATTCACTTGTGTTAACATTGTCGCATAACCACAGATGGTTCAAAAGCCGTCTGTGATGGCCTTGTATCATTACTGACTCATAAATTCAGACGGTCCACAAAATCGTCTGTGATAACGTTTCTGAACCGTCTGTAATACGGTTTTCTGTGGAAGTATTAGCATCAGACATCTGGTTAGCATGGGGCGCACAACCGCTCACCACCATCCAAATCAACACGGACTTAAGGATTGAGTTGCCTAGAGATCGATAACAAATGACGTATTCCAAATTCTTGCACGTACGGGACCAGTTCCAAAGATCTGTAACATTGCATGCATCTCGACTTCAGCTAGCCACATGTCCCGTCCAATGGACGGACGGACGTGATGCATGCAGATAGGAAAGCAGCATGACCGTGCTCACACGTCTCATCGTCAGGAGTGCAATGCAATGTGCACACATGCATGAGCCAGCTGAACCCTAACGCCAAGTGTAAAGTATACATAGATAGATGCGTGCATCACTCCGACCAAAAATTATTATCACTTGACAGAGGTGATGGAATTAGATTACTTGGTGCCCCCAGTATATAACAGGCATCTCGGGTCTCACTTGTGCTGGCCAAGAGAAGAGTATAGCCTCATAGAGATCTTGTAAGGTCGACCACATCAACCTCGAAGCTAGTCCAAACTAGTGGGAGGTTGTGTGCAGGCCGGAGAAGAAAGATATCCATCCATGGCGAGAGGCAGGGTGCAGCTCCGCCGCATCGAGAACCCCGTCCACCGGCAGGTCACCTTCTGCAAGCGCCGCGCCGGGCTGCTCAAGAAGGCCAGGGAGCTCTCCGTCCTCTGCGACGCCGACATCGGCATCATCGTCTTCTCCGCCCACGGCAAGCTGTACGACCTCGCCACCACAGGGTACCAGAAGCATCGATCTCTCTTTGCTTCATCTTGTTGTGAAACTTTGAGCTCTGACAAGTGACAATTGTGTTAATTAATTTGCTGGGTCAATAGAACTATGGAAGAACTGATCGAGAGGTACAAGAGTGCAAGCGTAGATGGCATGGCCGATGGCTGCGGCGACCAGAGAATGGTACAGTCCTTGGTAGTCGTCCTTTGTTTGTTTTTCCCGGAGAGAGATTTAAGTTGCTTGCTTGCTGTAATATAATGTAATACTCACTTTTACAAGTCTAATGATAGTGTCTATTTCACATGCATAGCATGAGTTGCTAGTTAACATGAAAAATCGAGATATCGCTACACTTTCTTAGGGTCTACTAGTGCTAATTTTTTTCTCATGGAAAGCATGGAACTGCTAGGTGAAGTCGAGACCTGGAATATATATATTATGTGCTCATACCATCTCATCTATTTAAGTACAGCAGCGTTTCAAACCTACCAATTGGCAATACAGATCCTCCCTGTTTGCAACTTTTACACCAGTTTTCAACTTTCTTCTAGATTCAGGCAATAGACACCCCCTGTTATGCCACTAGCTGCAACTTCTGTCTCTCTACTGATTTAAAATTTGACCATGTATCTGACCAGGACCCAAAACAGGAAGCAATGGTGCTGAAACAAGAAATCAATCTACTGCAGAAGGGCCTGAGGTAATTATTCACAGATTCCACTACAATTTGCTACAAGTCCCATGTATTCTCAGAAAGGAGATGAAAGAACACAACCTTTCCAGCACATGTCAAGTTTGATTTCATACACCAACATATTTTACCATTCAAATCTCCCCTGAGACCCTGACATCCATGTTTACATAAAATTATGGCTGTCAAACTGTGACATGAATCCAATACAGTCCATACCACTTACTGGACCATTTGCAAGCAACACAAACATTTCTCTACGTGACACAAACTAAGATGCTTTTGCTCTATTTGGTTAAGCTTCATGCACCAAACCAGACGGCTGACTCAAAAAAAAAAAACTTGGGCTGTAAAAAAAACTTCAGATTTTACTCAAACTGCAACGAATTCTGCCACTTCCTCTTGATAAAAAAAAAATCATAGCAGGTACATCTATGGGAACACGGCAAATGAGCACATGACCGTTGAAGAGCTGAATGCCCTAGAAAGATCCTTGGAGATATGGATGTACAACATCCGCTCCGCAAAGGTAATTCACAGAAAGTATTGAAGTTTCTTAAAGAAATATTGTTTCAGACATTGCTAAAACCTTCTCATCTAAAAGATGCAGATAATGATCCAAGAGATCCAAGCACTGAAGAGCAAGGCAAGTCAAATAGTCTTGCTTACTTCTATAAATATCCAATAAAACGTTGGCAACTTACTAAAAGTACAGTTGAACTGTTTTATATGCAGGAAGGCATGTTGAAAGCTGCTAACGAAATTCTCCAAGAAAAGGTATCAATTATTGATTGGCATGGAACTGTAAACTTAAACCATGTTAAAATTGAAGATACAGATCTTGTTCCATGCCATGTAAGCAAACTGATGGTATAAATGTGTTCTTGCTTGCAGATAGTAGAACAGAACGGTTTGATCGACGTAGGCATGATGGTAGCAGATCAGCAGAATGGGCATTTTAGTACAGTCCCACTGATAGAAGAGATCACTAACCCACTGACTATACTGAGTGGCTATTCTACCTGTAGGGGCTCAGAGATGGGCTATTCCTTCTGACAGTAATAACGCCCTGGGGGATTACGTGTGTTAATTATTAGTGTGTAATACAATTAATAATGCTTGTGTTATGGTCTGTTCTGCTACTTTAATGTAACTTATATAATAAGCTATAGTCCCTCAGGAGTGCCCTTTAGTATTGTATTGCCTTGAGTTGTTGTGCTTTTTTATTTTCCCTAAAAGAACTCTTAAGGAGCTCTGATGTTGAGTTATTTCACATAATTGAAACCTTTGTTTCTTGTTGCGTCCAATGTTTAGATATTACAATCCTTCCAGAGCAAGTGATTTTACATGTGCACAATTGGACAATATTTATTTGACACATAATCTCAGGTTTGCTTGGATTAAGGTAAGCAACGATGCTATACAAAGAAAAATCGTAGGCATGAGAAACCATGGCTGGAAATCACTAATACAGTAATACCGTCAGATAATAAGCTGAGACATAAGCAAACTAAGTGCCAACAGTAAAATTTCAATGTTCTGCTAATTTCATACCAATAATACCTCCAGCGGCACCTGAGGTAGAAAGTAGAAACAACCTTCAAAACTCAGGATCAGTAAACGCAGCACTACTCATGTTATGAACATCATCTACCTACGAAATTCTGACGCAAGATAGCTTTATATGCAAAAAAAAAGAAGAAAAA
This sequence comes from Dendrocalamus latiflorus, assembly GCA_017311315.1. Taxonomy (NCBI): domain Eukaryota; kingdom Viridiplantae; phylum Streptophyta; class Magnoliopsida; order Poales; family Poaceae; genus Dendrocalamus; species Dendrocalamus latiflorus. Next base: position 3,278,039 of record CM029675.1, read on the forward strand.
ATTGCAATGATGCCTGCAAGATAACACAACACTGAAAGAATGGCCCAAAGAAACAAGCTATACTTGACATCAGCAAGAACAAACTGTTCTAGTGTGGTTCTAGCATTTGCCTATCTGAATGACATTATAAGTACTAATTGCATTAGACGAAACTGCAACCTCTGAAGACAGCAAGGCTGACAAAAATTCTTTGCCAAAAAAGAAAAAGAAAAAGAAAAAAGAAAAAAGAGAGGAGGCTGACAAGAAGGGGAATGCAGATCTGAACCTATGTTCAGATGCACCTACTATCTAAACCACACATTTCATCATCGAGATTTGTGCGTAAAGAAATTAGCTACATGAAAAGGGTTTGGATGCAGTATGCAGCATTTTTATTATCTTTGAGACCAATCAATACTTACAAGCAGCAAAATAGGCATTTGAGAACAGATATATTGAAAAGGAACAGCATTTAGTTTTTGCACCAGTGCGAGCATGAACATTGTAGAGTACTGAGAACAAACAGAACTCATAGTAGAGAAAATAAAATACATCGTCCAGGAGGTTGTCACCACCAATACACGCACCTTATTGGAAAAGACTAGGAAGCAAAAAGCTACAAATCCCATACTAGAGACACCATTGTTTTGTCAATCTGGTATGCTCAAACAGACTTCAGGCAATGTGGGTTCAGCTCTGCTGGCCTGTTCACATATGCACAACAAATGCATGAGGGTTAGAATGAACCATGAATCCTTTAGTAGCAACACAAAGGTAAATACTTTCATGCAGATATTCTACTCCAATCAAACGTGTATTCTGAAACTAACACAACTTAATCCTATACTTTTAGAATTTTAGTTGTCCTAATTCACTCAAATGGCAATATGGTGTATTATTGAAACCTCACAGTTGCACTTGTACATAATACATAGATTGTACTGGAATCGTTATCGTATAATGTCCTAAGAGAGCTAATGAAAACTTACAAAACTAACAAAATACTATCATGCAGTCAATCGAGTCCGATCAGTCGTGTGTTAACAAGTAATCTCACGCTGAAACTGAATACAACATCTTATACTTCAAACATTCCTAATTCACTCAAACGGTACATTATTGACACCATGCAATCACAGCTTAACATTCCTAGTTCACTCAAATGGCATATCGTTGACAATTCTCATTGACAACTTCTACATAGAAACTACAGGAATCACTATCTCATAACGTTCTCTTACAGAGGTATTTAATATGTACTAAAGATAGCACTCGTTGGAACTGGATCATGGAACGGGAATTAGCAGAAGGGGTGATTTGAGGCCACGACGAACACACCTGAGACCTTGTCCTCCCACCAGTAGATGAACCTGAGGTTGGCCGCCTGCTTGTCCATCTTGTAGAGCTGGTACCAGTGCTCGGCCACCTCCGATCCGAAGACGGCGCCGCAGAGCGCTCCGAACCCGGTAGCCAGAACGACACCTGCAGGAAGTCAGCCACCACATCTCGATCAACAACAAGAACAAGCAACAACGCAGGTCAAGAATCTAGATCGGTTAGGAAACCCCAGCCAAACAACACAGCCCCAAAGGCGTGATTTGTCGTACCGTGCGGGCTCTTGGAGTACTTGAAGGCGACGCCGCCGAGGTGCGCGCCGCCGACGAGGGCCCCGCCGACCGCGAACTTCCTGGACTCCCTCAGGGCCTTGAGCTGCAGACGGAATCGGGAAGATCAAATCTCTAATTTAGAGGGGGCAAGAAGAAGACAGCGAGACGAAGGAAGTATCGGATGGGGAGACGGATAGGACAGGAGACCTGCGGGCCGTAGACGGGGTCCGAGGCGATGAACTCATCGACGTCGGCGTCGGACCACTTGGGGAGGGGCTTGTCGCGGCCGTAGACCTTCTTGAAGTAGTCGAGGAAGGCGAAGTTGCGCGCCCAGTGCTGCTTGACGCTCTCAAAGTGCTCGCCGACCCCCATCGCCGCCGCCGCCGCTTCGATTCGATTCGATTAGATGCGATGGCGAGGTGTGGTTGCGTTGTGTTTGGTTTGGTTGCAGCCAGGTGCGGAAGGAGGGTGGATGATGACGTCGACTAATAAATGGGCTGGGCCCGACTGTTATGGGCCTCTTGGGGCCAACAATGCTGGCATTCTTTATATAGGCCCCAGCTCGTCTAGCGTAGTACTGTAGGGCTAGGCCCAGGGCCGATCAGTATGTCCTTCCCTTCCTCTTTACCCCACCTGCACGCTCAAATTAAGGCCCGTTCAATTCGTTTTTTCCCGATAAATTTTGGCTTTCAGCTGAAAAGGTAGAAAAATAAAAAATATATAGTTATATCTATGTGAACAATGCAAAAGAAAAAAGAGAAAAAATGTGTTAATAAGTCAACGTGTTCCAAATGACTTTTAACTTTTAAAAACTAGAAATTAAAAACTAAAAGTTATTTGGAGCAGAGCCTAATACAGCAGCAGGAGCAGCAAAATGAAGGGCCTACCAGCAAAAGCCATGCTCGCTGTGTCTGCCACGGGCAATTTTGGATTTGATCTCAAACCGATGGAGGGGGATCATCCGACCCGTGCGCGCGCTGCCAATTCAGAGATTTCCTTCAGTTCCGTTCCTCCGCCGTCTGTCTATTCCTGCACTTGCTACCGTCTGCACCACCAGTCGGGCTTATTTCTGGTCGCATCTACCACAGTATCTTTCACAATTCGCAGCCGTCGGTCACAGCCTTGACTGCCTCCTCGCATTGCGTCACCCGCCCTATTTATTATTTGGGCTCTTTTACGATACCTCAAGATAAATATAGATTTATTATTATTTTTAATCTAATGGGCTAGATTAGTTATGATTTATTTATACTCACTACAAGAAATTTGAGTATCAGTGACGAATATAGTTATGATGAGAAACGAAAATGTCATAGATTAGCTATCATTCCGTGACGATTCAAGTGATTTCGTCATTAATATACGGGACGGTACCTTCGACGCCTAGTTTTGTGACGAAAACAAATATTTGTCACAGAATATACAGAAAACCATGACGATTTATTGGATGACGAAAAAAATATTGTCAAAAAAAAGTTAGGGTGAATGGGGCCATTGTGAAGTAGCCCTAAAAATCCCACCCGCCGCCTGCCCGCCCAGATAACTCCCGTCCGCCCCCCACCCGGCCGCATCCGCCCTCCACCCTAATTTTTTAGGGCTACTTCACAACTCGCGCTCTTTCAGACTCTGTCTCGCCGCCGCCTCATCCTCCTCCGCCCCCCACCCGGCTGCATCCGCCGCCTCCGCCACCACCCGGCCACCGGCCTCTTCCTCCGCCCCCACCCGGCCGCATCCGCCCTCCACCCCGCCGCCGGCCTCTCCTCCGAACCCACCCGGCCGCATCCGCCCTCCACCCGGCCGCCGGCCTCTCCTCCGCCCCCACCCGGCCGCATCCGCCCTCCACCCGGCCGCCGGCCTCTCCTCCTCCGCCGCCCCTAGATCCGCCGCCGCCTCCTCCTCCTCCTCTTCCGCCCTCCACCCGGCCTGCCTCCCCATCCGGATCTGAGATCCCCAGAGCCATCCTCCCCAGTCCCCATCCGGTGTGCCGAACTGCCGAAGAACGGAAGAAGGTCTCCCGCTCCGTCAAGGCCTCCAGTTCCCCATCGGCCGCATCGACACCGGCGCCCCCGTCTACCTCGCCGCCGTCCTCGAGTACCTCGCCGCCGAGGTGCGCCTTCGCTTGTGCGTGCCTCCTATTTCAGTGGATTGTCCTGTTGTTCATATATTCGCTTTTTATACTACTATTTCCTTGAGAATGGTTTGTTGTTCTCATTTTGCTCTGAAGAGATTAAGAGAAACATATCATCCGTGGAGAAGATGCTGATGTGAAGAATGGATGGCAAGTGTAGTGCTCTTGAGTCTTCACTGTCTTGCTAATTGGAGGCAACAGGGAGCTAGGCTTGCACGATTGAGTCGATGGATACCGGCGAAATTAGCACCTGCTCTGCTTGTATTTGTATAGCTGCAATGGCATGTGGCTTAGTTAGTTTACATGGTACTGGAAAACAGAGATCATCCAACTAGCTAGCATATACTGCAATACCTGATGTTGGAATCCCACTAAGCATATACGCTTGTTTGAACATCTAGTAAATGATGATGTTGTATTGACTATATAATTCTTAATTGCATTATTCTTTTACTGGCAGCTTATATTAATCCACTGCTCACTACATTATTCTTTTTCTGGTAACCTTTATTTTGTTTGGTTGTACATATTAATCCACTGCTCACTGCATTATTCTTTTACTGGCAGCTTATATTAGTCCACTGCTCACTGCATTATTCTTGGAAAAACTAAAATAGATTGTGAAATGCCATAAGTTATGTAAGTGTTGACTGCATGGATGATTGGTACATAAATAGATTCCTGCTTGCCAAAGGAATGGACAAAGTCGAAAATGTATGCACTCTTATGAGTAATAATGCTTGACAAGTACAAGGGTTTCCAAGACTAACGAAATTGTGGCAGGCTTTAATTTCGGGCTGTTCTGCTGGTGGTTTAACCTCCATACTACACTGTAACAGATTTCATGACCTTCTGCCAGCGGATACCAAAGTTAAATGCCTTTCCGATGCTGGTTTCTTCATCAATGAGTAAGCAATTACTAGTACTGGACGCCAGCTCACAGAAAAAGAAAACCATGCTGTGTGATTTTGCAGCTTTGAAGATATACCAGCCATTGCAATATATAGAACAAAGTACATTGTCTTTCTGAATATTGAGTTGCTTGTCTAACACCTCCCATCTTTGTGATGACAGGAAAGATATTGCTGGAGTGGCGTACATTGCTGCCTTTTTCAATGATGTAGTTACAACACATGTATGCACATTTGACTGCTCTTTCTACCTGATTATATGGGTATACCTATAACTCTGTCATGATATGATAATCAAGGACTTATGACTAAAAGTCTAAAACAAACACTACCCTAATACCAAATAAATTTAGAGTTCAACTAGCATTCAACAGGATGACCTAAAGAGGCATACATAAAAAATCTTCATTTTGCAAAAATGTATTTCACCTATATTTCTGTTGCTTTCTCCTGTAGCTGATTACATTATCCTGTGTAAGTGTTGACTGCATGGATGATTGGTACATAAATAGATTTATTTTCAGGATTCTAGCGGTCTCTTGCCATCTAACTAAAGAGAATATTAGCACATTTTGTATATGTGCCAGTGTTGAGCATTACTCTGTTGTACTTGTCTGTTGAAATGTAGGTATGTTATTTCCAGTGGTGCTGTTCATGCTCTCATATCATCCTTGATAGGCGCTATTCTCCCTCAGGTAGAATTGATAAATTAGAGCATTGGTAGATCTCTCTCATTTCAATTGCTTTGGTTTGGTTAATAATATTGTGATTCTGTGTTGTTGGCAGGCAGATCCGCAGATGCAGTAGTAGCACAGATAGTGAAAATTAGATAGCGGAGTAGGATTTTGAAACCACAGTTTATGGTAGCTCAGCAAGTTCAGATATGACATTGGTTTGCAATTAAACCAATTATAACCTAATTCCATTTGTAACTATTGGATATGAAAGTTCAGCTTTGTAATTTGTTAGCATCAAGTTATGGGTATTACTTGCAAATGTGATCACTTTTGTGTTGAACCAATGATTGTAATGGCATGTATTGGATAAATGTCAATTAATTCTATATGCTTTGATGGAACAATTCTATGGTGATTATCTGGAGAATTATGCTACTGTTCATGATGTTTTTTTGTCATTTATGTATGTCTGGATTAAATTTTGTGACGTTGCAAATATATTCATGATGAATAAATATTGTCACAGAAAATATTTTATGACACTAAGTAAATCGTCATAAATATTATTGTATAACGATCTGTTATTCGTCATAAATGTGTACTATTTTATGACGATTTCCCAATGATCGTCACTAAGAACATTCTATGACGCAGAATCTGTGACGATCCGCGTGACGCAAGAAAATCGTCAGTATTATGCTTTTATGACAAAAATCTATGATTTTGTGACAAATACGTATCATCACCGATGCTCAAATTTCTTGTAGTGACTACTACCGACATTACTAATAATATAATCTCAAGAGAGAAAAATCGTCAAGAAAACACATGGCACAATAGTAAATTCCACAACTCTGATGGTCTAAATTGGTTCATTTGGATTGGCCACGTACAGAGACAGCGGCCCATTAGTTAGGTCGGTCCATGGTATGGTTCTATTGCGCTGCTTCTCCATTTCTTTTGCCCTAGGTTCGTCATCCTCCCCAGCGCGACAGCCGCCTTCTCCTCCTTCCAAGCAGGGCCGGCTCTGGGGGTAGGCCGGAGGGGCGCCGTGTCACATCCCAAAATTTCGCTTTCTGAAGATTTTAATTTTAAATTAATTATTTTAATGTATTCGGATTTTATTTGGATTTATCGGGATTTATTCGGATTTATTTGGAGTTTATTTAAAATTGTAAAGCAACAAAATGTATTTAAAATATTTTGTTAAAGCCAAAAAGAGTTTATTTTATTTTGCCTAGTCTTCCTTAAATTTTTAAGTAATTTTAGAGATTTTTCTGGAATTTAAAATCAATTTTCAAAGTTAAAAAGTATTTTATAAAATTATAAAAACATAAATCTGAAACTAAAAATATTTTTAATAAGTCTAAAATATTTCCAGGAATATTCTATGATTTTTCTGGAATTTTTAGGCATTAAATATTAATTTTCCAAGCTTTTATAAAGTTACTAGAAATTTCTGAAATTTAATCCGAAAATAAAAATCCATTTAATTCTCGGCCGCCACGTGTCACGCCCGGATTAAATCCATCTCCTTCCCGATCTAATCTCAGCCCTCCACCACAACTTACCCCTTCACTTAAATCCGAACGGCCGAGATCCATCCACTTGCCACATGTCATCAATCTAACGGCCCCATACCCCTTCCCTTTCTTTTTCTCACCGACGGGTGGGCCCCACCCGTCAACTCTTTCTTCTACCTTCCTTTCTTCCTCCTCTAGCCCCTCTCTCTCTCCTCCATTGATGCCGAAACCAAAGCTTCAATTTCGGCCGTTTCCTTCGCGTTAATTCCCGATTAAATTGTGGGAACGGATCCTCCATCAATCCCCTATAATCCGGCGACCGTTTCCCCTCTTTTAATCCCCCTAATCGCGTTGTGCATTAACTCCGGCGAGCCCCTTCCTTTTTCCGGCCGCCCCCTCCCCTTGCCTATAAATATAGCCCTCCCCTCGACCTCCTTCACCCCGCCTCACACCGCGCCTCCTCCTCCCCCTTTCGGCCGCCTCCCGGCACCCTCCGCCGCCGCCGCCAGTAAGCGCCGCCGCCTCCCCTCACTCGCCGCCGCCGTTCGCCGCCCTCCCGCCGGCCACCGGCAAGGCCGCCGGCCGGCCATCTCCCGTGCGCGCCGCCCGCGTGGCCGGCCTCGCCCGCGTGGCCGCCCGCGTGGCAGCCCGCGTGGCCGCCACCTCGCGCCCGCGTGGCGCCATGTGGCCGGTGCGCCACGTCGGCAAGGCCCGTGCTCCGTGGATTCGGTCCACGGTAGACCGGACCCACCCGTCATTCAAATACATTTTCCCGCTCAGCAAATTCGAAATTTGGTGACGTCATAATTAGTATTTTCCAGTACAAAAATAATTCCCGAAATCCGGTTTTTCCTTTTTCCCTCCTGTTTAATCTTTCGGAAGCCATAACTTTCTCATTTTAACTCCGATTTGAGCCGTTCAAATTTCTAAATTTTTCTAAAATCATAAACTATCCAAATATGCACTCTTTTTGAATTTTTGAATTTTATTTAAATTTTGGTTGAATTTATTTATTTTGTTTGTCCGTCTTTTCGCGCGTAGATTCCGCCGTCGCCGAGGAACTCGTCGAGTCGCAGCAAGAAGACCCAACCAGCGTCCAAGAAGGCAAGTCTCCTTTGATCATCTTGAACCTATGATTTCAAAATGTTTTAATTAATTTAAATTATGTGCATTGCTATTTATATAAAATATTAGTTCAAATCTTAAGGGTTAGTTAAACCAACCTTGTTATACCCTCCATTGAAATTGAATGCCATGTACCTTTGTCACCCTAGAGTTTCATTTGTCTCAATAATGAGATTATTACTGAATCTTTGTGAATAGTGGGATGATAGTATAATGCTTAGTCTCGCTATTTAATACCTTTGAAATCTTGCAAATGGGAAATTATGAATTATTGTAATACTCTTGTGTTTATGAAAATTAGTGGTAATTGGAGTTGCCACTGTTCTTTTAAAATAAACTAAAATGTGAAAATTGGTTTAGATTAGGGTGGATGGTTAGTTTGGATTGGTGCAGGAAGCACGAGATCTTTTAATGTGTATGTTCCACCCTAGTCAATTAAGGACCGACGCTTGTGTTTGTCCAGACTGAGCCGTACAACCACAAGTCTATATGGGTACGACCTAGCTGACTAACTTACGATAGTCTAGTTTAGGTGCCACCAGTGGAAAGTGGATGCCAGGGATGGACTGGTTATTCACAGTGAGGGACAGGGATTTACTGTACTCATATGGCGCAAGAGGGGGCTTCGGTTCGGGCAGTTAGCCTACCTGCGGTGAAACCTCAGCGGGTGGTATCTAGCTAGATTAGAGTAAGGTAAAGGCTTTGTGATATTTTATCTGAGTCTCATGCCAAAGGAAGCGTGTTGACTTTTAGGATAAATTATCTCTTGTGGGTAAAGTTGTGCAACCTCTGCAGAGTGTAAAACTATTCGAATAGTCGTGCCCACGGTCAAGGGCGGGCAAGGAATGCATTCACATGGTAGATTTCTGGTTTTGGTTTTAAAAACAAAAGATTTGTATTCCGAGAGTGGAGGGAACTCTCGGAAGGGAATCCTGGCGGATGGAGCCAGAGAGGGTGGATGGAACCCGCAGTTTTAAACTTGACCAATTGTAATTGGTTGGCTAGTGTTGGTAGATGGAACCTTCACTAGAAAGTTAATGATAGTTTCTGCTAAAACATTTACTTTATTAAATTGATGCCTTCGAAAATAATTAGTAGTAATTGAATTTAAAATATTGCTTTGTGCAAAAGAACCATATAGCCTTCCTTTGTCAAGCCTTGCATCTATTGCATTTTTCCCAAGACTTGCGGAGTACTTTATGTACTCACGCGTTGCTCTCAAAAATAAATCTCAGAAGAATACGAAGCTCAAGAAGGAGACTACGACTACTTCACGTGTGGATTTGACGAAGGATTTCCGGAGTACTAGGTCGCGCTTCCCCAGTCAATTGCCTGTGGCGTATTGATGGGTCATCGCTGGATTTATCTTCTGCTTCCGCTGTTTTTGTGTGTGTGTGAGGTCTTGAAACCTCAGTTGTAATAATAAGACCTTTCGGTCTGTACTCTCAATTATTGTAATAAAGCGTTGTTGGTTATGTAATCATTTCTGTTTGACTGTGTGCACTAGCTTTGATCTGGGACTAGTGCTGTAATACACAGAGGGTCCGGGTTCGGAAATCCGGGGTCCCGACACGCCGGCCTAGGGCCCCGGGCCAGGGAGGGCCCACCCCCCGCGCCAGACTATCAGGTACCAAACTCCCCAAATAAGGTCAGCTTTATTGGAACTAGAGAAATCTTCTACTGATGATCCAAAAGCAGTAAGTGATGCTCAATCTTTGGTAACCGCACTTGAGAATTTTGAATTTTTAGTTGGTATGGTTATTTGGCATGATATTCTGTTTTCTGTAAATATGGTGAGCAAGAAATTACAATCTAAGATTGTGTGCATGGATGCTACTCTCACACAAATTGAAGGGGTCATCTCATTTTTTAAGAGGTACAGAAATGAAGGCTTCACTGCTAGTATTGATATTGCAAAAGTTATTGCATCTGAAATGGATGTAGAGCCAGAATTTCCCATAAAACGTCAAAGTAAAAGAAAGAAGCATTTTGATGAACAAAATGACCAAAATGAAGAAATACAATTAGCTATAGAATCCTTCAGAGTTAATTACTTTATTGTCATGATTGATGTTGCAATTGCTTCATTGACTAGTCGATTTGAGCAGTTGAAGGCATTTGAAAATGTGTTTGGTTTCTTATTCAACTAAAAAATCTAAAGTCTCTGGATGATAATGATCTATGGAGGTATTGCACTACTTTTGTACAAGCGTTTTCTCATGATGGGTCATCTGATGTTGAGTTCAATGATTTTTTCTCTGAATTAAAAGTGCTGCAAGTCACCTTGCCAAATGATAAGATGTCGGCATATGAGATTCTTCAGTTCGTTACAGCTGCAGATTGCTACCCAAATGTCTCTGTTGCATATCGAATTCTTCTAACTGTACCTGTGACTGTAGCCTCAGCTGAAAGGAGTTTCTCAAAATTGAAATTGCTGAAAAACTATTTGCGGTCTACTATGTCACAAGAAAGATCGAATGGCTTGGCTATGTGCTGCATTGAGAAGAATATCTTGGACGACATTGATCTCGGTGTTATTATTAATGATTTTGCATCAAGAAGTGCTAGAAGAGGTTCCTTTTTATGAAAGACATTGGATATTTGTCGCTCCTATTTGAGGTAAATTAATTCTTACTAGTTACATTTGGTTTATGAACTAGTTATTACCTAATTAGTTTATCATGTTAGAACTATTGATTTGTGTCACTTTAGACAATATAAAGTTTAAACTGCATATTTTATAAGTAGAAAAAAATTTATAGTAAAAGGCCCATAGAGCCGAATTCGCCCTAGGGCCCTTGAAAACGTTGAGCCGGCCCTGCTTCCAAGCGGCGCAGACTCAACCTCCTCCTCCTTCCTGGCACGACAGACTCCTAGTCCTCCCCAGCGCCATGGCCGCCTCCTCCTCCCCGGCGTGATGGTTGCCACCTCCTCCCCGAAGCAATGGCTTTCTAAGGAAGCTGAGTTTCCTATGAACTAAGGCATTTCTTTTACCTAACCTCTTGGGACAAGAGACCTGCGGGCTGTAGACAGGGTCGGAGGCGATGAACTTATCGACGTCGGCGTCGGACCACTTGGAGAGGGGCTTGTCGTGGCCGTAGACCTTCTTAAAGTAGTCGAGGAAGGCGAGGTTGCGCACCCAGTGCTGCTTGACACTCTCAAAGTGCTCGCCGACCCCTTCGCCAATGAGGTGTGGTTGTGTTGTGTTTGGTTTCATTGCAGCCAAGTGGGAAGGAGGGTGGATGATGATGTCAACTCTTATGGGCCTGTTTGCTCCCAAACGATGCTGGCATTTTTCTTATGATCCGAGGCCATCTAGCATACTACTGTAGGGCTAGGACCAGGGCAAACCAGCATGTCCTTCCCTTCCTCTCTACTCCTCACACCTGCACGGCCAATTTAATTACCCGTTCATATATGCCTTTGGCTTTAATTTATAAATAGTAATAGCTTGTAGAGAAGTTTGTACAAAAATACTCGCGTGTGATTTTAGCCGATATAAATGAAGTCGCTACAGTGTATACTACAATCGACTAGTCGACTCCGTCTGAAAAGCACTCTGTTTAAAAATTAAGTACCGTAGAAAAATCATTTACTTTTTAAAATACCGTTATACTCTACGGATAATGCAAAATAAAAGGAAGAAAAAGATTAAAAATGAGGGAAAAAGAAAGTTTTGCTAAAAAGCTAACTCATTTTAAATGATTTTTATCTTCTAAAAATTTAAATTTAGGAGTCAAAAACTATTGAAAAACGGCCTAAAGCAGCAGCAAAATCCAAGACCTACCAGCATATCTCCTCTGGCAGCAGCAAAAGCCATGCTCCCTGTGTCTGCCACGGACAAATTTGATTCGATTCCATGTCGATCGAGGGGGGATCATCTGATCAGTGCGCGCACGAATCACTATTCAGAGATGGTCGTCGTCGTCCCGGCCGGCCGACAGTAAAACGCACGTGCCAATGCAGAGATTTCCTTCAGTTTCCTGCGCCGTAGTACCATCAGTCCGCCTTATTTTCTGGTCGCATGTACCACAGTATCTTTCACAATTCACAGTCGTCGGCCACAGCCCTGAGCCTCCTCCTACTGCCATTTACTCCTGCCTACACCCCCTTGCTTGCTTGCTTTAGACGCGTTCAATCCGGCTCCGGCTTGCAACTTTTAGCATCTCACTGTTGGTTTTTAGTTGAAATCGTACTGTAATGATTATTACTTTTCCTGGGTCATTCAATTAAAGAAAAATAAGAAAAATAAAAAACACCGTTACAACTCCACATACATTGAAAAGGAAAATGAGAAAAGCAAAAGCAAAAATAAAGGGAAAAACAAATAAAAAAGTCAAAATTTAAAAGCCAACATGTTCTTTTTGACTTCTGCCTTCTAAGGCCATCTCCAATGGTTATAGCTAGCAACTAACTATAAGACTTCCACATCATCTATATAGTACACACTAAAGTTAGCATTCTAAAGAACTATCTATAAGGATAGCTATTTGATGCTTACATGCACACACAGAATTTATGGAGGCTGCCTCGTTTGGCGCTATAGACTATCTCTAGAGCTGTAGAGAGCTGCGTTCTCTTTCTTCATTTAATATCTTCCACGTAGGACAGTTGATGACATGGACTCTCTTCTAGATAGCTGCTATAGACCCATTGGAGATGCTCTGCCAAAACCTAGAAGCCTAAATCGTATTGAATGGGGCCACTCTCGCCGGCCTTATTTATTATTGGGTGTTGTCTAGTAATCACCAGGTATTTTCTTTAAAATAATCATCCAAATTTTATGACCTTTAGATTAAGATCCAATGGCCCTCATCCTTTCCTCCTTACTATGTAGCCCCCTTCCCTATCCCCCGATTTGCCGCCTCCTACCCCGTGCCCCTGACCCCACCGCCTCCCCCTTCCCCCGACCGCGCCACCCCTTCCTCGTTGTAGCCCCCTTTGCACCACCCCCAACCACGCCGCCCCCTCTGTGCCTCCCCTCCTGGTCGCCACCCCCTTCACGTCACGTCCCACCCCACGCCGCTCCCTCTGCGCCACCCTCTCTCGTCGGAGTATGTAGGAGCCCAGATTTTACAATCCAGATTCCTCTATGATTCCACCGTACTATTCCCTGGATCAGTAGATAGTGCTCACAGATTACAGTTCTGAATATCAAAGTACATATCATGCGGAAGCGTAAATATAATAGTAGACTTACTCATGGGCCGATTAGGCCGAAATCAATAAATTGCAGCAGCGGAAGAACGAGCACACAGGTGCGACCTTCAGGACATGCCCACAGGCAGCCAACTGGAGGTTCACGACTTAGTTCTTGACATCTTCATCTTCTTCGCCATCATGATGCAAAAGTATTGCTGAAGCGTAGTGATTTGATTCCTGATTCTGGATTGGGGGGAAGCGAATATGAGCACAAACCACCGTGCTCGCGAGCCAACACACAGGATGCAATTAAATAGTATGCATGGCTTATCAAAGGAGAGGCTCGGCTTATTTTATTTGCCAAAAATCGCTTTTGGTATCATTATTATTAAATCATAGTGTTACTAATTCTACCTAAACTCCACACGGCGATTGCCATAATTGACTTAATCCACCAAAGACACACTTTCCTTACTGATTGTTGTCTAAGACTCCAAACAGCGAGTGACATCAATTAACTAATCCACCGATCATACACTTTCTATATTGATTGTTGTCTAAAACTCCAAACAGCGAGTGACATCATTTAATTAATCCACCGATCATATACTTTATTTATTGACTGCAGTCTAAAACTCCAAACTGCGGATAACGTCAACTATACAATCCACCAATCAATTGTTTCCTAAATCCCCAAACAGCGAGTATCATAATTTATATAATCCACCGATCAATTGTTGTCTAAAACTCCAAACAGCTAGTGACATCATCTATCTAATATCATTTGATTAATCCACCGAACACACACTTTCTATATTGAGTGCTGTCTAAAACTCCAAACAGCGAATATCATCAATTATACAATCCACTAATATCTTTTGTATTCCAAAATTCCTATCAACCCATTCCTTTTGCTATTGATCCACAACCACAATTTGCTCTTACAATAATCAATCTTATTTTCCATTATCTATTTCTAACTAATTCATTAGTACACCTTCACCAAGAATATCATTGATCAAGTTTATATTCCAATTATCATATCTCCAAACTCCCAACAATTCAATTGACTCATCTAGTAATCGATCAAATCCTATTAATCCCATTATCACCAATATCTCCCAAAAATTGATCCAGCAATTACCTTTGCACTCCTTAATTCTACAAAAATCATTCAAATTATCTATCTAGCCTATCTATTCATTTAGACTCCACCAATTTATTTTTCTCAGAATTCACCCTATCGTTTCTTTTTTATGATCGACCTGAATCCACCAACTTTATGTATTTACCACAAACATCCATCTTCTTTTCTTACGACTCTATTTATTCTTCCTGACATTTTATTTTGTGAGAAGTATTATCATTATTTAAAAATATAATACATAGAAATTTCCTGAGACCTAGCAGTTTTGACCAAAAACATAATGCGTAAGAGAATGCAATATTAATAGCGATCCAGATTCCATCCACCGTTACATGGCATCCGCACCATATAGCATCTTTCAGCGTTATAGCCGCTTAACTTACCACTGGGACGACACCCAGGACAATTCAAATCAGGGCTTTTCACTGCCCTCCACTTTTCCATTCCCACCCACAAAGTGTTTTGAAATAGAACTATATCTGGTTAAGTTCCCATGTCCGCCCTTGACCGTGGGTACGACTATTCGAATAGTTTTGACTCTGCAGAGTTTGCACACTTTACCCACAAGAGAAAGTTCCCTCATTGCCCCACATGATTCCTTAGCCATGCAGTTGAGCAAACCATCACAGTAACCGTTCAAAGTACCTTGCCCCTTCCATCATCTCACCCCCTGGGTTGCTCCCATTTGCGGTGGGACCCATTCGTTGTGCGGGATGTTCTCTTCCTATGCACCTAGCAGCTGGCTACCCACACTGCTAGCGCGTCGCAAGAGAACTTCTCCCTCAAGCCTGCCACCTAGGCCGCCACTTGCGAGAGTCACATTCAAACCTGCCACCTAGGCCGCCACTTGCACTACTGCCATGATGATGACTTCCAGGGTCCGGTAAATTTACTAAGCCAAGTTGTACTTTACAGACTTGTGGTTGTACTTGTTTTACACAAGAGGTCATGACAAGATTCAGTCCTTAGTAGTATCTGGACGGATTTACCACTACTCACTTTGTCCTTCCACCGCACCACATACACACACACTTGAACCATCCGCCCAGATATTTAAGCAAGTTGGGGTTTTTGGAAACATAAAATAATCATGTCCAAATATATACCAGTCATTCCCAACATGACTGTCCAAACCAGTTTCTCATGTTTAAAAATGACAATGATGTTTGGGGCATTTCAACGCCCCGAGTATCTATAAAGTACTAAGCATGGCCTATAATTAGGGACTTATTTTCACAAGGTTACTATTATCATTTTGCTAGGGCGACAAGGTTCACACATTCAATTATTCCAAAGGAGGTATAATAATATTCAAGGTAAACAATGTGCATATAACTAGAATCTTAAATTAAACATGTATTTGCATATAAAATAATAGCATGCAATTTGATAATTTAAACAAAAGTAAATTGCAGAAAATGTAGGTTCAACATGATCAAAGTATTGACTCGCCTTGGTCACAGTGGGGTGGCTCTGGATTGTCTGAAGCTTCTAGAGCTGCTGCCTCGGCTTCCTCTTCCTGAGCCTCGTATGCTATTTTTAACGTGCGCGAAAATTTGGATAAATAGAAAAGGCAATCAGCAAACCAAATAAACATTTACCAGAAGATCCAAATAACTCCAACATCAAATTTTTAGCTTCATTGGGTAGACATGGGTTTTTAGATAAATTTAGAGATGTGTTTTCATTTGCTTTGGTGCTACGGTAATCCCACTTTGAGTAATTAAAGTTTTAACCATAGCCATTTTTATGCAGTATAATAGCTTATTATAATTAAGTATCATAGCACTATGGTTGTTGGTAATATCTTATAGCCTATCTTACAATGGTTAATTCCTACACCCTTATCTTAATGGGTCATTATTTCATGTGAGCATTTACCCTAATCATATTATTACTAAACCCTCTCACTTGACAAAGGGCTAAAAGAATTACTCATGTTATACCTATACCTAATTATTATCTTCTAGCACATGATAACTATCACTACTAGATTCCGACCCTTTAGCCACGAAACGCATCGCAACGACACTAAATTAGTTGCAATAGGTATGTACTATTGCAACGTTTTGCCAAAATCATGGCGATATGTGCACAGTATTGCCTCTAAAATATTGCGTTGCGATAGTCATTGAATTCGTTGTAATAAGGTGGCTTTATCGCCACCATTTAGAAAATGGTTGCGAGTAGTATGACTTTATTGCCACGGTTGTCTTGCGTTGTGATAATATTGATTTTCGTTGCAATAGTTAGGAGGTATTGCCACCTTATAGAATTTCGTTGCGAGTGGGTGACAATATTGCCACAATTTTATTGCGTTGTCATAGTCATCAATTGCGTTGCAAAAGGTTCCTATACAATGCGTATGAAATGAGTTTGTATTGCCACGAAATAAATTTGTTGCTATATATGATGATTGTTCGTGGCAATAATCTGTTATTGCAACGCTTTGTTTTCGTTAGCCTAACTTCTCAACGCAAGAGCTGAATTGGTGTGGAGGAATTATATTATCTATAGTTATTAATTTCTAGAGGAGATAAAAAAAATTGAAAAGTGACAACTAAAACGCAGTTGAGGAGGTCGCACTTGACAAAACAGGAGAGGATAAAAAATTAGAATAGAAAAAATAAATACAAAAACCATGGGGTGTGGAGGAATCGAACCAACAACCTCATAGCTCGGAGGGCAAGGCGTTTACCACCAGACTATTGTACCCCACTGTCAATTATAATTGTAAATTTCTATTTATCTAAGCATGGTAAGCACCTGTCATATAAAACCTTGGGCACCTCCCACCGCATGCCCAGCAGTCACCCCGCCTCCACCATCCGCGGCCGCCGCGCAAACGCCGCTACCTATCAGTTACCCCGCCTCCACAGATGACGCGGATACGCTCATGTCTTGCA
The DNA here is from genome assembly GCA_017311315.1 of Dendrocalamus latiflorus. Lineage (NCBI taxonomy): Eukaryota > Viridiplantae > Streptophyta > Magnoliopsida > Poales > Poaceae > Dendrocalamus > Dendrocalamus latiflorus. Next base: position 3,295,184 of record CM029675.1, read on the forward strand.
CTTCTCAATTAAATATATTATTTAACTGGAAAGAATTGTGAGCCGCATTAAATATTATCAGGTGAACTCTAATTTAATTGGGTCTTTAATTATTATATTTAGAGATATAGAGTTACTACTATTTTATTTAATTATATACAGACCCCATACTCGATCTGTACAACCCTAAAGTGAAAATGCGTTTAGAAGGTCTCGTCGACACTGGTCCATTGTCCATCATCTCGAGTGTACATGATAATGAGGACATTCTAATCGGACCGATTATGCGAGCACGAGCTAAAAAAATTAATCAACAAGTGAACTCGCTCCTAATTAAATTTAGCTTAAATTTACATGAGAATTGGCTACTACCTAATGCTAGTATTTTATGGGAAAATTGAATATATAGGACCCAGTTGAGAGTGGTTTGATAAAATAGGACTAAGTTTATTGTCCTTGTAAATATAGGACTGAGTTGAGCATATTCTTGTGAATATGGTATTTTCCCATTTTAATTTCATTTTCAGTTTCCAGCATATTTTTCTCTACGCGAAATGACTCTTTTGCCCCTTATCTCTATCCCTATCTCTATCCCGTGAAAGAATTCCTCCGCTTCGTTTCTGACTCAATCTGAGTTGCTCAACAGAGATCGAACGTCCCACGGAGACCAGGAGCGGGGCGATTTGCACGGCGAGATGAAGGAGCTCCATGCATGCATGGGAGCTTCGGTTTCAAGATAAATACAAGTTGAGAGGAGGAGATCATCGATCACACTTCTCCTTCCAACCTTGATCCATGGTTACAACAGTTGTGAAGATGACTGAAGACAGTAGTACATATGTTCTTTAATTTCTCTCCATGCTCTTTGTTAATTGGTTCCTTAACATTGTTAGAACCTGCTGCTTGCCATTGAGATAAATTCAGAAGGTTGAATCTCTTGTTACGTCGTCTATACACACATGCTGGCATTAATCTCACCTAATTAACATTGAGACCAATTCAGAATCAAGCCACTAGTTGTTTCTCGTCTTCTTGAATCTGATGCCCACCTGACAAAAACAAAGCATTGCACTGCCTGGGATAGACGTGTTACCTAGGACTACACCCTTATCTTAATGGGTCATTATTTCATGTGAGCATTTACCCTAATCATATTATTACTAAACCCTCTCACTTGACAAAGGGCTAAAAGAATTACTCATGTTATACCTATACCTAATTATTATCTTCTAGCACATGATAACTATATCCATAATCATTTAATCAAAAGTCCCTAAAATACCGTTAGTTGGATGTTGTGGCTACAGACCAAACAGAGAGAGAGATGGTAGTGGAGAGTGATGAAGATAAGTGTAATGGCCTGGGTTCTCCCCATGGCTTACTCGTATATATACCTACACATTGAGGAGTGCTTTTACAGTTATACCCTTACATCTGGTTATCCCCTCCAGGGGCAGTTATGTCATTACACATGACCTATTCTGGGCCTTATAATCTCCTACCAGGCCTGCTGGCTTAGGTGGGGGCCATCCCTACGACAGGAGCCTCTCATGGTAAAGGGCTTCACAAGGCCGAAGCCATGTTGCCGAGTCTTTTGGCCCCCTCCGTCCCCGCGGCCTGTGAACGTTTCCAAGCTTCCGGAGCTGCGCTGTAGCCGAAGCAGACGTGCGCGCTGCTGCGATGCTCAGACTTCCGGGCGTCCACGTGGTGCAGCGTGCTTGGCGTGGTGCGAGCGTTGAGGCGTCGTGACCATTAATATGGCGGCGGACTTCCGGCGGTTGGACTTCCGGCGGTTGGTTCCCCTGCTGATGGGGGTATATATATGGCGCTGGTGGGGCGTTGCTCCTGCGTATATTGTGATAGAAGCTGTTCCCCTAAAATGGGCCCCTGCCGTGCATCAACATTCCTGGGTGACGCTGAGCGGCTTGGGGAATGTTGATGCACAGAAGGAGGTCTATTTTTCCTGGGAGCTTGATCAGCGCCGGTTATCGACAGTCAGCCGCGCTTCCTGACCCCGCACCGCGCTTCCGTGGGCGACAGCGAGGTCTGCCCTGTTTTTCTTAACAGGCCAACCTACAGTCGGTGTTCCTGAGGGAGCCCGCCGGCACCACCTTATATGTTGATGCACTGTAGGTGGTCTGTTAAGGAAAACGAGGTAGATTTCGCAGGACAAGACTCCCGTCTTTGCTGCGCCCCGGCGAAGTGGACTCGCGCGCTCCGTCCCCTACCGTTCGGACGGGTGGCAGCGAAGCTGGCGCCTAGTTGAAGTGGACGCGCACCCCTCGAAAGGGTGGCAGCGAAGCTGGCGCCTAAGTCGAAGTAGGCGCGCGCGCTCCGCCCCCTGCCCTTCGAACGGGTGGCAGCGAAGCTGGCGCCCAGTCGAAGTAGGCGCGCGCGCTCCGTCCCCTACCCTTCGAACGGGTGGCAGCGAAGCTGGCGTCTAGTCGAAGTAGACGCGCGCGCTCCGTCCCCTACCCTCCGAACGGGTGGCAGCGAAGCTGGCGCCCAAGTCGAAGTAGGCGCGCGTGCTCCGCCCCCTGCCCTTCGAACGGGTGGCAGCGAAACTGGCGCCTAGTCGAAGTAGACGCGCGCGCTCCGCCCCCTGCCCTTCGAACGGGTGGCAGCGAAGCTTGCGCCTAAGTCAAAGTAGGCGCGCGCGCTCCGCCCCCCGCCCTTCGAAAGGGTGGCAGCGAAGCTGGCGCCTAGTCGAAGTAGGCGCGCGCGCTCTGTCCCCTACCCTTCGAACGGGTGGCGACGAAGCTGGCGCCTAGTCGAAGTAGGCGCGCGCGCTCCGCCCCCTACCCTGCGAACGGGTGGCAGCGAAACTGGCGCCCAGTCGAAGTAGGCGCGCGCGCTCCGCCCCCTGCCCTCCGAACGGGTGGCAGCGAAGCTGGCGCCCAGTCGAAGTAGGCGCGCGCGCTCCGCCCCCTGCCCTCTGAACGGGTGGCAGCCAAGCTGGCGCCTAAGTCGAAGTAGGCACGCGCGCTCCGTCCCCTACCCTTCGAACGGGTGGCAGCGAAACTGGCGCCGAGTCGAAGTAGACGCGCGCGCTCTGCCCCCTGCCCTTCGAACGGGTAGCGAAGCTGGCGCCCAGTCGAAGTAGGCGCGCGCGCTCCGTTTCCTGCCCTCCGAACGGATGGCAGCGAAGCTGGCGCCTAGTCGAGGTAGACGCGCGCGCTCCGTCCCCTACCCTTCGAACGGGTGGCAGCGAAACTGGCGCCTAGTTGAAGTAGACGCGCGCGCTCCGCCCCCTGCCCTTCAAACGGGTAGCGAAGCTGGCGCCCAGTCGAAGTAGGCGCGCGCGCTCCGTCCCCTGCCCTCCGAACGGGTGGCAGCGAAGCTGGCGCCTAGTCGAAGTAGACGCGCGCGCTCCGTCCCCTACCCTTCGAACGGGTGACAGCGAAACTGGCGCCTAGTCGAAGTAGACGCGCGCGCTCCGTCCCCTACCCTTCGAACGGGTGGCAGCGAAACTAGCGCCTAGTCGAAGTAGACACGCGCGCTCCGCCCCCTGCCCTTCGAACGGGTAGCGAAGCTGGCGCCTTTGCCCTGCGAACACCGCCGCGTGGGTGGTGACTTGGGGTCTTTGATGCGGCCTTGCGCTGTACGGGTTCCTGGAATCACGCCGGCCCCTGGTCTGCCAGGGTTAGGTTCCCGTACCGTGCGACCCAATGCGCCCGGGGCACGCGGCGGCCTATGACTGGTGGGCGGCGGGATATGGACGGTTGCGTGTTTGCAGCCGCTCGCCTCTTCCCTAGGGAAGGGGGACACGGGGCAGGCAGTAAATGGCGCCTGTGTTCGTGACCTTCCAGCGCTGGGTGGGGCGTTGCGCTGGATGGCGCTTGTACGACCGTGGTCGTACCTCGTGCCCGGACCGCCGCGACCCTTCGCTTTCAATTATGGGGAATCGTGTGGGGCGGGCCTTTACACCGCTGCAGTTGCATCCGGCACGCGTATCGTTGCGACGCTTCGGTAGCGGCGGTGCGTGCGAGGTGGCTTGAAATAGCCCCCCCATACCAGCGTCCCCGCACCTTTACGCCCTCTTTCCTGTCCGCTCCACCTTCCACACCTTCGCGCTATCTTCGCCACTTCAGTCTCATCGTGGGAGGCGATGGCCTTCAGTAGCGAGCGCGGCCAGGCGGCCGGTGACCCTGCCATTCGTCGGCGATCCTCGCCGTTGGAAGTGAAATACGGGCTCCAAGAGCGCGACCCGTCGGCAGCTGACCAGGAGCGGCTGGTGGGGGAGGAGGGAGGCACGTTCTCCGGCGATCTAGGCCCCTCGCTCGTGACCGAGAAGACGATCCAAGGGCTCTTGCGCGCGGGGAAGTTGTCCAGGCGGCAGGACGTACGATTGCCCGCCGGCGACGAGACGGAGCCGCATCCCGAGAGGTCGGAGGCGGTCGTATTCGTTGCCTTTTTCGACGCGGGGCTCCGGATCCCAGCAGCGACCGTGGTGGGCGACGTGCTGCGGACCTTCGGGCTGGAGCTGGCGCAACTGACTCCAAACGCCGTGGCCCGGCTCGCGGTGTACAGCTGGGCCTTGCGCTCGGGGGCGTGCTGGCCCAGCGCGTCGCTGTTCGCCTATCTCCACGAGGCGCGATGCCAGCCGAAGGGCCGGAAGGACGGGACGCTGTCGAGCTTCGGTAGCGTCTCTTTTATTCTTCGTTCGTCGTGCAAGAAGCTCTTCCCTGCGAACTCAACTCACGGGAAGTGGGAGTCTTACTGGATGAAGCGGTGGTTCTACCACCGTGTGGAGAGCGGGAGCGGCCTTGAGTGCACAGGCCGACCAATCGCGTTCAAGCCCTCGCCCGGCCGAACGCTCGATGATGAGGACAAGCGGAGGGTCAAGCGGCTCGTGGGCGTGGCCGCCCGCCTCAACATGCGCGACCTTGCCGAAGAGTACGTGATGTACGGCGTGGCACCGCTTGCCTACGACTGGCGTCTTGCCGCCGAGAGGCATCGAGACGACAATATTTCGCCGTGGGTTTGCTCGCTACCGCCGCCGCCCGGCCCTCGTAAGCCTCGATTGCGTCCCTCCTTGGTTGACGCGAAATGCATTGTATGCTGATGCTATTCTCCTTTGCTTCAGGGATTTCCTTGGAGGAGGCGGAGCAAGCCGCGCGCATGTTCCTGGGGCCATACACCGCCAGGGAGCACGAGCAGCGCGCGTATGCTACCGCCAAGGCGGGGCTGGGGCGAATAAACCGCGTGTGCGAGGTCCTGGGCCTTGCCGTGCCGGACCGTGTCGCTCCAGACGATGGTGGAGCGAAGAAGAAGAAGACCTCATCTCGGAAGAGGGGCCGCAGCGGGGCGCCTGCCGCGCCTGCTGCTAGTGTTTCCGAGGGCGCGGCGGACGCGGAGTCAGACTCGGCGAGGTACGCCGATTCGGGCTTGGGTGGCGCGGGCGCTGAAGGCGAGGTGTCTTCGGCCAGCATCCCGGACGGCGGGTTTGCCGCGGGCAGCCGGAGGGGGGAAGCCTCACCGCCCACCGAAGTCGTCGAGGCGGACCCCGTGCGGACCGGTGATGCCGAGGTGCAGCCCTCGACCGCGGCCGCTGTGGTGCCGGAGGTGCCCTCTGCGGGGGCGCACGTAGCCGTGCTGTCTTTACCAACAGCTGCGGGGGCCGAGGTGCCCCCTTCGACGACTGCCACCGTGGAACCTTCGCCCCCGGGCGCAGCAACCGCGGGGTCTTCCCCAACCATGGCTGCGAGGGCGGTGGCGCTGCTGGTTGCCCCGGCCAAACGGCCATGTGTGCGGCCGTAGTTCCACCGGACACCGCGGGGGTTCGTTGTGGCTACGGGCATCAGAAGCTTGTGGGACTCCAGCGCAAGTGCCGGGGGCCCCGTGGCCTATGCGCCTTCGGCCCCTCTGGCCATACCGCCCGCCGCGCAGGGACAGCCGTCGTCCTCCCCGAACGCGGAGGCCTCCACTCGCGGCGGGACCATTCCTTCTGCTACCGAAGGTATGGTGACTTAGCTTACTCTGGTGTATGCTTTCATGCCTTGGGGTGGTCACCTGTATCCTTATTTACAGCGTTGCTCATTCCGGAGGGGGAGCATCCTACGGAACACGGGGCCTCCGAGCACGTGAGCCCTGCGGACTTCGCGCCGCCTCCGGAGACGCTGAGGGCGTGGCGCGGGATTGTGAATGACGCGGCCACGAGCGTCGACCCACAAGTGCTGCAGGCCTACGGTGCGGGGCACCTCGAGGACGCTTTCGAGGTGTCTGGGGTGAGGGTAAGTGCTCCTGCGACCGCGCCTGAGTTTAGCTGGGTTTGCTAAGTCTTTTCCCTTCTACAGACACTTGTGCTAGGGCAGGCCCTGCAAACGGCCTATGCTCGTAGCCAAAAAGCGCTCGAGGATAGGCTGCGGGCCGCCGAGGAGGAGCGGCGCGAAGCCTCTGGCGCTCGCTCTGCCCAAGACGCCCGCATCCGCCAGCTGGAAGCGGAATGCGCCGACGTGAGGGCGCACGCCGAGGGGCTTGTTGCGTCGGCGCAGGAGTCAGCCGCGGCAGCTGCCGAACAAAAGTTCGCGGTGGAGCGGGACGGGTTCCTGGAGCAGGTCGCCGCGCTAGAGAAGGAAAAAGGCGAGCTCGCCTTGACTCTAGCGGAGCGCAACCGGACGCTGGCGCGACGCCTCGGTGGTTGCCTGGGACGCCATGCAAGCGCTGGAGAGCCATCTTCAAGGCTGGTAGCGGAGGTGCTGGGACGCGCCTTCGGTCCGGAGGAGCTGTCTCGGACGCTCCGCTGGGTCGGGGATGCCACCAACGTCGCACGCGACGCGGCGACGTCCTTCGGCACCCACTGCGCGTATACGTCGGCATGCTTGGTGTGCGCGCTCCTGCAGCACCGCGGTTGTACGCACGTCGCCGCGCTGGATGATCCCCAGCTGGAGATGCCTGGCGGGGCCGGAGTGATGTCTGGCGCCGTCCGCTCGCCTCGCCCTCAGGCCCTTCTTCGACCGGATCTGGAGCCACGTCGGGGCGGATGCTGCGCGGATCGAGCTGCAGAAGTCGCTCTACGGGACGGGGAGCCTCGGCTAATTTCTGGACGGGGTCCCGCGACGCGACGATGGTGGCGCTGGGCCCTCCGAAGGCACCGGGAACCCGCAGGTCTGACGCCGTGGTGCTTAGGTGTAGGCGTGCGTTGTACTGTTCCTTGTCTTTGCGAATAAAGTACACACTTGCTACTTGTATTCTGACCTTCACCTACCTCCCGGGCAGCTTCCTTGCTGGGACCGGCTTCGCGCGGCCGACCTTTCAACCCGGCGACGCCTGCGACGCTGGCGAAGGGCCGAAGAGTCGCTGGACTTTTGGGCGAGCCGGCCTTCTTCGAGCGAGGCCCCAACTTTAGCGCGTGTTAAGGACGAACCCGCGGGGTAGCGGCTTAGAGCGGCCGGGATGTTGCCGGGCCTTTGTACATGTGATTCTTCTGGTATGCAGACGTCCTGGCATTTTAAGATATGCGCTGTGTGTTGATGCCGCCGCGGTTTGCCTTGCTTTATAGTCCGGAGACTCGCGCGTGCGGAGGCAGGCCTCGACGCTACGTCTTATTTAGAGTTCGTAGACTAGTGCGTGCGGAGCTAGGCTCGACGCTACGTCTTGTTTAAAGTCTGTGGACTGGTGCGTGCGGAGCTAGGCTCGACGCTACGTCTTATTTAAAGTTCGTAGACTCGTGCGTGCGGAGGCAGGCCTCGACGCTACGCCTTATTTAAAGTCCGTAGACTAGTGCGTGCGGAGGCAGGCCTCGACGCTACGCCTTATTTAAAGTCCGTAGACTAGCGCGTGCGGAGGCGGACCTCGACGCTACGTCTTATTTATAGTCCGGAGACTCGCGCGTGCGGAGGCGGACCTCGACGCTACGTCTTATTTAGAGTCCGTGGACTGGTGCGTGCGGAGCTAGGCTCGACGCTACGTCTTCTTTATAGTCCGAAGACTCGCGCGCGCGGAGGCGAACCTCGACGCTACGTCTTGTTTAAAGTCCGTGGACTGGTGCGTGCGGAGCTAGGCTCGACGCTACGTCTTCTTTATAGTCCGGAGACTCGCGCGTGCGGAGGCGAACCTCGACGCTACGTCTTATTTAAAGTCCGTGGACTGGTGCGTGCGGAGCTAGGCTCGACGCTACGTCTTCTTTATACTCCTTAGAGTGCGCGCGGAGGCGTCCCCCCGCTGCGTCTTATTTATACTCCGTAGAGTGCGTGCGGAGGCGGACCTCGACGCTACGTCTTATTTAAAGTCCGTGGACTAGTGCGTGCGGAGCTAGGCTCGACGCTACGTCTTATTTATAGTCCGCAGACTCTCGCGTGCGGAGCTAGGCTCGACGCTACGTCTTATTTAAAGTCCGTGGACTGGTGCGTGCGGAGCTAGGCTCGACGCTACGTCTTATTTATAGTCCGCAGACTCTCGCGTGCGGAGCTAGGCTCGACGCTACGTCTTATTTAAAGTCCGTGGACTCGTGCGTGCGGAGCTAGGCTCGACGCTACGTCTTCTTTATAGTCCGGAGACTCGCGCGCGCGGAGGCGAACCTCGACGCTACGTCTTGTTTAAAGTCCGTGGACTGGTGCGTGCGGAGCTAGGCTCGACGCTACGTCTTCTTTATAGTCCGGAGACTCGCGCGTGCGGAGGTGAACCTCGACGCTACGTCTTATTTAAAGTCCGTGGACTGGTGCGTGCGGAGCTAGGCTCGACGCTACGTCTTCTTTATACTCCTTAGAGTGCGCGCGGAGGCGTCCCCCCGCTGCGTCTTATTTATACTCCGTAGAGTGCGTGCGGAGGCGGACCTCGACGCTACATCTTATTTAAAGTCCGTGGACTAGTGCGTGCGGAGCTAGGCTCGACGCTACGTCTTATTTATAGTCCGCAGACTCTCGCGTGCGGAGTTAGGCTCGACGCTACGTCTTATTTAAAGTCCGTGGACTAGTGCGTGCGGAGCTAGGCTCGACGCTACGTCTTATTTATAGTCCGCAGACTCTCGCGTGCGGAGTTAGGCTCGACGCTACGTCTTATTTAAAGTCTGTGGACTGGTGCGTGCGGAGCTAGGCTCGACGCTACATCTTATTTATAGTCCGCAGACTCTCGCGTGCGGAGCTAGGCTCGACGCTACGTCTTATTTAAAGTCCGCAGACTGGTGCGTGCGGAGCTAGGCTCGACGCTACGTCTTATTTAAAGTCCGCAGACTGGTGCGTGCGGAGCTAGGCTCGACGCTACGTCTTATTTAAAGTCCGTGGACTAGTGCGTGCGGAGCTAGGCTCGACGCTACATCTTCTTTATAGTCCGGAGACTTGTGCGCGCGAGGGCGTCCCCCCGGTGCATCTTTGGTTTATACTCAGTCCCGCCCCCCTGGCGACAGCGAGTGCACACGCGAACGTGCGTCTTTGGTTTATACTCAGTCCCGCCCCCCTGGCGACGGCGAGTGCACACGCGAACGTGCGTCTTTGGTTTATACTCAGTCCCGCCCCCCTGGCGACGGCGAGTGCACACGCGAACGTGCGTCTTTGGTTTATACTCAGTCCCGCCCCCCTGGCGACGGCGAGTGCACACGCGAACGTGCGTCTTTGGTTTATACTCAGTCCCGCCCCCCTGGCGACGGCGAGTGCACACGCGAACGTGCGTCTTTGGTTTATACTCAGTCCCGCCCCCCTGGCGACGGCGAGTGCACACGCGAACGTGCGTCTTTGAACGTGCGTCTTTGATTTATACTCAGTCCCGCCCCCCTGGCGACGGCGAGTGCACACGCGAGCGTGCGTCTTTGGTTTACGCTGCGGGGACGGGCGCGTTGGCCAAGCCTGCGCACGCCCTCACCGCGTGCTTGCGTGTGATGAAGAAAGATTAGCGGCAAACGGCGATCTGCATTACATCCCCGTTTGCGCGGGTGGGCAACTACAAAGTGCGGATATACTGACCGTTTGCCCTTGGTGCGGCCGCAGCCTCTAGTCGCTAGACATCTGCAGGGCCCGCGCAGGCGCCTATGGGTGACCCCGCGGACCTCCGCGCTGTGACGCCGGCTCTAAGAGCGTCGTTGGGCTTCGCGACGCGGGCACCTGGTGCCTGGCTCGATGCGCCGGGCCATATCCTGGTCGCCTCGGACGGTGATGATGGTCCGGGGACCCGGGATCTTCATGCACAGATAGCCGTGATGTGGTACCGCGCTGAAGGAGTTGAGGATTGGGCGCCCTAGAATGGCATTGTAGGGGTACGGAAGGTCGACCACGTCGAAGGTGGCATCTTCGATCCGCACATTGTCATCTCGGCCGAAGGAGACTTGAAGGCCGATTTGGCCCAGCGCCCGCAGGGGCTGTCCCCCGAAGCCCTGCAGTGGGATTCCCGAGGGCCCCAGGCGGCTTCGAGGGATCCCCATCTGGTCGAAGGCCGCCGCAAACAATACGTTCGCGGAGCTACCACCGTCCACCAAGGCGCGCCCCACGTCGCATCCCGCGATGGTGACCCGGATGACCAGGGGGTCCTGATGAGGGAAGTCCACACCTTGGGCATCATCGGGTGTGAATGTAACTTCGTGCTGCGCCCACTCCGGCGGTGCTTGCGCTGGGTATGCCGCCACGTGATGTAGTCTTCGCGCGTAGGCCTTCTGTTGCCGTGCCGAGGCGAATTCCAGTGCAGAGCCTCCGGATATGACGTTAATGACCCTGCGGTAGGTTGCGTCCGGGGCCTGCAACGACAGGAGGCCCTCCCGAGGCTGCTGTACGTGAGCTTGGATACGTAAGGCGCCTTCCTGGGCTTGCATCCCTTGCGCCTGTACCTACATGGGGGCCTCGTATGGGAATTGGACGTGGGCCACCGCAGGCGGGCGCGCCTCCGGGTTCCTGTCCCTAGCGACGCTGTCGCGGAGCGCCGCGATGGAGGTGCAGGCGCGGGTATCATGGTCGCCGCGGCCGTGGATTATGCACCACAGTCCCTGATGCTGGTCGTCGTAATCCCCACGACCCCTATCATCGCGGCCCCTGCCACGGCCGCGGCCCCGGCCACGGCGCCCCCGACCACCTCGACCCGCTGGAGCACCCTCGTCGGACCCGCCTTCGATGTCGAGGACGTACCGGTTTCGCCTCGACCTCTGCTGGCCGCGCTTGGGCTGATCGGACGACTCCTTATGCGGGTTGTCCCTATGGTCGGGCGCGTTCCGGGACGACTCCTGCTTACGTTTTCCCTTCGAAGAACCGCCCTTCGGCGGATCTTCGGCTTTTGCTGAGGCTTCGGCCTGGTTGGTGTCGGAGTCGTCACCTTGCCTGCGCCGCGCGTCTTCCTCCGCCCTGGCATATTCTTCCATCTTGTCGAAGAGCTTTGCCACCGTCTTGATTGGCTTTCGCGCGTTGTACTCGGCCATCGGGCCCGGACGAAGGCCCTGTATGGCTACATTGACGATGGTGGTCTCGTTGACGTATTTCACTTGACATCGAATTTTGGCGAAGCGTTTGAAGTAGTCCCGGAGCTTCTCCGAAGGTTTTTGCTTCACGGCGAAGAGCTGGTCTGCGTCGACTCGGTCAACATAGTTTCCTTGGAAGTTGTTGTAAAGGCGGACACGAAGCTGTTCCCACGCGTAGATGGAGCCCGACTCTATGGTAAAGAACCAAGAGAGCGCCACTCCTTGTAGCGCGAGGGGGAGTCCCTTCGCCTTCGTGGTGTCGTCGCCGCCCGCGGCTTCGATCGCGGTTTCGTACACGCGCACGAACTCACGGGGGTCCGTGTCGCCTTTGTACGAGTCGATGGCGCTCGGAAACTTGAAGTCTTCGGGCCATGCCGCCTGCTGCAGTCCCGCCGAAAGCGGGGACTCCGGATCCACGCGCCGCAGCGGCACGCGGTTGGATGTGGGGGCTTCGCGACTGTCCGCCCTTTCCGGCGTGGGCTCGGACGCGACCACTGGCGCGGCCTGCTGACTCCGAGCCTCTTGCATATCTCTGATGGCTCCGCGAAGGTCCCCTAGCTCCCGCTGGAATGCATTGAGAGCCGCCAGCAGGGCACTTTCCATCGCCGGTGCAGGCGGGGTCGTCGGTAGCCCCGACGGGCGGGTCGGCGCGGGGACAACCGCATCGCGAGGTCCCGAGCTGCCGGCCGCTCCGTCGTGGCTACCCCGAACCGCCTGGTCCGTGCCGCCGGCGAGGGTTGCAGTGGGGGCGGCGAGGTCGGCTGTTGTTGCGTCAGCGGGGTCGGTTGTCGCCGCACCCGTGCCGACGTCTTCGACCGCGGGGCCCGTCCCCGCAACGCCAGTGGCGGGGTGGGTCGTCGCGGCGCCGATGACGGGGTTGGTCGTCGCGGCGCGAACGTCGACGTCTCCGGCTACCGCGCCTGCATCGGCGCCCGCGTCCGCCGCTGCTGATGCCGAAGCCCTGGTACTCATACGACGCTCCGACCCGGCCGCCTTCTTTCCCTTCGCCGCCGCTGAAGAAGCTTTTTTCGGTGCCATCCTTCTTCTTCGGTCTTCAGGCTTGTCCCCGTCCTCCCCACGGACGGCGCCAACTGTTGTGGCTACAGACCAAACAGAGAGAGATGGTAGTGGAGAGTGATGAAGATAAGTGTAATGGCCTGGGTTCTCCCCATGGCTTACTCGTATATATACCTACACATTGAGGAGTGCTTTTACAGTTATACCCTTACATCTGGTTATCCCCTCCAGGGGCAGTTATGTCATTACACATGGCCTATTCTGGGCCTTATAATCTCCTACCAGGCCTGCTGGCTTAGGTGGGGGCCATCCCTACGACATTGGAAGTTGTAGGAATTATTACAAAAGGTTAAATAGGGTATTTGCTACTACATGTGCCATTTTAATTTATGATTAATCACTCATTAAATTTATTTGCTAAAGATTTAAAAAGGGCTATTCATTATGTATGCACGTGTGTGTGTGTATATATATAGGAAAGTCTTAATCATGGATGGAAAGTCTCAATCACACTAGCACGCATCTAAAAGCAATCCAAAGGTAGGGAGACTAGGTGTCCAGACACCTAGGTGCCCCTGTTATTTATACTATATATATATATATATATATATATACCTATATCTCAAAAGTAGTTCAAACTAGTTTGAACTGAGTTCAAAACTAACTTACCATAAATATATCAAGGGTATAAAACATTTTCATACCCAAACTCAAAAAAATTATCAATCATACACGTGTATCGGATGTTGGTGCCTAGGCACCATGGTGCATTACGTAATTTTCCTATATATATATATATATATATATATATATATATATATATATATATATATATATATATATATATATATATATATATATATAAAATTTGCTTGCACATGGTCGTACCCCAATATATTAACCAAGTTTCTGCACCACATACATTTGCCTTTATGAATTTTTCTTCCAGATTTTTCCTTTGCTAACCCCACCCTTGCTCTGTACTGTGTTGATGCTCACCCCATCCATCCCAAAAAAAAAAGACAAAAATCCCCAAAGCCCAGCCCGGCGCTGCGGAGCCAAAGGCTCAAACGCGCGCGGCCAGGCGAGCTAAGGGGCGAGCGGCTGACCATCTGAGCTACCGATGTTACCTGCTTTTAATAGGGCGCTTTATGGTCTTAACCCGAGCGGCAGCAGGGAGCTCGAGCAGAGGAAACTCGGTGGCGTACGGGCGGCGGGCTCGCCGGAGAAGGAGAGACGGTGAGGTGCGGGCGCTGGGCAAAACGGGATCCCCGCTCCGAGTGGAGTCCGTTGGAGTGGTCGGCTGGGGTCGTGGGAGGCCGGGAGTGTGCCGGCGGCGTGCGGCGGCGGCGGCTTAAGGTTGAGCTCGACGCCGGCGACGTACAGGTCTCGCGGAGCTCGGAGGAGGGTGAGGGCGGGTTCGCCATACTCCGAGGTGCCTCTGGGTCCAAGGAATTGGATTTGTTTCGCCGGAATCGGGTGGTGCGTCCGACGGTCGGAATTGGGGAGGATGGGTCGCCGGCGGAGGAGGAGGGGAAAGGAGGCCAATCGGGCGCTGGAGAAGGGAGAGAGAGTCACGGGAAGGAGCTTGACAGCCTTGGGCGGGCTTTATAGCCGGCGATTTGCGCGGGCGCCGAGGAGGGGCCTGCGGCGGCCATGCGCGGCAGGTGCGGAGTGGTTTGTCTGGCAGTGAGGTGCGGCAGTGCAGGGCGTGGGGTGCTGGCGTATGCACGCAGGGTCGTAGCACGGCCATCCCTGTCGATGACACCGCTGCGTGGCTTCGGTCCGCTACAGGGGCGACGTACATGGGCAGGACGGCCGGGCGTGATGGCTCCGCAAGGGTGACGAGCGTGGGTAGGTCGGCCAACCGCGACGGTGACTCGGGATGACACGAGGACGGGACGGCGGTGGGGCCTGGCGTCGTGTTTCCGGAGTGGTGCCGAAGTCCGGCGGTCCGAAGAGGGGAGAGCTGCGCGACGGGAATGGCGGGCTGCGGCCGGGCTGGCTGAACGGAAGCTTCGGCCAGAGGCCGAATGCTGTGCGGGGTGGGGAAAAAGGCAGGGACGCGGGGCGGCCAGCTGGGCCGGCTGACTGGTTGGTCGGTTAGGCCGGTTCGGCCGGCTGGCCGGCCCAATTCTTTCTCTTTTTTTTTATTTGTAGTTTTTACATTCATTCATTTATTTATACCTACTTGTATTATCTTGCCCCCATTAATCTACCTCTTTGCTGCCACACTAATCCTTGTGCAATTTTGCACTTTAAGAAAGTTCCTGATTGTGCATTAACATATATGTATATCTATATATACAAATGTTTAGTCTCACACACACACACACACACACACACACACACACACACACACACACACACATATATATATATATCTGCATGTGATCACCTATGCTTCCTCTTGATTTTATGTGATTCTCTTATGAATACCCATCCTTAATATTAGCTACACATATTTTTTGATTATGCCTATTTTATTATTTTATTTATTGATTTACTTATATATATATTTATATCTTTAGGCACCTCTCCCTTTAATATCCTTTGACCTCTATTTATTTATTGCCAATATTCTCATGTGCATTGTTTTCAAAGATGAATTTCTATGTTTAAACTCAATTCTCTCCCTGTCTCTTATGGATCATCTTTTCAGATTCTTATTTTAAAATTTTAATTCTCTATTGTTTAAACATGTTGGTTTTCTTCTTGTTCCTTTTTAACCTTTGGAATTATTATTATTATTTTAGCCATGATTGCTATTTTACGTTTGAAAATTACTTCCAGTTATTATTTGCTTAGCACAAAACTCAGAAAAACCCAAATAAGATTTTGAACCAAAATTCAAATTCCAGTAAAATGCAGATAAAAGCTTTAAATTTCTCAAATTTTTAAACATCCAAAATTTAGGATGTGACAGAGTAGCTCCGTGTGCCTCCCACTGCCACCCTCCACCCCCCTTCTCCACCACCCGCAGCCGACGGTGTTGGGCTTAACTACATCGCACTAGCATTATGTGTTCGAGACGTTACAGTGGTCACAGTCGTATTGCATTAGTGTATGCGTTAAATGGGTTAGTGCGTACGTAAAGAAAATTCATGAATGTCATGAATAGTTCGGACGTGGGATGGCATGTCATGAAGAGCTAGACGTGGCGTGTATGTCGGGTCTGTTTTTTGTTTTTCAGTCAACGAAGAAAACGCCGCAAACCAATTCAGAGGGA
This sequence comes from Dendrocalamus latiflorus, assembly GCA_017311315.1. Taxonomy (NCBI): domain Eukaryota; kingdom Viridiplantae; phylum Streptophyta; class Magnoliopsida; order Poales; family Poaceae; genus Dendrocalamus; species Dendrocalamus latiflorus. Next base: position 3,310,780 of record CM029675.1, read on the forward strand.
CGGCACAAAAACAGTTCGTCTATTGAGTTCACTGTTCTCTAGAAAGTCCAGTATCCGCGTGTGTTCCAGACATCCCCGTGTGCTTTGTGGTCGTATACAAGTACCTTTGTGGTCGTACACGAGTGCCTTCGTGGTCGTATACGAGTGCTTCATGGTCGTATACGTGCCTTCATGGTTGTATATGAGTGCTTTGTGGTCATACACAAGTGCCTTTATGGTCGTACACAAGTGCCTTCATGGTCGTATATGAGTACCTTCGTGGTCATACATGAGTGCCTTCATGGTTATACATGAATGCCTTCGTGGTTGTAAGAGTACTGTTCACCAAGTACTGTAACAGAGCACTGTTCTACAAGTACTTTAGTAGAACACTGTTCTACGAGTACTATAGCAAAGAACTATTCTATGAGTACTGTTCATCCGAGTAGTTTTTCTGAGCACTCACGGTCAAAGCTTCCGAGTTCTCACAGTCGAAGTCTTTTGAGCACTCACGGTCGAAGCTTCTGAGTACTCACGATCAAGACATTCACAAGTCTTCTAACCACGTTGTGTACTTCGTCTTGCCACGACAAGTGGTATCAGAGTGAGCGTAGTGGTTGATCCTACTACGATGTCAAAGCATCAATCAAGATCTCCATCACAGACACCACCACCATCAAGAGCCTGTGTCCACGAAGACGGTGACGGGAGTAGCAATGGAGGCCGCGAGATCATGGTGCAGCATGTAGTGAAGGAGACGAGTGGCACGGTGGTCTACCCCATGCTGACGTGCATAAACTACAGTGATTGGTCCCTCTTGATGAGGGTCAATTTGTAGGCACAAAGGACTCTGGGAGGTGATTGAGTCTAGAGATGTCGTCGACTACCGTGACGACTGCTTGGCGTTGTTGGCAATCTTACATGCCGTGCCAATCGAGATGTTGGCGACTCTTGCTGTCAAGGACATGGTGAAACAGGCGTGGGATGCTGTGAACGTAATGTGCATGGACACTGAGTGCGAAGCTAAAGAGAAAATGTTGCACTCGGAGTTTGAGTCTATTAAGTTCAAGGATGGAGAGACCGTTGATAACTTCATGATGCGGCTAACCGAGCTCATCAATAACCTTAATCTACTTGGTGATAAGATCGATGATGAAAGGGTGGTGAGGAAGTTTCTTCGTGTTGTTCCTACATGGTACTTGTTGTGGTTACAGACCAAACAGAGAGAGAGAGTATGGTAGTAGAGAGTTAGGTGAGCAATGGCTTAGGGTTTTTCCCCGTGGCTTGTGTTGTACATATATATCATGTGGGGAGTGCTTTTACAATTATACCCTTACATCCGAGTATTCCCCTTAGGGGCACTTATGTCATTACACATGTCCCATTTTGGGCCTTACATTCCTCTAACAGGCCTGCTGGGCTTAGGTGGGGGCCACCCCTACGACAGGAGCCTCTCATGGTGAAGGGCTTCACGGGCCGAAGCCATGTTGCTGAGCCCTTTGGCCCCCTTCGTCCCTGCGGCCTGTGAGGCTTGTCAACGCTTGGCGGAGCCTTCTTGCTTGGCGTAGTGTTTGCCCCGCCGCGAGGGTATAGCGCTGGGCGGGTTGGTGGAGCCATACTCGCGCGTAGAGCCCTTCAGTGGCGGGTGCGTGGTCAAATTTGATGTCGAAGTCGAGATCGAGGCCGAAGTCGAAGTCGAGGTCGAAGTCGTGCCCGCGTTGGCGAGGCGGCCTGGTGGCCTGGGCCGCGCTCCGCCGCGAGCTCGTTGGGCGATAGAGCCGAAGTTGGAGCGGAGGCAGACGTCGCGCCAATGGTTTTCCCTAGGCGCGAGGTGAATGCGACTCCTCGGGCCGGTAGTGCGCCTTAATGGCTCCTGGGATCGCGCCGACCCCTGGGCTGGCAGGAGCAGGCTGCTGTAGTCGTATGTGCTTTTCCACTCGGGGTGTACATGCGGCGGGCCATGACTGGCGCGTCGTGGGCTGTCAGCGGGCGCACGACCGCGGCCGTTCGCTCCTTCCCCAAAGGGGTGGGGCACATGGCGAAGTTCTATGGGCGCGCCGTACGCTGTCTGCCCACCTGCCAGCGCGCGCCCCCAGTTGTCAGCGGTTGCGCTTCCCGATCGTGAGTAGCCGAACCGCTGCTCCCGCCGGTTGCGCTGCGCTGGTGAAGGGGGGAGGGGGTTTGAGCCAGCTTTATAAGGCGTCGCCATCGGCATGGGGGCGCTCCTTTACATTGGTCGCTCTAACCTGTCTTCTTTCTTCTGCTGCCTGCGTAACCCACCCCTGCTCCTGCTGTTTTAGCGCCCTATCTCAGAGAGGAATGGCTTGCCACGACGATCCTGCTCGCCGACTCAGTAGCAGCGCCTCGTCCGATCGGTACGACCTGGCGCCTCCCCCGGGGGAGTTCTCGTTGGTGGTGCGAGGGAGAGCGCACGTCAACAAGCGGTGGGATGCCATGGAGCACTCGGGAGGCCGCTGCTCCCGTGTGTTGGGGGCGAAGCCGCGTTACTGAAGAGATGCTCGGGAGACTTGTCCGGGAGGGGAAGATCGCGGAACGTGACGGGGCTCGCCTACCTGGCCCCGCCGAGATAGAACCGCAGCCGGTGTAGACGGAGGCTATTGTCTTTGTCACATTCTTTGATGCCGGGCTGCGTATGCCCTCGACACTCTTCATCGGCAAGGTCTTGCGGGCTTATCGACTGGAGCTGGCGCAACTGACCCCCAGTGCGATAGTCCGCTTGGCTGTGTTCGCTTGGGCACTGCGAACGGAGGGTCGCCGTCCCGTGCGAGCCTGTTCGCCATTCTGGACGATGCGCGCTGTCAGCCGAAGAAACTGGAAGGGGGAGCAGAATCGAACTTCAGCAGCGTCAACTTCGTGCTGAGGAAGCAGTGTGCGGGGCTCTTCCCTGCATGGGCCGTGCGGGGGAAGTGGTAGTCCGGTTGGACACGGTGGTGGTTTTACTATCTCGTGACGAGCAAGAGCGATTTGTCGTGCCGGGGATAGCCGATATCGTTCAACAGCTCGCCAGATGTGGAGCCGATGGCCGACGACGCGCAGAAGGTGCGGAGGCTCGCCGGTATCGCCCGCCGGTTCAATATGCGCGACCTCGCCGAAGAGTTTACCATGTATGGGGTGGCGTCGCCCTCCGGTCGGTGGCAGTATGAGGTACAGGGCAGTATCCGGCAGGACGGCGTCAATCCGACAGTGTCCTGCCTTCTAAGACCCTCCGCTCCTTGTAAGTCATTCGACCGTTGGATGCGCGCACGCTTGCATGATCACGTGATTTCTTATGGATGATGCTCCATTTGTGTGCGCAGTGTCCTAGCTAGAAGATGCAGAGCGTGTAGTCGTTGCGCTCCTTGGGCCATACACAGCAAAGGAGCATAAGCTGCGTGAGGCCGCGACCGCCTCGGCGAAATAGGGGCGGATAAACCGGGTGTGCGAAGTCCTGGGGATTAGCGTACCCGAGCGCGCGGTGCCGGTGGAGGCCCTGAGTTGCCATGATGGCGACAGCGAAGCGGAGGCGCGACCCCTTGGCATAAGGCCCTATCTGAGGCCGTGCCGCAGGGAGGTATCACCAAAACAGGGGGCGCGGTCGGCGCCGGGTCCGGACCCGCCGGTTCGGGGGGGGACGTTGCCCCTGATGAAGGTTTAGATGGCGACGAGGCACCGGGCCTCGATGCTGTTAACCTTGGAAGCGAGGTGGCGCCACCTGCGACGGCTACCGAGGGTCTGCCACCTGCGGCGGCCATTGGGGATTCGCCGCCTATGATGACCGCCGGGGGTTTGTTGCCTGCGGTGGCCACCGGGGCTTTGCCGCCTACGGCGGCCGGAGCGGCAGAGGAGGGATCGCCCGCTTCCCCGAGGGCAAAGTGCCCCCGGGTACAGTCGCCTCCGTCGACAAAGGGGCGATTTGGGGTTGCTGGCGCGGTCGCCGAGATCTTGGCGCCCTGTGAGGAGGTCGGCGAGGCTGGGGGAGGAGGCGCCGGAGCTGCGTGGGCACCCCCTGTGCCTGGGTAGAAGGTGTCGAAGGTAGGCACGATTCGTTTTCCTCTCGTGACTTTGCGAAACTCTCTCCGATTTGCTCGCTCATTCCGCCGTCGACATCAGGCGAGACGAGGTCTCCTGGACGCGGTCAAGGATCGAGCAACGGAGGTACACGCGAAGTCGCCGAACTTGTGCAGGATGCAGCGTGGACATCCGGTGCTACTGAGGCTGCCGGGCCGAGGCCCGCCATCTCTGACTTTATCCTGCGATCGGAGATGCTTCGCGTTCTGAGCCAGGCCGCGGAGCGCGTCGGCAGCAGCTTGGATGTGCCGGCACTGGCGACATGCGGGGGAGACCTTCTGGCGCTCACGTTGGGTGCCTCGGAGATAAGGGTAAGTGGTTTACAGCCTGTGCCACTGCTTAAGGTCCTTCTAATTCGCGCGGTCTTTCCCAGACTCTTGCCCTCAGCCAAGCCTTGGAGGAGACTCGCGTTCGCGAGCGAAGAGCGCTGCAGAGTGAACTTCGTGCTGCGGATGATGCTCACGTTGCCAAGGGCGAGCAAATCCGCCGGTTGGAGGCAGAAAAGGCGATGATAGCTTCCAACGCGGAGGACGCCGTGGCGATGGTGCGACGTGCCACGGAGGAGGTCCGGTGTGCTGCGACGGAGGAGCGCACCGCCTTTCTCCAGCAAATCTCCACACTGGAGGAGGAGAAGGCCCAACTCGTTGCGTCCCTTGCAGAGAGGACCGAGGCCCTGAACAGTGCATCCATGGCAGCATGGAGGGCAATGGAGTCGTTGGAAGGGGCCCTTCGGGACCTCATCGTCGACGTACCAGAAGTTACGCATGGCCCTGAAAATCTGACAGAGACACTTGGGTGGATCGAAGAGGGCTCGGGCCTCGCTCTCCGCAGTGCCAAGTCCTTCGGCGATCACTGTGGCTTCATGGGTGCCTCCTTCGCCCTCGCCTTACTTTGCGCCTGGGGGTGTGGGCACGTCGGCGAGCTGGGGGACTCTCAGCTGGATCTGTCGCCCGAGCCCGGGGTGCTGTCTGACGCCCTCCATTCCTCGGCGCGAAGGGAACGATGCAGATCAAGAGTGATGCCGGGGTTGGGTGTGTTGCGTCATGTACACCTTTTTGTATGGCTGCTTTGCAACTTGCTCTTTTATATGAATGAAGCCGTGCCTGCTCAATATGTTCTCGTCGTTGCATGGCCCCATTCTAGATGATTGGCACGTATGGTTCGGATTTGCGCGCTCAGCTCCGCTAGGTTTATAGATAGTGATGGCCGAAGCAAGCTCGCGAACGCTTCGTCTTCTTTGTCGAAGGGGTGGCTGCGGAGCTGGCGCCTAGTCGAAGAAGACGCGCGAGCGCTCCGTCCCTTGCCTTTCGAAGGGGTGGCAGCGGAGCTGGCGTCTACTCCAAGTAGACGCGCGAGCGCTCCGTCCCCTACCTTTCGAAGGGGTGGCAGCGAAGCTGGCACCTAGTCGAAGTAGACGCGCGAGCGCTCCGTCCCCTACCTTTCGAAGGGGTGGCTGCGGAGCTGGCGCCTAGTCGAAGTAGACGCGCGAGCGCTCCGTCCCCTGCCTTTCGAAGGGGTGGCAGCGGAGCTGGCGCCTGGTTGAAGTACACGCGCGAGCGCTCCGTCCCCTACCTTTCGAAGGGGTGGCAGCGGAGCTGGTGCCTAGTCGAAGTAGACGCTTATTAGAACTTAGGCGCGTGGGAACTTCGACCACGTCTTATTTATACTCCGGGGAGTACGCGCGAGGACAGTACCAGCACGTGCGCGGGGATATCCGCGTCTTGTTTATACTCAGTAGAGCGCGCAGGGACAACATCCGTGTCTTATTTATACTCCAGGGAGTGCGCACGGAGATAGGCCTCATGTTGCGTTTTCTTTATACTCTGTAGAGTCCGCGCGGAGGCATCCCTCACTGCGTCTTATTTTTACTCCGTGGAGTGCGTGCGGAGGCGGACCTCAACGCTACGTCTTATTTATACTCCGTGGAGTGCGTGCGGAGGCGGACCTCATCGCTACGTCTTATTTAGAGTCCGTAGACTCGCCTCCGCGCGTTGCGGGTGGTGAAGGTGCGTGCGGAGGCGGACCTCAACGCTACGTCTTATTTATACTCCGTGGAGTGCGTGCGGAGGCGGACCTCAAAGCTACATCTTATTTAGTCCGTAGACTGCGCGCGGAGGCTCGCCTCCGCGCGTTGCGGGCGGTGAAGATGCGTGCGGAGGCGGACCTCAACGCTACGTCTTATTTATACTCTGTGGAGTGCGTGCGGAGGCGGACCTCATCGCTACGTCTTATTTAGAGTCTGTAGACTGCGCGCGAAGGTGAGCCTCCGCGCGTTGCGGGCGGTGAAGGTGCGTGCGGAGGCGGACCTCAACGCTACGTCTTATTTATACTCCGTGGAGTGCGTGCGGAGGCGGACCTCATCATTACGTCTTATTTATACTCCGTGGAGTGCGCGCGGAGGCGTCACCCCACGCGTCTTTGTTTATACTCATGCCCGCGTTTGCCACGGAGAGTGCACGCGCGCGCATGTCTTTGTTTATACTCAAGCCTGCATTTTCCACAGAGAGTGTGCGCGCGAACGCGTGTCTTTGTTTATACTCATGGAGAGTGCGCGCGAAGGTAATCATTCGCGCGCTTTTGCGGGAAGCAAGACGAATTTATGCAAACGGTGAACTTCATTAAATTCCCATTTGCGCGTGTGAGCGATTACAAAAGGTGAGGTACTGAGCACTGACCGCTTAAAGACGGAAACAGCCGCGACTGTCATTACTCGGTGGTGAAGCAGTGCATGATGTGAGTCTCTAGTGCTGGAGCGGTCCACGCAGGAGCCCGGCAAGGTGTTTCCCGAAGCTAGCAAGGATCCTCGCGCCTGCACACCCGGCTTAGGCGTAGTACCTCCGCAGCCTGTCTGCGTTCCATGTATGGCGAAATGTCTGCCCTTCCAACGTGGCGAGGCGGTATGCTCCCTTCTGGAGGGCCTCTGCGACGATGTATGGGCCTTCCCATCTAGATTCCAGCTTGCCCTGCCATCTCCGCGTGGAGTGCCATCTTGTGGACGAGGTCCCCCAGCTGGAATTCGCGCGGGTACGTGGAACGATCCTGAGCGCGCACCATCTGTCGCGCATACTTTATAACGTGTTGGGTTGCGCTTGCCCGGTCGCCATCAAGGAGGTCCATGGACAATTGGCGCTCCTCTTCTGGTGCCTGGACGAGGACCCTTCTTGAGCCAGCCTTTATTTCCTCCGGTGTTACCGCCTCATCGCCGAAGAGGAGCTTAAATGGTGTGAACCCCATCGGGCCTGTCACCATTGTGCGGAGGGACCAGAGGATGCTGTGGAGCTTGCCCGGCCACTTGCCCTTTGGCAACCCGACAAGGCGCTTCTTGACCGCGGCGGAGATGGCGTCGTTCGCCCGTTCTACCGCGCCGTTGGACTGCGGGTGTCCAACCGAGGAAAACCGGAGCGTGATGCCCATGCTGTCATAGAATTCTTTGAACGGGGCGGCATCGAATTGCAGACCGTTATCGATGGTGATCTCCCTGGGCGCACCGAAGCGGCATATGATGTTCTGCCAGAGAAAACGCTGCATGGCTACCGAGGTAATCTTGGCCAGAGCTACCACCTCCGGCCACCTGGAGAAGTATTCCAAAGCGACCGCTAAGAACCGCAGGTCACCTGGAGCCCTGAGAAGCGGTCCCACGACGTCGATGCCCCATCGTGCCAGTGGCCATACCGGGGGTATAGGGTTGAGGCTCGTCGGGGGCCTGTGGATGGCCCGCCCCATCCATTGGCAACCTTGACACCGGTGCACGAGATCTTGGGCGTCGGCGACGGCCGTTGGCCAATAAAAACCCTGCCTAAACGCCTTGTCGACTAGCGATCTCGGTGCGAGATGCGAACCACAGAGTCCCGCATGAATTTCTGCAAGGAGCTGCTTTCGTTCTTCGCGTGAGAGGCATCGCAGGAGCGATGCACAGACCCCTTTTTTGTAGAGCACCCCATCAAGCACCTGGAAGGACCTAGCGCGGTGCTGTAAACGCCGGAGCTCGATGGGGTCGTCCGGCTCCGCGATGCCCTGTAGAAAACCAAAAATGGGTTCTCGCCAATCACTCTGCTGGGTGATCTGGTGGACGAGGGCTGCATCGCGGATGTCCTGTGCGATAGCTGCTGCTGGCAGGACCTCGTAAAATGCCCCCCCGGGAATTGGGGGCTGCTGGCTAGCGGCCTTTGCAAGGACATCGACTTGCTTGTTGTTCGCCCGAGGGATGGCTTTCACCGTGACACCCAAAAAAATGCCGCTCCTTCGCTCTTACGGCTGCCAGGTGTTAGTGATGTGCCCAAGAGGCAATCATAAACAATTCGGTTTTATAGGCTAAAAGGGATATTGATTCATATGGGATTAGGGTTCTAATGGGCCTACAACGTGGAAGCCCATTAGCATGCTATATAAATATGTGGAGGTGGGGTTGCAGGTTTGAGAGACTATTGTGTTGAAAACCCTGGCTGCCACCTCCCCTCGGCCGTATCCCGAAACCCTAGCCGGGCGCACGGTGCTAGCACACCAGCGCACGGCGTTCCATCTCGGACGTGTGGACTTCGGTAGAGGCGCTGCTGTGACTGCGGCGCTAAGCGGGACGATCACGAGGAGGAGACGGTTGGACAGAGAATGTTCGACTACTACTGCTACATCGACGCGTGCTTCGTTGAATCGGCTGCATCAACGATACTTCGCTGCACTGCGCGTCTAGTGGTAACAATCTGCGATCTCTTACTTGCATGGCTTCTTGGTTTACGCGGTAGAAAAATTTATTCTGCGCTAGCGTAGCGTACGCGTGTTCCTACACCAGGTACTTGGCTAGCTCCAGATCCTTGGCCTGGTATGACTTGTCCACATGGCCCGCCACCAGTCGTGAGTCGGTGCGTACGAGGACGCGTTTCGCACCCAGCGCTTTGAGCTTCCCAAGGCCAAAGAGTAACACCTCGTACTCGGCTGTGTTGTTTGTGGCAGGAAATGCGAGGCGCGCCGAATACAGCAGGCGGTGCCCCTCAGGTGTAGTGACGACTGCACCGACACCCGCGCCCGCAACGCCATAGGCTCCGTTAATGTTGATCGTCCACATCGGGTCTTCTGGTTGGTGGACAGGCTGAGCTGGAGGGGTCCACTCCACGAGGAAGTCGGCCAGAACTTGGGACTTAATCGCCGTTCGGGAAGCATACGTTAAGAAGAACGGGGCAAGCTCGGCTGCGCATTTGCCGATCCACCCTGTGGACTCCTTATTGTGCAGCATCTCCGCCAGGGGGAACGAGGATGGCACTGTTATCGGATGGGCCAGGAAGTAGTGTTGGAGCTTTCTTGAGGCCATGACCAGCGCGTAGGCGAGCTTCTCAAGCTCCGTATATCGCGTCTTGGCGCCCTGAAGGGCTTCGGAGACAAAGTACACGAGTCGTTGGAGAGTGCCCTCTTCGAGGACAAGGACGGCGCTGACCGCCGTCGCTGAGGCGGCGAGGTAGAGCAGGAGGGGAGCCTCTGGTGCTGGGGCAACCAGAGTGGGAAGGCTTGCGAGGTGTTTCTTGAGGTCGTCGAAGGCCTTTGCGCAATCGTCATCCCAATTCCTCTGCCTCCCCACGGACGGCGCCAACTGTTGTGGTTACAGACCAAACAGCCGCTTCTTGTCCATATCACCCCCTCCCTTCTCCCCCTCCCCTCTACTCCTCTCTTGTCTTGCAATTCAATATGATCACTTTCTCATCTTATCTTAATAGACCCACAAAATGAGCAACATGTCACCCGCGCATTCTTCAACATCATCGCCGGAGGCGTCCGCTCCAACATCAAGACGCCAAGGAAGAGGGCTATCAAAGAAGCCTGAGGGCCGACAGACCATCACAGCGGTGAATGCATCTGAGGTCCCTATCCTTCCTCAAAAAGCAGTAAACGCATTCCGAACCATGGTCGGAGTAGTTGCACGAGAACGAATTGAGATCACATACAATTCGTGGAAGAACGTGCCTAACACTCGGAAACGTGAGCTGTGGACCGAAATTTTGGTATCGTTCGAGTTCCCAGAAGAACACCTGGACGCTGTGCAACAACAAACCTACAAAGCGGCGTGCAAAGCATGGAAGAACTTCAAGAGCACGCTTGTCAGGAAATACGTGGAGACGGACGAAACGCCTGTTCATAAATACCCATTCCTGGAACCACAATGGGAAGAGTTCAAGGCGATGAAAACGACCGAAGATTTCAAAAGTACAAGTGTGGCGCACAAGGCCCTCCAGGCAAAAAATACACACCCTCACAGACTTGGCACAGCTGGGTATGCGAGTAAAATCCCGCAGTGGAGGAAGGAGGATGAGCTGGCAGCTGCACAGGACATCGCCCCGCCGTTTTCCAATATCCCGGATGACCGCGCTCGAAATTGGATTAGAGCAAGGTCATCTACAACGACATCAGGGGACGTCACCTTTCGAAACCCTGCAGACCAGCAAGTGACCGAGCGCCTGGTAAGATATCGATCAAACTACGTAGCTTGTAATTACTCCACAACTTCGTACGAATTGAAATGACATGTCGTGCTCTTGCAGGAAGAGCTGAGTTTTCAATCTACCCTGGGATCATTCCAGGGAACAAGGGAGAATGATATGCTCTCCGTGGCCCTGGGAAACAAGGAGGACCCGGGCCGTACGAGAGGCCTTGGGCTTTACGTTCCTTGGAAACATGGTTTCCAAGATGACTCCGACATGTATCGGCGCAGGAAGAGAAACAAAGCCGAGCGTGACGCACAGCTACGAGAAGAGATCAAGGCATCTCTTAGAGAGGAGATACTGGATTCACTGGCTGATGTAATCAGAGATGAGGTGCGGAAACAGACAGAAAGTCAGCAGGCCGCTGCCGCCGCTCCTGTGCTAGCCAGCCCGCCCAACCGTCCGAGTAGCTGCGCGTCCCAGGCCAAATTTCCCGTGGACGACATCCTGGTAATAATTATTACCTCTTGAATGCTTGCTCCATTGGTAGGCCTATTCGAGTAGCTAATTTTGTATCGTTATGTAGGAGCCTACGAAGTGCAGGCTCCAAGTGAGATATGGCTCCATTCCCTTGTACGCTGCTTGGGGCCAGGCATATTCGTCTGGTATCGGGGCCATGGTGCACGGTCAAGCTTTAGCGCCAGGCTTCTCAAAAGTTAATGTGGATGGTGTGTATGTCAATTTTGAGGTGGTCCCGCTACCGAAACCCCCCAACGACGAGATCGTGACTCTAGGACAGGCCATTGGAACATTCATCCAGTGGCCCAAAAGCGACATCTCCCTGGAGGCTTCTTCACCGGTGGCAGGACCAGAGCAACTTGCACTGGTGCCATCTCCATTACAAGACCAGTCGGTTCCACCACCGGATACTACACCGGTGCTATCTCCACGGGCTCTATTCTCGCCAGAGCAACTTGCACCGCTGCTACCTTCAAAGTCGACTTCCGTGAAGTCGACCTATAGCTAGGCAGCAAGGCCAGCAAGGGCAAAGCAAAGAAGACCAATGATGATATTCCGTACCACCCTTTGGCCCGCAAATTCGTGCTTGGCGAGCCGTTGCTCGAGCAAAAAGACCTCCAAAAGCTACCACATAGTTGCATGCAATTGCACACGTGGTATATGTAGCAGTCCAATAAGCTAGAGGGAGAACAGACTTCAAGTATCACTGTCAAATTCACCGAGGAAGATTTCACCACAATCTTCAAGAGTGTATGTTCGTGGTCGCCTTTGAGGATTTATTCGATCTGTTCACGCTCAACGCTCTTGACGTCTCAATCATTCGATGCTGGACGCTGTAAGTGTGTACAATCACAATCTCCGTTAATGTCATACCGATAAATGCCATATCTAATTTTTTGCTTTTGTGTGTATATATATAGACACATGCTGATTAAAGCTAGATTATCCAACTCATCAGCTGGTTTCTTGGACCCACAATTGGTCGCCAAGGATACCATCGACCAGGAGACACCCCTCGTCGAGTAGTACATTGCATCAGGACTTCTGGGTTGCCGCAATAAGGACTATGTACTTATGCCCTTCAATCAGAACTTTCATTGGATTTTAATAGTGATTGTACCAAAATGGAACAAGGTATATTACCTTGATTCCCTAAGTAAGAATAAAATGGACTTCACATTTGTCAGCCAAGTAATCGATAGGTAAGCACATATTCCCCATACATATCTACATTGTACTCTTTCTTTCCTTCCGAATGATTAAGGTTAACTTTTTCGAATTACGTAGGGCGTTCACCTTCTACATTGAAATGGGAGGTGACTCGAAGCGCGGGGCCAAAGTCCTGCTGACACATGTTCGAGATTTTAAGGTATTCGCTATTTCACATTAATTAATCCTATGCAACAGTTGGTACTAATGCCTCTTGAACTAACACATTCCATTTTTTGCAGTGCCACCAGCAGCAGCTGGGCAACACATGTGGATACTACGTTTGCCAATATATGGAACTACTCCTCGATTCCTCGAGGCTCACCAATCGCAAGGTTTGTCACTCTTCCCATAATTACTTCATACTTATCACGTTACATATATATGCACATTGATATTCCTATCGACAGGCTGTGTCCATCCCGTCAACTGCATTGAAACAGTCTGATTTTGGAGGGATTCAAGGAGAGTTGGCGTACTTTTTGCTGACTCAAGTCATAAAGCCAGGAGGACGGTTCCACTGCGCACCATGATTTTTTATTGGTCTTATCACTAAGTGTAAATGCAGTGTAGATCTTTTGTAACTGTGCATTTGTTAATGGATATTTCATTTCAATTCAATTAATCGATTTGCGAAATGGATGCATGCTTTATGTTTGTGAAATGAAGTGCCATGTCAATTGGATGTTTTATGTCTGTGAAATGTATCTGAAAGCAAATGAGATATGTGAATTGTATGTTTTTTGTCTGTGATTATCTGCTTGTTTCAGAGGGCATGGCTAGCATTCCTGAGGCTAGCCAATAAGAGAAATATATGTATGGGTCGAAGGGAATATCACAGACGGTTTTTACTCAAAAACTGTCTGTGATAGCTGATAATCACAGACGGTTTTTACTCAAAAACCGTCTGTGATAGCCCATAATCACAGACGGTTCGAAAACCGTCTGTGATGACCTTCGATTATCACTGACCCATAAATACAGACGGCTCATAAAACCGTCTGTGATGACGTTTTCGAACCGTCTGTGATGACCTTTTCTGTAGTAGTGATGTAAAGCTAGGGCGGACCAATGCATGCGCACCAAACAAACAAACATATTCGCACGATCCATGGCCCGTAACTGATGGCCTGATCCCTGGAGATCGAATTCGATCGAAGAGCGACCAGTTCGACAAAAGGTAGGTAGCTACCAGAAGCGACTGCACGCCCATCTAAACAAAGCAGTTTGCATCTCCTTTTCCTTTCCTTTCTGAGACCGAGAGAGAGGGAGAGATGCACCTTTTCCTGACAGTACAAGGCATACCAACCAAGAGATCGAACAGTTGAGATTAGCACAATGCATGCATGCTCGCTCTAATCAACACCAACAAGAAACCGATCGAGCTGGAGGTGCTAGCACTAGCTACTTGGAGCATGCCTGCCTGCTTGGGGCGGACCGGTGTTGTTGGTAGGGCTGCCTGGCCTGGCCGATCGAGTATCATACGAGCGTCGGGCCAGCTTGGTATGTGTAAAAGCATGGCGGTTGCGGTGCTCCCAATCATAACTCCCTCACCTACACTGCCTCTCTCCCTCCCTCTCTCTCTGTATGAAATTATATATCAGAATTATATGAGCCTCCCGACTCGTATGAAATTATGTATGTATCAGAATTCAGATGACATATCTATTCCATCCTGGATGACATGCTCACTTTGTTTTCGCAAGGGACTGGATTAAAGACCAATAATATACGTGTGTTCTTCACTCGTCCGTTTGTCGTTTTGTCGTTGCTAGTATTTGCTTTGTTTAATTACGATCTTTTTCCCTCTAGTAATTAAGTAAAAAATTATAAGCAAGGGTACGACTACAAGTACACACGTGAGAACCTTAAAAAAAAGCGCATACGTGAGAACCACTCACAGGTAGTACGTACTGCCTGCACGACCATATATCGGTCATGCATAATTGCATATTACCTAGTGCCCCCTTTGCATGTGCCCAAACTTCTCTAGTACCTATCCCACAATGAAGTAGAGAGTATATATGAATTGGAGAAATATTATTAGTATTATTAATAGTAATATACACAATCCCTTAGCATTGAGAAGTTGTCCAATTTCCGTGACAATTATTTACACGAACTATACTAGCTAGCTTGGTTGTTCTGCATGCCTAAATACAGATATGCGCATGCAAAATTTTCTGAAAAAACATCCTCATATTGTTCAAGAAATTAGAAGAGCTGACTAGAGGACTATTAACCTTAAGATCATTAAAATCTCTTAAAGGATTAACTCAAGTTTGATTTCAAACAACAACAGCTACTGCATAAATGCATAATGTTTAGGCATATATATTTATCACACAATAAGCAAGGTATACGTACCATCACTCATTTTGTTTTATATGAAGGGGATATGGAACCTAGCTAGTATATATATTTAGCCAATGCAATTGGTTACTACTAAAAGAACTTATGAACAATTGGTTATGAACCTGTATATATATATTAGATTAATTGTACAATGCAGTGAAGAATCGATCGATGTGATCACGCGAAGAGTTCAATATATTAATTAGAACAGCAGAAGTCACAATATCATGCATTCTCTGTAACAGCGTACATTTCCAATACAATATGCATTTTGTCATCTCAAATAACGAGTGAATCATCATTTCATGTAACCAACAAATTGTAGATGCGAAAAATTAAAGATCAGTCGATATCTAAATTTCAGACACGCATGCCGTACATTCTTGTACAGTGATGTATGCATGGTTTGAATCAAGAACAATACAAAGGGAAAATCATTGGAACATATATCTATAATTAATGCTAATTAATCTTTATTCCATCTCTAATCGAGTTACACTACAAGGTCGATCTCCGGGATCAAATTGAAATTGACATAGTACAGTCACACCTGTTATGTGAACTAATTAATGGAGCGGTAATTGCATAGGACTAGAACTACGTTTACACAAATCCATTACATATATAATTTTGTCCTAGCCCAAATAAGTATCTACATACACATAAGTACTCATGTGATACGTGCATCGATCAGTGCATGCATGAGCCCTAGATCGATCATGCATGCAAGAAGTTATTTGAAGCTTGTGCAAACCTTGGGAGATAGTAGGAGAGGGTTCCAATCCCAAATCTTTTCCATGCTAGGGAAAGGAAGCAATGGGCCTTGTGATGGCGGCATAGGTTGTTGGTTAGGGTTGACTTGGTTGTATGATCCAATTGCAATTGCCCTACTCAGCTCATCTATTGGGATCGTCGCCATTGTTGAGGAGTTTGCGTTAAGTAGGGCGTGCGTGGAAGAAGGCAGCTCCATTGGGCTCGCTCCCTTGAAGTGGTAGAGCGATGTGCCGTCCTCCTCCGTCGACGCGGTGGAGTTCAGCGAGGCGACGGAGGCCGTCGACCCGAACATCGACGTCGGCTGCAGCGTCGCCCCTGCTGCTGCCGACAATGACATGGCGGTGTTCGTTCCTTCGGCGGCGTGCGCATTGTACGCCTTTTCCATGAGAGCAGATGAGTGGCCGCCGTCGCCGAACATCGGCGCCAGGCGGGGGGCTGCCGATGTCCGGTGCGCCGCGGCGTGCTTCTTGTCCATCGTTGCTGCCGCCTTTGAACCGGACGATTTTGTTGTTGTGCCTGTGAGGTGGAAGTTGTCGTCGATCCCTGGGCGTTTATAGACTCGGCAGAGCGAAATTTCCTGATTAATTCATGGATGCACGAGGTAGAATTAATTAGATTAGTCCCAAATAAAACTAAACCCCACCAGAAATATGTAGAAGTAATTCATCCATGCGATTAGAAAGGTAATTAATATATACGCGTCCTAGTTGAATTGTTCAGTTTTTATGAACTGAAAATTAAATTCACTATCCAATTTCTTTGATCAAACATATATAAGTAGTCCCAAAAGAAGATTAGGAAATTTATGACCGTAAAAGGCAAAGGAAATAGCAAAAAAATAAATTAAATAATAAAAGAGATAGAAAAGAAGGTAAGGTTTCATGCTATATAGCCAAAAGAAAGTAAACTCGCACAAATTATGGAACAGTTCCTATTATTATTTGATTTTTTTAATTGCAGATCTCATCTTCTCGCTTCTATAGGAGTGTTGTTTCAGAATAACCGAGTATACTTTTTTGAGTCAGTTATCCCAGATGCACATCTTAAAAAGTTGAAAGCTTTATGCAAATGAAAGATGAGGATGATGCATACATCCAAAAAGGAGGGACCGGTTGCAGAGAAAAAGCTGGAGAAAGATTTAGATTAGACATCATCATCGAGCTGTGCAAAAATTGGGGGGAAGGTTGCTTTTGTTTCGAAAACATTAAAGAAAAAATTGGGATATCCTAATTACTAGGAAAACCCTAATTAATTGGGAAACAAAGAGAAGGAGATTTACTCTTTTTTTGGTCAATTATTAAGTCAAACCATACGTATATAGCTAGGAAGCCATGGAGAGTTGGGAGACCTTAGCTAGATTCTTGCGCATGTAATTCTCATCTTGCACTTTTAACACCTTTTCACCAGACAATACGTGCATGCCGATAACAGTTTGCATACACATGCCGATCGGTGACTAACAAAGCAATCTAGCGGTCTAGCCATCATCAACGAAACTCCAAAAGTGAAAGGGATTTTTGAGTGGAGGCATCTTTCACAGGAACACTTTAAGCTTTTGCAAGATCTCGCGTGCAAACCCCCAAAATTTGTACACCCGATCCAATTAAGTAAAACCAAATTAAACACGCAGAAACGCAAAAACTCTTGAGAAACCAAACACAACAACTCTCAAAAAGTTTCACCATAATTTATTAGTTAGTAGCAAGACAAGAAACGAAGCATGCGGCTAATTACCTTTTGGTAGCGGTCGGCCTCGCCGTGCGGGAGGCGGTACTCGTTCATGATCCAGCTGCTCCTGAGGCCCTTGGGCGCCTTCCCCACGTAGAACACCAGCGTCTTCTTCAGCCCGATCGACCGGTTGCCGTCGACGCGCACCATCCGGTCTGCGCCTGTCGCCTTCCAGTACCCCGACGGCGTGACCCGGTTCGGCCGGTCGCCGTTGCGGTACTTGCGGTCTCTCGGCACGTAAAAGAACCACTCCTTGTCTCCAATTGAAGCCTGAGCTGTTGTTGTTTACGTTATGTAGAGAGCACACGCAAGCACCGGCCCCATGCATGTAGGGGAGAAAAGGTAGTAAGCGACCGAAAAAGGTTCACATGAAATCAAAAGGGATTCACATGAAATCATGTATGCACAAATCAAACCACTCGGCTAGCTCGCTAGCTCTCTCTCACACACACATGGATGCCTTAATTAGTGGTTACCGGGGAGATCGCATGGGTCGAAGCGGTAGAGGTCTACCAAGGCGATGAGCTCGATGTTGAAGCGCTTCCCCTCGACCTTCCGCCGGAGGTAGAACTCGATGAGCTCCTCCTCCGTCGGGTGGAACCGGAAGCCCGGCATCACCACGTCGTCGCCACCACCGCACGCCGTGTCCTGGTGATCTGCTCTCCCCATGCTCGACGTTGAGTCATCACCTCCCTCCCCTCCACCGGCCTTTATAGCAGGAGGAGAGGGGGAGTAGGAGTAGCACTAGTACTAGGTAGACCTCTAGCCCTAACTAGACATACACGCCACACACACACATACACAGCAAGGGGGCTGGCCTATAGCGTTGTGGTGTGTGGTCTTCCAATTGGAGCTGACAACGAGATTGATTGATGCAATTGGTACTGCTGAACTGGTTGTGTGGGGGCGAAATTAGACGACAGTAGTTAAAACTTAGCACCAAGATGAGGACTTGTTGATGTGTGTAGATGCCGGTATGAGTAATTAATAGCTGTTACTTTTAGCTAGGCTAGGAGTTGGAGAGATCAAATATCACAACTTAATTTGTTCCAAGGCCATCTCTGTACATTGGTGCATGATGTCCTAGCTTGGTATATGTCTGTCTTTGCATTGTAAGTGCCCCTGGTAAAAAGGCGAGAACAATACAACATTTGACTAGCTCTACAGTTTTCTAGGAAGGGCCAAGCTGGAAGAGTTGAAACATAGAAGAGGGAGGCGAGTTGAAGGGGACCTCCATGGAAAGCTCAGCGGTGGCATATAAATTTGAGCCGTGACTGGGCCGGCCTTCGCCTTGTCCAGTTCAGCTGAAATATTTTTTCCCTACTAGCTAGTACTATATAGGAAGCCAGCTAGGTCAATGTATCTGCACGTCGGCGGAGCGGGACAGGACGGTGTTGCATGTATGCATCCTCATGCTTCCTAGCTTTATACATGTATGGTCCCAAGTCGATCCAGACACACGACGTGAGACAATCCTTCCCACTCCACTAGTATCAAATTCATCTTTTACATACCAATTACACATGCTATATTATTGGAATTTGATCCTAATTAGTTAGAACTTTAATTCCTTTGTTTTTATATCTGGTTGGTGCATGTGCAGCTAGCTAGGGAACGTTCAAATGTTTTTTTAAGAACAATTTGAGTGTTGAATAGCAATTATCCCGTGTATCTGAAGTTAAGTAGTAGTACCGCTCTTGCGCAGAGATCGATACCTCTTGTACTCCTTTAACTCCTGTCTACTTCGAGATATCAATCGATACTTGAAATCCAAACTTAGCCGTGCCGGCCAAACTAAGAGCAATTTGGTATGTTCAAACCGGCCACAGACGATGTATTCTCTTTTTTTTTTACAGAAAGCACGAGGTATTCTTGATCCTCTACCGGCCCAATCACACACATATCCAGTAATAAATATGATCCAACTTTATACATACATATACAGATATATATACAGCTAATTTTTACTGTATAACCATATGTACATGTCCTTTTGAAATGAAGAGAGAGGCTTAGTGTTTGCATATGGACGGCGCATACATGGCCGGATCGAGGACATGCCGGCATTTACACACATAGGTCGTCCTTCGGGGGAATTCTTGCCATGCATGCCGGTAAATTAAGGCATGTGCCGTTTGTTTGATAGTACTACTGTACGAAGCTTAATTAGCACCAGTGTACGTACGTAGTCCTGTTTAGCATACTAGCAGTGTGCGTGTGAGTTTAGGAGGTTAGAATATAAAGGGCCATGTGAGAAGATTTATTGTTTTATTGTGATGAATCATTATTATTTTAGAGTAATAGAAATTTGGAATTTGTAAATTTTTCTTAACAGGCTGCAGAAATAGATGATTTAGGAAGTTTGAGCTATGAGATGATTTGGTAACCTAGGTTAGTTGTTATAGGTTGCATAACACATGTTATTGCTAATGTGTATCAAGTGTGAAGAATTTGTGCTCAGAAACGATTTTCTGGTCTTTGGATGTGCAGGATCGTTTGGAGTCAACTATAGTTAATGGCGAGGATCGGTGTTACGCTCATAGAAGAGCCGAGACCCAGAATTATCAAGGATGCTGGGTGAGATAGATAAGCTCAAGCATAGCACAAGGAAGACAGAAAATATTAAAGAAAAGTTCGAGCGACATGTTGCACCATGTAGTTAATTTGGTCGGTCTAAGTGAGGTATGGTCTAATGGAACCGAAACAGGAGAGACTTGCCAACGCATGGAAAGCTAATAGTGCATCTACCCGTGGCAAATATAGTGATTGTTTGCAATAGATTGTGCTAACTAAGTCAAGAAATAGTATTTTGATAGCTTGATCAAAATACCGGAAACTATCTTAGAGCAAAACTGCGGTGCTTCAGCGGTGCTTAGGAGAGTGACTTAGGTCAAGTAGCAGATGAAAGATCAAGTTGAATTAAGCCTAAGAACTTAGCGAATTCGGGTTTATGCACTTTAAAAAGAGTGCGTAAGTGTAGTGTGTGAGTTAAAACCCATGTGTGGGGGGTTATCAGGTTTTTCCATATGTTCTAAGTGGATAGTATCCACTAATGGTTAGATGGGGCTAGCTAGTCCATCTATTTAACGAGTTGGGATGAAGACTTGTAGTTAATCGTCTAACCATCCTCTCTTGAGATCAAGTGTTCATAAGTTCTAGGGCTAGGGTTAGTGTTTGAGAGAAATTGAATGCTGTGGTATGCTCTCTTATTCTTCAAGTGGAGTGGCTATAAAACCTTTATCTTGAAGTAGCAATATAACAATCTTTGTTCATCTCCCATAGATCCATCTTATGTTGATTGATTTGCTCTTAATTTGGTTATTTTTTTGCTCTTCTCTCTTTCCTTTTTAATCTTGTGCCAAGAACGTGCAAGATATGGAGATAATCCCTAGAAATCAAACTCCACCCATCCACTTGGTTGGTAAGTTCATGAAGAAACCCATTTTTGCTCTTTTTAGTCTCTCCGAGTGATTTCTTGATCTAGCTGTTCTTACCTCGATTTCTTTGATATTCTTGCTTGCTAGAACATGTAGGAACATATTTAGAACTATTTTGGCCATTAATTATTCGCTCACGAGAAAGTCATATTCACTGTTTGTGGTTTTTGACCTGTTTTTGTTGCAATATGCAAAACAAAAAAGGTTCCTGACATCTTAGAGAAGGTGCATACCAAATTTTATGTGATTTGGAGTTTTAATTTGAGAGCTAGCTCAGTTTTAGATTTTGGCCTGTTTTGAAGCAACAAAGCTTCACGAACCAAAAGATCTTAATTCTCTCAAGTTATTTTAGGTTTTTTTATTGTGATAGGTTCTTAAGGTCATGAATTAGCATTGGTTCAAGTTTCAAGTTTTTTATATTGACGGATCAAAAGTTTTATGGTTTTTCAGATTTGAATAATAATGTTTTCTATTCACGGTTGAAATCACTGTAGCATCAAGATTGTTTGGCTTCTTGATCTTCATAACTTCTTATAACTATTGGAATAAAGATTATGTAAATATTTATGATAAAATTTAAAGGCCCTATTTATTATCTTTCTATTGCCAATTGTCATGCCGGTCCTACCGAATACTCTCTCCGTACGACCTAGCTAGCTATGATCAGTCGTGAAGGGATGCCCGTGACTTAAGACTCCTCTCTCTCTCTCTCTCTGCTGCTTTTGGGTGTGTTTCTGTACTGTCTGCCTGCCTCTGTGCGCATGCACACACAGAAAGACCTTTCACCAACGAACTGCATGAAGTAACACGCATACAACCCAACTGAAATGCAATTGGTTCGAGCATGCAAATTTTAGGTGGAAAGGTTCCTGAGTAAGTATGCATTTGCTCCATGCACAGATGCACTGATGATTTGTGTTTGCTCCAAACACTGAGAAAAGTTCGACTTCGATCTTCTCTGTCTAGCTGGAGCTTCATGCTTTATCACGACATATACTTGTCTACCAAGTGGTGCCTACACAAGTTTGGTAGCACCATTGCATGCATGAGCCTTTTGATGTATCGCCATGCACTGATACAGTGTTATATTGCTATCCCCCACCACTTCAACCAACCATCACACACACCTACATATATGTGATCTTACACTTTTAAGCTAGCTTCTAAGCTCCATACGTGGCTAAAGTATCATTGTCCATTGATGTTGGCATAAGGAATCATGAAGGGGTAGGTTCCAAAACATCATGACCACTGATGAATAGTTCTCTCACTGGTTGGATCCTCTTTTCTGCCCCCCTTTCTTTTTTTTTCTCATTTGTCATATCAATATATACACACACCTCAAACTCAAAGTGTAAAAGATATATAGTCAAATTCATGCACATCATTTGTGTGTATATATGTGTGCACGCGCGCACAACACCATTCCTCTCGATCGATCTCCATGAAGTAGCTAGGCACGTTGACAGGGCTATATCGACCTTTAATAAGAGATACTATTATGGTCTGACCATGAAGATATCTCGAAAGGTAAAGAAGCAAGAAAAGTGTGTATATTCTAGTTAGATATAGCCCATATGACATGAAGGTTACGAACTTTTTTATAGAAGGGGGTCTTCGACATTACGTACTTTCTTTGTTTAAGTTATTATTGAGAGGGTCTTTCAATGATAGCTATACACAATGAGCGCTGTTTTTCTACATGCGAGATGAATTGCCATGCAAGAGAGGATAGGAAAAAGTAAAAAGGACCCAGACTGAGGTATCCCAATGGAAGACTGAGGTAGTATCTTTTAACCGGAAGAAATTAATCTCCTTTGACCATGTGAATGATTGTAAATAAAGTAATAAAGTGATAATAAATAATTGATATTTGGATTGCTTTGGATTTTGCGTTTGTGAAAGTTTTGGTCGATCGCGGTCGAAGGTTTCAATTTCAAGTGGTTTCAGTCTGCTCCGAGTGGTTTGTGTCTTCTCCGGGTGTTTTTGGTTGCTCCGAGTAGTTTCGGACCAGTCTGAGTGGCATCGAACGGTATTCGAGTAGTTCTGGAGTATCGGACTGCTTCGAGTGGTTTTGGTTGCTCCAAGTAGTTTCATGCCAATCCGATCGGATCCGAATAGCATCAGACAGCTTTCGAGTAGCAATGGAGTATCGGACGGTATTCGAGTAGCTCTGGAGCATCGGATGGCTTTCAAGATGCATCGGAGCATCGGACAGCACTCGAGTGGCATCAGAGGATCGCATGGCTGAACGACCACGGTAAACTTCGACCACTGCGGCTTTCAATCACAGCAGATTTTGACCATGTCAGACTTCGACCACGTTAGTTATGACTCAAAGTCGTTTATGACCACGTACGACTACAACCATGTTCTACTTCAACCATGTCCAACTTCGACCACGGAACATCGACTACGGAAGAATGGTTGAAGGTGGTAAGTTACAGTATCTTAACGGCGGTCGTAGCTATAGTACCTTGCCTATGATCGTAGCTACAGTAACTGGTCAATAGTCATATACTTTACTAGTCGGTACTCAATAGTCGTATACTTTACTAGTTGATACTCAATAGTTGTATACTTTACTGGTCGGTACTCGATAGTCGTAAACTTTACTGATCAGTACTCGATAGTCGGAGATTCTTCTAGTTGATAGTCAAAGGCTTTCCGGTCAATGGTTGTAGACTTTGTGGTCTGCTATCGTTGTCTTCGAGTTTAGTCAAAGGCTTTTCAATTGGTTGTTATAGGCTTTGTGGTCGGTACTCGTACACTTCATGATTGGTACGAGTGCTTTAATTCCTATGATATTCGAGTACCTCGAGTACTCGTGTTGGGTCAGTGGTTGACTGATCTAGTCGTAGCGGTTGTTAGTGATACTCAGTGCTCGATGATCGATGGTGCGGTGATTGGTTGATGATCGGTAGTTATAGACTTGGTGCTCGGTACTCAATGGTTTTGGTTGCTAGCGATGTGTGATACTCCTAAGTGTTTAGAATGGAGCGATGGTAATTTTCAAGTATTTGTTGTTTTCGAGTACTTATTGAGCTAGCGGTTGTATTGAGTGATCTAAGGCTGATTCGTAGAAAGCGATGGAATTGGTGGTCGTAGACAACTTGGTTGATGGTCATGGATAATTTTGTTCTTGTCTATGGATGGACAATGGTGGTGTGAGTATGTGTGCTGATGATGATCAAATTGTAGAGAACTTGTACCGGGAAACATTTCTTTTGTCTTTGCATGTGCAGGATGACGTGAAGACGATTATGGTCGGTGACGAGGAGGACCGGGACTAAGATGGAGAGATCTGAGGTCTAAATGGTTGAGGATATCACGCGAGATGGTTGGGCTAACGCTGGAGTATATGGAGATCAAAGGTGGTGATGCGTGGAGAAGCTACAGGCGGTGTGGTCCTAGACGCTTCAACACGGCGGTTGATGATGTGAGATGGAGCTACGGGAGGCGTGTTCCTGGAGGTTTCATCACATGGTGAGATTGGAAACTGTTGTAGGGGTGGCCCCCATCTAAGCCCAGCCGGCCTGTTAGAAGGCTGTAAGGCCCAGAATGGGGCATGTATAATGACATAAGAGCCCCTGAGAGGGATCCTAAAATGTAAGGGTACTATTGTAAAAGCACTCCCCATGTGGATATATATATATATATATATATATATATATATATATATGATACAGGCCATGGGGGAAACCCTAAGCACTTGCTCACCTAACTCTCCACTACCATACTCTCTCTGTATGGTCTGTAACCACAACAGTTGGCGCCGTCCGTGGGGAGGACAAGAGCAAGCCTCAAGATCCGAACAAGGATGTCACCAAAGAAAGCATTGTCGTCGGCGACAAAGAAGAAGGCGGTGGGTGCGGCGAAGTCTCGCGTCAACACCAGGGCTTCGACGTCGGCAGTCGCAGGCGCGTAAGGTGGCATGGGCGCGACCGCCATGAGCGTCGGCGTTCGCGGCACGACGACCGACCCCGCCACCGTTACCACGACGACCGACCCCGCCACCGTTACTGCGACGACCGACCCCGCCATCGTTACCGCGACGACCGACCCTGCCACCGTTGCCACGACGACCGGCCCCGCCACCGCTGCCACGACGACCGACCCTGCTGCCGCTGCCATGACGGTTGGCACCGCCCCTCGCGGGACGAGCGATCCCATCGCCGACAGCACCGACCGGGTGGTAGCACTGGCACCCACGCTGGCACGGCTGCCGTCTTCACTCCTGGCACGGCAGCGGCAAGCGGTGCTGACGGCAGCGCGGGCCTCGTCACTGGCTTCGGAGCCCACCACGTCGGCGCGACAGGCAACCCAGGAGTGCAGACTGTGGTCGCCGCTGTCCCGGCCATGCGACCATGTGCGCTGACTACCCCGACTACGCCTACAATGGAGAACGCTCTGTTGGCGGCCCTCAGCACGTTCCAGCAGGAGTTAGCAGATCTCCGTGGGGCTGTGCGGGATATGCAAGAGGCTCGGAGTCAGCAGACCCCGTCGGTGGTCACGCCGGAGCCCACGCCGGAATGAGCGGATAGCTGTGACACCCCCACGTCCAGCCGTGTACCACTACGACGTGTCGACCCGGAGTCCCCACTCTCAGCAGGCCTGCAGCAGGCGGTGTGGCCGGAGGACTTCAAGTTCCCCAGCACCATCGAACCGTACAAAGGCGACATGGACCCTCGGGAGTTCGTACGTGTGTACGAGACCGCCATTGAAGCCACCGGCGGAGATGACACCACGAAGGCAAAGGGGCTCCCCCTCGCATTGCAAGGGGTGGCGCTCTCTTGGTTTTTTACCATCGAGCCAAACGCCATCTACGCATGGGAGCAGATCCGCGATCGACTCTACAACAACTTCCAAGGGAACTACGTCGAGCGCGTCGACGCGGACCAGCTCTTCGCGGTCAAGCAAAAACCCTCGGAGAAACTCCTGGAATATTTCAAGCGCTTCGTGAAGGTCCGCTGCCAGGTCAAGGACGTCAACGAAACAACCATCATCAATGCAGCGGTACAAGGTCTTCGCCCAGGGCCGCTGGCTGAGTACAACGTGCGAAAGCCAATCAAGACGGTGGCGAAGCTCTTTGGCAAGATGGAAGAGTACGCCAGAGCGGAAGAAGACACGCGGCGGTGTCAAGGCGACAACTCCGACCCCATCACGACAGAGGGGTTGTCGCAAAAACGAAGCGCGGGGAATGACTCCCCGAAAAGAAAACGCAAGCAAGGGTCCTCGGAAGACGCCCTTGAACACGGTGATGCCGGGGTGTGTGAGAGCTCATCAAGCAGTAGGCACAAGCCCCGACGTAACCAGCGCAGGTCCCAGAAGGCCCGCCACGTCCTTGGCATAGAAGAGGCCCCCGGGAGCTTACCCTCGCTTCGCGTGGGAAGGGCCGGGGGGCCGAGGATGGGGATGCGGAGGAGGCCATGAAGAAAGACCGCGTGCGGAGCAGGAAATCCTGGACTAGGCAGGTGGTACAAAGTGCACGGCTATGGTGATCACATCACGCGGGCATTCCCCGCACTCATGGCACTGCGGCAAGCAGCCGCCGG
This sequence comes from Dendrocalamus latiflorus, assembly GCA_017311315.1. Lineage (NCBI taxonomy): Eukaryota > Viridiplantae > Streptophyta > Magnoliopsida > Poales > Poaceae > Dendrocalamus > Dendrocalamus latiflorus. The sequence goes on from CM029675.1 coordinate 3,336,808, forward strand.
AACTCGGGCCTTGGAAGCAACGCCCCCTGCCGTGGCCGACGTGCACCAGCCGCAGGGGGACTCCCCGCGAGCTGCGGCCACAGAGGGTGCCCAGCATCGCATCATCAGCGTCATTTTCGGAGGCTCCGCATCGGGGACCTCAGCGTGAACGCTCCCGAAAATGATGCGCTGCAGCATCACCTTCACGCCAGCCGACGCCGAGGGTGTGGAGTTCCCCCACCAGGATCCCTTGGTCATCCAAGCCGGCATCGCAGGCTGCGAAGTGAGGCGTGTCCTAGTCGACGGGGGCAGCTCCGTGAACATTCTGTTTGCGGTGGCCCTCGATCGCATGGGGATCCCATGGGGTCGTTTGGGGCCATCGGAGACCCCGCTTCAAGGTTTCGGGAGCCAGCCGCTGGAGGCTCTGGGTCAGGTATGTCTCCGAGTCTCCTTTTGCCAAGGCGATAATGCTAGGAGAGAGGATGTTGTCTTCGATGTCGTGGACATGCCCCACCTATACAACGTCATACTAGGCCGCCCCTCCATCAACTCCTTCGGGGCGGTCCCGCACCACTGCTTTTTGTGTATGAAACTCCCAGGCCCGCGGGGTGTCATCACCATCTTCGGCGACCAAGACCACACCAGGTGCATGGAGGCTGGCGCCAGGAGCCCGCACCGCAAGGTGCACACCCTTACCGACAAACTTAAGGCGGACACACCGTCCGCTCCCGGGTGGACACCTAAGGCCCGACCGGAGGGCGAGGTTAAATAGGTGCCTCTCCAAGCTGAAGGACAGTTCGTATGCATCGGCAAGGGCCTTCCCCCAGAGGTGGAGCAAGACTTGCTCCAGGTTCTCCTGAGCAATGCGGACGTTTTCGCGTGGTCCCCAGACGACATCAAAGGCGTGGACCGCGCCCTCATCGAGCACAACCTAGCGGTCCGCCCTGATGCCAAGCCGGTCAAGCAGAAGCTTCGGCGCATGTCCTTGGACTGGCAGCAAGCGGCCAAGGCGGAGGTAGCGAAGCTTCTCCAAGCCGGGGTTATCCGCGAAGTCCAGCACCCAGATTGGCTTGCTAATCCGGTGTTGGTCAAAAAGGCTAGCGGTGCTTGGCGTATGTGCATCGACTTCACCGCCCTCAATAAGGCATGTCCGAAGGATGACTACCCTTTACCGCGCATAGATCAACTGGTCGATGCCACTGCAGGGTGCGAGCTCATGAGCTTCCTGGACGCCTACTCCGGCTACCACCAAATCTACATGGCCAAGGGCGACGTGGACAAGACCAGTTTCGTTACACCGATCGGGACATACTACTTCATCAGGATGCCCTTCGGCTTGAAGAATGCAGGCGCAACCTTCACACGTCTCATCGCGCTAGCGCTGGCCGCTCAGCTTGGGAGGAACGTGGAGGCTTATGTCGACGACGTAGTGGTCAAAACCAGACAACTCGCCTCCCACGGAAGGGATCTCCAGGAGACCTTTGACAACCTTTGGAAGGCGGGCATCAAGCTAAACCCGGATAAGTGCGTCTTCGGCGTGCAAGCTGGCAAGCTTTTGGGCTTACTTGTGTCCGGACGGGGCATCCAGGCGAATCCCGACAAGGTCGATGTGATCCTCGCATGGAGCCGCCCAAGACGACAAGGGAGGTCCAGAGGCTAGCTAGCCGCATGGCGGCTTTGAGCCGCTTCCTGTCCAGGGCAGCGGAGTGGGGCCTACCATTTTTTATGACCCTCTGCGGGTGCGACGGGTTTCACTGGGACAATGATTGTGCGAAGGCCTTCGAAGACCTCAAGAAACATCTCGCAAGCCTTCCCACTTTGGTCGCTCCAGCACCAGAGGCTCCCCTCCTGCTCTACCTCGCCGCTTCGGCGACCGCGGTCAGCGCCGTCCTGGTCCTTGAAGAGGGCACTCTCCAGCACCCCATGTACTTCGTCTCCGAAGCCCTTCAGGGCGCCAAGACGCGGTATACGAAGCTCGAGAAGCTCGCCTACGCGCTCGTCACGGCCTCGAGGAAGCTCCGACACTATTTTCTAGCCCATCCAATCACGGTGCCATCCTCGTTCCCCCTGGCGGAGATGCTGCACAATAAGGAGTACACAGGGCGAGTCGGCAAATGGGTAGCCGAGCTCGCCCCATTCTCCTTAACGTATGCCTCGTGGACAGCGATCAAGTCCCAGGTCCTTGCGGACTTCCTTGCGGAGTGGACCCCGCCGGCCCAGCCCGCCCAATAGCAAGAAGACCCAGTGTGGATGCTCAACACCGACAGAGCCTATGGCGTTGCGGGCGTAGGTGCAGTCGTTACCATGCCTGAGGGGTACCGCCTGTTGTACTCGGCGCATCTTGCGTTTCCCACCACCAACAATACGGCTGAGTACGAGGCGTTACTCTTTGGCCTCGTGAAGCTCAAAGCACTTAGCGCGCGGCGAGTTCTCGTCCGCACTGACTCGCGTCTGGTGGCGGGCCACGTGGACAAGTCATACCAGGCCAAGGACCCGGAGCTGGCTAAATATCTGGCAGTCATAAGATCAAAGGAAAGACACTTCTTCGGTGTCACGGTCAAGGCCATCCCTCGGGCGGACAACGAGCAAGCCGACGCCCTTGCGAAGGCGGCCAGCCAACAACTACCACCCCCCGAGGGAGCATTCTACGAAGTCCTACCAGCGGTGGCCATCACGCAGGACAACCGGGATGCGGCCCTCGTCCACCAGATTACCCAGCAGGGTGACTGGCGCGAGCCCATCTTCAGTTTCTTGCAGGGCATCGCGGAGCCGGATGACCCCGTCGACCTTCAGCGCCTGCAGCATCGCGCCAGGTCCTTCCAGGTGCTCGACGGAATACTCTACAAAAGAGGAGTCTGCGCACCGCTGCTACGGTGCCTCTCATGCGAAGAAGGAAAGCAGTTCCTTACGAAAATTCACGTGGGACTCTGTGGTTCGCACCTTGCACCGAGGTCGCTAGTCGGCAAGGCATTCAGGCAAGGCTTTTACTGGCCAACTGCCATTGCCGATGCCCAAGATCTCGTGCGCCGGTGTCAAGGCTGCCAATGGATGGGACGCGTCATTCGCAGGCCTCCGACGAGCCTCAATCCCATTCCCCCGGTATGGCTGCTGGCACGGTGGGGCATCGATGTTGTGGGACCACTTCCCAGGGCCCCAGGTGACCTGCGGTTCGTAGTGGTCGCTCTAGAATATTTCTCCAGGTGGCCACAGGCTGTGGCTCTAGCCAAGATAACCTCAGCGGCCATGCAGCGCTTCCTCTTGCAGAACATCATATGCCGCTTTGGGGTGCCCAGGGAAATCACCGTCGACAACGGCTTACAGTTCAACGCTGCACCGTTCAAGGAGTTTTGCGACAGTATGGGCATCACGCTCCGGTTCGCTTCGGTCGGGCACCCACAGTCCAACAGGGCAGTCGAGCAGGCCAACCTTGCCATCTCCACCGCAGTCAAGAAGCATGTTGTCGGGCTGCCGAAGGGTAAGTGGCCAGGCGAGCTTCACGGTGTCCTCTGGTCCCTCCGCACAACGGTGACACGCCCAACGGGATTCACACCCTTCAAACTTCTCTTCGGTGATGAGGCAGTGACGACCGAGGAAATCAAGGCCAGCTCGAGAAGGGTCCTCGTCGAGGCGCCAGAGGAAGAGCGTCAGTTGTCCCTAGACCTTCTCGACGGGGATCGAGTAACCGCCACCCAGCATGTCACAAAGTACGCTCGGTAGATAGTGCGCATGTGGGGTCGCTCTATATACCCGCGTTGCTTCTAGCCTGGGGACCTCGTCCTCAAAATGGCACTTCGTGCGGAAACGGTTGGCAAGCTAGAGTCCAAATGGGAAGGTCCATACATTGTCGTGGAAGCTCTGCAAAAGGGAGCCTACCGCCTCGCCACGCTGGAAGGGCAGACACTTCGACACACATGGAACGCAGACAGGCTGCAGCGATACTATGTATAGAACAGGAGGAAAGCATGTAGCAACAATGGCACCGTGCCCACTGTAAGACGCTCGCCCGCGCAAACGGGAGATTAATAAAGCTGATTGTCTGCCAAGCTTTTGTCGAGGTCCACCTTCGCGCGCACTCTACGGAGTATAAATAAGATGTAGCATCGAGGTCCGCCTCTGCGCGGACTCTACGGAGTATAAATAAGACGTAGCGTCGAGGTCCGCCTCCGCGCGCACTCTACGGAGTATAAATAAGACGTAGCGTCGAGGTCCGCCTCCGTGCGCACTCTACGGAGTATAAATAAGACGTAGCGTCGAGGTCCGCCTCCGTGCGCACTCTACGGAGTATAAATAAGACGCAGCGGGGGGACGCCTCTGCGCGCACTCTACGGAGTATAAATAAGACGCAGCGTCGAGGCATACCTCCGTGCGCATTCTACGGAGTATAAATAAGACGCAGCGTTGAGGCACACCTCCGTGCGCACTCTACGGAGTATAAATAAGATGCAGCGTTGAGGCATACCTCCGTGCGCACTCTATGAAGTATAAATAAGACGCGGATGTTGTCCCTGCGCACTCTACCGAGTATAAACAAGACGCGGATGTCCCGCGCACGCGCGGGCGTTGCCTTTGCGCGTACTCTCCGGAGTATAAATAAGGCGTGGTTGATGTTCCCATGCACCTTGTCAATGAGACGCAGCGGAGGTGCCAGCTCCGCTGCCACCCCTTCGAAAGGTAGGGGACGGAGCGCTTGCGTGTCTACTTCGACTAGGCGCTAGCTCCGCTACCGCCCCTTCGAGAGGTAGGGGACGGAGCACTCGCGTGTCTACTTCGACTAGGCGCCAGCTCCGCTGCCGCCCCTTCGAGAGGTAGGAGACGGAGCGCTCACGCATCTACTTCGACTAGGCGCCAGCTCCGCTGCCGCCCCTTCGCAAGGTAGGGGACGAAGCGCTCGTGCGTGTACTTCGGCTAGACGCCAGCTCTGCTGCCGCCCCTTCGAAAGGTAGGGGATGGAGCGCTCGTGCATCTACTTCGGCTACTACTATCGATAAGAGAGGCAAGGCCGAGCGCGTGAACCCGACCTTTACATGGCACACCCGCTCAAGGCAAAATAGTACGCAACAATGGAAGATCTTGGGCAAAAGTTGTTTCATTCATATAAAGAGGAGGGCAACCGTACAACTAGGTGTACATGAGACAACACACACCCTACGCCGGCATTACACCTATGGGTTCGCGCCATCTTCGTTGCGTCGAGGAACTTCCTCGAGCCACTGGAGGAAGTCCCCTTCCTGATGCAGCGTTCGCCGCTACGCGACCTTGGCCGCGTCCTCCCCGATGTAGCCTCAGATTCGGTTATGGAAGGCCCGGAGGCCGGGCTAGATGAAGCGGACGGCATTGGACATCGCCCCGAGCTTGGCTGGCAGATCCTGCTGAGGGTTCGCCAACTCGTTGACGTGCCCACACCCATGGGTGTGAAGCGTGGCGAAGGAGAGGCAAGCACTGATGAAGCCGCAGTGATCGCCGAAGGCTTTGGCACCACGGAGCGTGAGCCTCGAGCCCTCTTCGATTCGCTCAAGCGTCTCTGTCAGATCCTCAGGGCCATACGTAACGTCTGGCACATCAACGGAAAGGTCCTGGAGGGCCCATTCCAAAGACTCCATCGCCCTCCACGCCGACATTCACGCATCATCCAAGGCCCGGTTCCTCTCCGCAAGGGATGGGCGAGCTGGGCCTTCTCCCCCTCCAGCACGGAGATTTGCTGAAGGAAGGCGGCGTGCTCCTCCGTCGCGGCGTGCTGGATCTCCTCCGTGGCGCGTTGCACCACCGCCACGGCGTCCTCCGTGTTGGAAACCACCCTCGCGTTTTCCACCACCAGCGCGCGGATACGCTCATCCTTGATGGTGTGGGCCTCGTCGGTAGCGCGAAGCTGGCCCTCCAACACTCTCTGCTCATGGGTACGAGCCTCCTCCAGGGCCTGGCTAAGAGCAAGGGACTAAAAGAAACTGCAGGTTAGTTGTGTACAGGACGACGGCGAAGGCCGCAAGCCTAGCCACTTACCCTTATCTCCGAGGCACCCAGCGCAAGCGCTAGAAGGTCTCCCCCGCCCCACGAACAGAAGCGCAAGCGCTAGAAGGTCTCCCCCGCCCCACGAACGGAAGCGCAACCGGTGGGAGCCCAGCGGTTCGGCCACCCACGATCGGGAAGTGCAACCGCTGACAACTAGGGGCGCACAGCGGTAGGTGGGCGGACAACGCACGACGTGCCAGTAGCACCCCGCCACGCGCCCCGCCCCTCTAGGGAAGGGGCGAACGGCCGCGGTCATGCGGCTGCTGACAGCCCACGACGCGCCAATCGTGGACCACCGCGTGTACCCCCCCAGCGGGACAGCGCGTACGGTTACAGTAGCCTGTCCCTGACAACTCAGGGGTCGGTGCAATTATAGGTGCCATTAAGGCGCACTACCGGACCGCGGAGCCGTCCGACCATGCTGACATCAGACCAGGCGGAGCCCCTCACCCTACTCGACCGCCCGAAGCTATGCGCGGGAGCCTCACCCAAACCGCGCCCAGGAGAGTCCGTGGCGCGAGGTTTATCTCCACCCCGACTTCGGCGTCGCTAGTATCCTCGACTCCACTGGCATCCTTCGACTCCGCTAGCACCTTCGACTCCGCTGGCATCTTCGACTCCGCTAGCACATTCAACTCTGCTGCCATATTCGGCTCCGCCATCCAGGGGTCCTACGGTCAAAGATGGCTCCAGCACCCCTTCATCGTTAGGTCCTCGGCGTGGGCTGGAGAATATGTGAGACAATCAAGCTCCATCCAACAACATAGAAGGTCACAGGCTGCAGGGACGGAGGGGGCCAAGTGGCTTGGCAACATGGCTTCGGCCCGTGAAGCCCTTCACCATGAGAGGCTCCTGTTGTAGGAGTGGCCCCCACCTAAGCCCATTCGGCCTGTTAGAAGGCTGTAAGGCCCAGAATGGGCATGTATAATGACATAAGAGCCCCTGAGAGGGATCCTAAAATGTAAGGATACTATTGTAAAAGCACTCCCCATGTGGATATATATATATATATATATATATATATATATATATATATATATATATATATATATATATATATATATATATATATATATATATATATATATATATATGATACAGGCCATGGGGGAAACCCTAAGCACTTGCTCACCTAACTCTCCACTACCATACTCTCTCTCTCTTTGTTTGGTCTGTAACCACAACAGAAACGTTACAGAAGGAGTCCGTAATGGGAGGGATTAGGGATTTGGTAAAACTCATGTTAGGAAGGGTTTTGGGTCTCTTGATTTGAGGAAGAGATAGGATTTCGTGTTCATGTTTAAGTTGAACATGGTTTAGAGATCTAGCATATAAAAGCAGGTAGAGGCCAAGTGTTTTGGTTGTGGCTTTACGAGTCTTTTTGTGCTAGGGTTTAAAGGGGTGCTTGTGAGGGCACTTTGTAACTCTACGAAAATTCAACAATAAAGAACATCTTGAATCAATCAATCTTGAGCTAAACTTTAAAAAGCATTCATGCTGTATTTTGGATTCATCTGGTGATCTTGTATGCAAAATCAGTCGAGTTGGTCGCTTGTTTAAGGGTTCTTTTCGTACTCAGCATCTTCTAATCTTAGGTGTCTTATTTCACCCGATTCTAAGGATTTGTTCTTCTAGCACCGTAGATTAGATCACATTGGCTTTGCTCATCTAGCTCGGCTCAGTAATATGAACTTGGTTAGAGGAATTCCTAGTCTTAAGATTGAGAAATCAATGGATCTAGTTTGTTCACCTAGCTTGTCGACATGGTAAGATGGTCGCATTGTCTCATCCCCTACTCACACAAGTAATGACTGATTCCCTAGGATAATTATTGCACATGGACACTGTAGGTCCTTTTAGGGTTCAGTCTGTTGGAGATAAATGGTATATTCTTGTTATTGTTGATGATTACTCTAGACACTCCTAGGTGTATTTTATGGTCTCTAAGGATGAAACTTTCGATCACTTTTGAGAGCTACTTCTTAGACTTGCTAATGTTCTTCTAGGAGCACCTAGGGAATTAGAAGTGGTAATGGAGCTAAATTCAAGAACTCATCATTTGCTTCCTTTTGTGTCAAAAAAGGTTTAGACCATCAATTTTCGTTTGCTCAAGTGCTGCAACGGAACAGTGTGGTCGAATGCAAGAATAGAACCCTGGTCGAGATGGCTAGAATAATACTAAATGAACATGCTACTCCTAGGAAGTATTGGACTGAAGTCATTTTGACTTCTTGCTATATTTCGAATAGAGTTTTCTTATGAGCTAAATTACATAAGACTTCCTATGAGCTTTGTTTTGGTCTTTCTCCCAATATTTCTCACTTTAAGATGTTTAGATGTTGATCCTTCATCCTTAAACATGGTAATCTTGACAAATTTGAATCTAGATCCTCATATGGCATCTTTCTTGGGTATGCAATTCATACTCGGTGTTATCGGGTAGTCAACTTAGAAACTAACAAAATTGTTGAGTTCTATGAGGTCACTTTTGATGAGGCTAGACCTGGTACTAGATCCAACAATGTAGGTATACATGCCCCTAACACACTCGATGACATCTTCTATGACTCCGACGACAACATGGAGTTCTTGAGCTACACTACGACACCTACGACAATGGTTACTATGACCACACCTACGACTACAGCTGCTACGGATGTACCTACGACAATGGCCGCTACGACCACTCCTACGACTATAGCTACTACGACTGCACCTACGACAATAGTCGCTACGATTTCAGCTACTGTGGCTACACCTACGTCTAGTACGACGACTACTACAACTACTTCAATGACCATGTCTATAACCACTCTGCAAGCTTCCTTTGTACATTCAATGACGTCATTCCCTAGACAAATGATTGGTGAGGTAAATGAGAGAACTCTTTGCAGCAGGTATAACTCCAATGCTTCATATGCTCATTCTGCTTTCATTTCCTCTTTTGAACCCCATGACGCAAGTCACACTTTATCTGATGAGTATTAGATTAATACCATGCATGAGGATTTAGAAAATTTTGAGTGTAACAAAGTCTGGACTTCATTGTCACCTCATGGTCACAATGCTATTGGAACTAAATGGGTTTTTAAGAATAAACAAAGTGAGAATGGTGTTGTTGTTTGAAATAAGGCTAGACTTGTGACTCAAGGATTCTTTCAGATAGAAGGTCTTGATTTTGGTGAAACATTTATTTCTGTTGCTCGATTAGAAGTAATTAGAATTTTGTTAGCATTTGTTGTATCAAGGGGTTTTAGACTATACCAAATGAATGTGAAAAATGCATTTCTTAATGGTTATATCAAGGAGGAGGTCTATGTAATACAATGACCTGGCTTTGAGAATCCAAAATTTTCTAATTATGTCTACAAATTGTCCAAAGCATTATATGGTCTAAAACAAACACCCAGAGCATGGTATGATAGGCTTAAATTATATTTGCTAAAAATGACTTTCAAATGGGTAAGGTAGATAAGACTTTGTTTACTCGCAAGCATGGTAATGATCTTTTACTCATTCAGATTTATGTGGATGATATCATCTTTGGTGGTTACTCTCATGCTTTTATTTTCAAATTTTCAGATACTATGAGTAGGGAATTCGAGATGAGCATGATAGGAGAGCTCACATTATTCCTAGATTTTCAGATCAAACAATCAAAATAGGGTACATTTGTGCATCAAACTAAGTAAACCAAATATCTACTTCATCACTTTGACATGGAACCAATTCTCACACCCATAGGATCTACGGCTGTGTTGGATCCAGACGAAAATGGTGAGCTTGTTAACCAAAAGGAATATCGAAGCATAATTGGCTCTCTCTTGTACCTCACTATTTCAAGGTCAGATATACACTTTGCTATGTGTTTATGTGCTCACTTTCAAGCTTCTCCACGTGCGTCACATCGTCAAGCGATAAAGTGAATCTTCAGATATCTTCAATCAACCTTAGAATTCGGCTTATGGTACTCCTCTTCTTGTCTTACCCTTAGAGCTTATTCGAATGTGGATTTTTGGGTTGTAAAATTGATAAGAAGAGTACTTCTAGCACCTGTTACTTTTTATGCACATCTCTTGTTTCATGGGCTTCTAAGAAACGGATGTCTATTGCTCTTTCCACTACTGAGGCTGAATATGTAGCTGCTGCTTCTTGTTGCTCTTAATTTCTTTGGATGATAGCTACTCTTAAGGATTTTGGCTTAAATTTGGATAGTGTTTCACTTTATTGTGATAACACTAGAATGATTAGCACTGCTAAAAATCCTATGCAGCATTCAAGAATCAAACATATTGATATTTGCTATCATTTTCTTAGAGACCATGTAGAAAAGATAGATGTTATCTTGCATTTTATTGATTCTGATTCTCAAGTTGCTGATATTTTCACCAAACTGCTTGATACTTCTCATTTTGCTCGTTTGCGAAGTGAGTTGGGGGATGTTATCCAATGGGATTATTTTGAGGGGGAGCTTGATATTTAAAATTTTTGGAAGCTTTGTTTATTATACTTGTTAAATAATTCATCAAGTCTAAGCCATCTATAGAGCTTTCTTTATCGTATTCACTCATATGTTGTGTAGCTGTGATCATGGCTAGTAATAATTAACCTGCTACAATTGAACTAAAACAGACATGGCAGAACAGTTTGACTAAATTGATTATAGATAGTACTTTGCGATGTTCATCTAAAAGATTAGCATGATTTTGTGTTTTATTTTAAATCTTGGCTATGAGGCTCATACGTTTCATGTTGCAATCTTTTTATGATCATTCAGTTGGCATGTTATACAAAAGAAAAGGCACAAAAAGGTGCACAAATGAAAAGAGGTATGTTTCAAGCAGGCCATGGTTAAACAAAATACAAAAGCACAAGAAAGTGCGCAGATGAAAAGAAGTATACTTCAAGCATGCCACCATCAACAAAAAAAATTGTGTGCTATAAATATGAAGAGAAGTATACTACAAGCATGCCACATACTTAGAATTTGAGTATGGGATTTTGAGTATGGAACGATAGGTTGTTATATGAGACTACTAGTTCGCTTAGATTTAAAATCTACTTTATTTTTAGGCTTTAACTTTTTGATGAGATACCTCATTGTGGTTTTTATAATTGGTTTGGTCATTATTGAGATGCCTATCATTGACATAAATTGCTTAATCATGATGAAAGACTTGTTTTGACATTGCTAAATGATATATGTCTTTATATGATATAAGGAGCTCTAATCAAATAGATGACTTGGTCAAACTATTAAATCAATGCAAAATGACTTGGATAATCCTCAAAGTGGTTGTCGGTGATACTCAGTGCTCGGTGATCGATGGTGCAGTGATTGGTTGATGATTGGTAGTCGTAGATTTGGCGCTTGGTACTTGATGGTTTTGGTCAGTAGTGATGCATGGTATTCCTAAGTGTTTGGAGCGGAGCGATGGTAATTCCCTAGTACTTGTTGTTTTCGAGTGCTTGTTGAGCTAGCGGTCATATTAAGTGATCTAAGGCTGATTTGCAGAAAGCGATGGAATTGGTGGTCGTAGATGACCTGGTTGATGGTTGTGGATGATTTTATTCTTGTCTATGGATGGACAAGAGTGGTATGAGTGTGTGTGCTGATGATGGTCAAGTTGTAGAGAACTTGTGCTGGGAAACGTTTCTTTGGTCTTTGCATGTGCAGGATGGCGTGGAGATAATCATGGTGGGTGACGAGGAGGACCGGGACTAAGATGGGGAGATCTGAGGTCCAGATGGTTGAGGATGTCACGCGAGATGGTTGGCTGACGCTGGAATACATGGAGATCAAAGGTGGTGATGTGTGGAGAAGCTACGGGCGGTGCGGTCCTGGGGGCTTTAACACGGAGTTTGATGATGCAAGATGGAGCTACGGAAGGTGTATTCCTGGAGGCTTCATCACGTGGTGAGATTGAAAACATTATGGAAGTAGTCCGTAACGGGAGGGATTAGAGATTTGGTAAAACCCATGTTAGGAAGGATTTCGGGTCCCTTGATTTAAGGAAGAGATAGGATTTCATGTTTGTGTTTGAGTTGAACACGGTTTAGGGCACTAGCATATAAAAGTAGGGAGAGACCAAGTGTTTTGGCATGGCTTTGTAAGGCTTTTTGTGCTAGGGTTTTTAGGGGTGCTTGTGAGGGCACTTTGTAACTTCACGAAAATTCAGTAATAAAGAACATCTTGAATCAATCTGGTTTGTGATTCTAATTATTGCTGTTTGGACGAAGCATACGACTGCGAGCAAAGCTGAGCAACAAATGTTCTTTTGAGTGGTCAAATTCATCATCAACTACATAGATATTTTGAGAAGCGAAGGCAATCATTCACCCTCTCCCCCCCTCTAATTGCGCCATACGATCCTACATGGCCTGATAGCTTTAGTTGAATGATCTGATCCCATTATCAGTTGACCTATCTACACGTACATGGATTTTTTTATAACCTCTGCCAATTGATAGGGACTTGCATAACCAAACATGTGGAGATCTGAATCATTTATTGTAGTTACTCAAAAAAGACTAGATCAACAGCTGTAAGGTGTTGCTAGAACATTTGAAGGCTTCACTAACAACTTGAGAGGTTCCTGAAAGAACCAAACTTGAATTGACTTTTCAAGAAGCTTTCCCCGGCCCCCCTCTTTGAACCTTATTCTTTTCCCTTGATGAAGCTAATTTCTTTAATTTGGACATACAAGAGACCTCGATCGAGGCAACGCACGGATCATTTCATTTGATATGAAACCTCCTCATGTCTGGTTGAGCAATGAAATAACAGTTCATAAGCTTCATTTCTTAAAGTTGATTGAAAACAAATGAGACTAAATACATTCAAAGCATATGTAGTATTGAGATTCTTGAGCATGTTTTTCATGTCTTTGATCATTTCTTCAGATAGAAATACTTTCTTCTAGCCACAGACTGTTCCAAAGAGAATATATATCACAACTTTTACAGCTAGCAACTATGACCAGATCAAAGCAAAAGTTAAATGAATATACATAGTGTAATCTCAGGCAATCTCAACAACGATATTCTGATAGGGAATTTAGCTATATCATTCACGTTTGTTTTATGTATTCAACTCCAACTTGTTTTGTCACACTTATATCTAGCTAGGGTGCATGCATCTTTGGATTGTTTTATGTAACAAATATTACATTTTTACAATGTACATGCTTAATGGAAGAAATGCATTTCAGTTAATTAACTAGGTGCAAATTCAACTCGAATGAGAAGTGTGTGTGTGTGTATGTGTACGGTAGCGCTGTGTTGATTCGGCAGTAACTATTACATGTGAAATTACCACCAGACAAATACGGAGTTACTTGTTTGCAACTAGTATTAAAAACCACGAATTTTGCAACGTTGAAACATATTCAACATGGATCTTGTTTTATTAAACTTGTAATTTCGAACACTATGGCGCAAGCAGATCACAGATCGAACTTTCCATGAAAAAGTTATTGTATTTTTTTAGCTTGTAAACAAGATAAAAAAGTCCCCACGTCAACTGTGCTACTACAGGCATTTGATAATTTAGTAGATTCGATCGTGAGAAAAGTTATTACCTATTATGGATAAAGTTACTACCTGTTAAGAGGAAAGTTACCACTGACTGTGTACTGTAAGCGCTCGGCAGTAACTTCACTCGCTACCGATGGTAACTTCATTCACAATGGATGAGAACTTGATTGCATATGATAGTAACTTCACCATAGGATGATAACTTTGTATGGAGATGATAACTTCATTCCATATGGATGATAACTTCATACGTAACCAACAGTAACTTTTTGAAATAGGGTGGGTTGGTAGGGCTTCAACATGGGGATGGTAACTTTATTCCATATGGATGAAAACTTCATGCATAACCGAAAGTAACTGTAAGCATTACAGATGATAACTTAATGTACATGCGATCGTAATTTTCCTATAATTAACAAACACTGGTAACTGAGTATAGAATGGGATGGTGGAGCGGTTGGCTGGTTGGATCAATTGGGGACACGCGCTTTTTTACACCTGCCGCTAGTTAGTAATTCTATGTATGTGTGGGTGTGTGGGTGTGTGTGTGAAATTTCACTTACAAATCAATAGACCGTTGTTTGTCAACTTCATATGCAAATTATTGCTACTCAAAATACGAAATATACATGATCTCAAAAATAAATGAAATGTACTACTTTTTATATTAAATTGTTGAGCTTAGTAAGGAGATAAAACCCTCAATAGCGTTGGCACAATTCATTAATTTAGAAGTGTTGAAAAATTGCATACTAAAGTAATAGATCAATTCATCGCAAAAGAAAATAACACACATCGGTTGGCTTTGTTGATCGAGCTAGTTGCATACGAATCGCTAGCTTGATTGAACGCATTAATGGAAGATAAATCCTTTAGTTCCTTCTTCCACATGATGCACCTTTCGCGCATTGAATTCGTCAAGCGGATGCCATACGGCAAGAATAGTCGCCACTCCCTTATGATATTGTCAGGACACGTATGCGACAAAATATACAAGTGGCCTAGCTAGGATATATTTGCATGTTATATATTCTCTTCAGCATAAAGTTGTGAAAAATATTTGATCCAAGGGAATTTGCATTGATTAATTGATGCCAAACAAAAATATATCAATATCAACATCAGAATTAATATTTTGATTGATTGAATAATATGTTGCTTATCTTAATTTTACCGTGAGACTGATCGATATACCCAATCAGTACCGCTGTACATTTCTGTGTTGAACGTTGCTCAGGCAATTTTACTTTTGTGTTTCCGTGGAGGAAAGGGGACAACAGTATCTAGTTGACGTAGGAGCATATGGATCAGACATAACGATGATCATGAAATTACAGCCGATTGTACCTATGCAGTACTGGCCGGTCAGATTATCCTTCATTGTTGCATCTTTGTGGAGTTGCCAAATATACATATTAATATGTATAAAAATAAAGAATTAGCTAGAAAAGATAATTAAACACACTTGGAGATCCAAGATAACTACGAACTTAATTATGTACAAGAAAACATTGTGCAGTCTTAATTTCCAAGTATCCAATTCGGTGCCCAACTTCTTTTTATCGCCACTGTCCACCACCACCGTACCATGCATCCTAGTTTACTTCTAAAAGTCCTAGTTTACTTCTAAAAGCATCTTAGCTAATAATATTGCCGGATATATAACCCAGTAATTAATTACATGGAGAAAAACACAGGAGCATTATTGTTTCACACACACACGCACACATATACACACACGTAGGTAAATTAATATACACACAGAAGAGAAAGAGAAAATTACGATTGGAAATTATGTGTATGTAAGCAAGAGGAAGCCAGTACGTAGCATGAAATAAAGAAAGCTAGCATATGTGCATGATGAGCAGGTCAATGGGTACGAGCAAGCTAGCACCGGCCGGATTAGTCGATGGCTGCAATATTTAGTGAGTTCAGTGACTGGTCCACTAGGGGATCCATCCATTGATACATGCGTCAAAGAAGAAGAGGAGAGGGGCTATAAAGGATGGAAGGTGCAGGTAGCAGTAGTGCATGCCACAGAGGCCGCCGGCCGGCTATGGCTTTTAATGCGGCACCGCATGGAGGATCGGAATGCCCTTTCGATCAGGAAGCCTGTTCCTATCGGTCCCGCCCCCCTTGATGGATCCATCATCCATGGACCCCAGGTAGGGATCCATGCATCTCGATCTCATAGCTTGTTCTTAATTATTTTTTCATCTTCGAATTGAGTTTCTCATCTCAATCTCTCTTATCATATATCTTTGCACTTTGCCGGATGATTGGTATTATGAGTAGTTAATTCTCGAGCTTAAGCCCTAGCTAGTTTAATGATCAACTCCTGACAAGAGTCATGGAAACCGAAAGACAACGTACAGTAAGTAGCAAGTAGGAATAAACGAGTGAAAATACTAAATAAATTATATGGGATAACTATTAGACCATCTCTAATGTTGTGTTTTAACCGGTTCAAATTATAAAAGAGAAGACATTAAATCATTCAATACATTAGAGAGGTCGATTCCAACAAATAATAAATGGAACTAAACTCTACTTAGGAGTCGATTCAAAGCATTAAACAATTCATATGAGTATTAAACAACTACATAGCAAAGAGTATCATTGAGAGAGAGGATATTATTATTTTGTGGTATTTAATGTAATATGGTTTCCAGTTATTAAGTAGAAATCGATTCAATATATTAAAGAAAAATAAATTTAATTCTTAACTAAAGATGCTCTTAGTGTATGCCTGTTCTTTTTGGCTGCGGCTTGTGGCTTTTGGCTGCGGCTTGTGACTTTTGACTGTTTGTACGAGAAATTACAGAGTAACAGGAACTCATGTATGGTTTTTGCCAACATAAATGAAGTCAGTAAAGTATGTACTACAGTTAACTAGTAGACCATATCTTAAAAAAATACTCTGTTTAAAAGTTAGTTACTATAGAAAAGCCGAAAAACAGCTTTTAGAAGCTGAAAAGAAAGGGTCATATATATCGCATCAGAGCAAGTCCAATAATAGAGCTAAGTGTTTAGCTATAAGTCAAGTTATACAATAATTTGTCTTCTATTTGTCTACAAAAGGTTTTTTTATTATTATGTGGTACCATGTCTCATATTCTTTTTCCTATTCCTCCTCACATACATTTATTATCTGGGCCCACCACTGCATAGGCTCCCGTGCCCAGCTTGTTGCTTGCATGAGAGCCAAGCTCTCATCTCTCTCCTCTCTTCTCTCTTCCATATCAGCAAAAATGATGACTAGCTTGGCTATAAGACCATTATTGTATGGGATAGACTATTGCACAGGCGACTGAAATTTTTTTATCTTTCAGTCATCTAAAGTTGTACTTTAAATCACCTGAAGTTGCACATGTTTTTTTGGAGGGGGCTGCAATTTTAGTTGATTGAGAGTGCAATTTCAGGTCACCTGAAGTTGCACTCTGAATCACCTAAAGTTGCAGCTGTTTTTTTAGGGAGGCTGCAATTTTAGTTCATTGAGAGTGCAATTTTAGATGACTGAAATATAAAAAAAATTCAGTCGTCTGTGCAATAACAAAACTATTATTGTATTTGCTCTCAGTTGATTGAATTCATATGATGCGCCCGAGGCGCGAGCTAATCAATATTGCAGGTGCTGACACCACGCGCGTGTACCAACGTACAGTCACCGATCGAAGAACAATTTGTATTTATATAACCAACACTACACTGCATATTTGTTTGTCGGAGATATATAGCTAGCATGCAATCGCATGTGGATGCTTGCATGGAGTAGAATCAGTCAGTCATCAACAGTGAGGGATTCAGGATTTATGTTAAGAGTTATAAAAATATTGTTCATTGTAAAACATGAATGTTCACACTGGCAGAAAAACAAAGTACAAATTAAAATTATTTTTGTTAGAGATAACATCTCAAATAATTTAGAAAAATTGTAAAATAATTAAGAAAATTTACAATCTAACTTTGGCGTTCCTTAATTTGCACGAAGAAATTCTCGCTCAAGAGATGTAAGCAAGCAATTATATTTCAAATCTACAGGCTTCCGCTTCATTTTTGAATGCTCTACATAGGGGTGGGCATTCGGTTAGTTCGGTTTTAAAAAATTTTGGTTCTTCATAAGTGTCCACTAAAATAACCAAAGAAAAAACAAACCAAACAAATTAATTGAAATATTTCGGTTAGTTCGATATTTTGGCTGTATTTGCAAAGTACCTTGATTAGGGTCCGTGTACATATTAGGATTGTGTTTGTACACTTTCAAGTGAGAGTTCAAAGAGGATGTACCATTAATTCTCGGATCACAGCGAAGCTCACGACTGTAGTGTTTTCAGTTAGCCTTCTTGACCGTATCTCCAATTTTGATCTTCATGAAGCTTTTCCCAGACATCTAATCTTGGTGCCATTACTTTTCTTTTCTTAGCCTCTTCTTTAATCTTGGTGCCACTGCTTTTCTTTTCATAGCCTCCTCCTCTTTAATCTTGGTGCCACTGCTTTTCTTTTATTAGCCTCCTGTTTCTCCTTCTCCTTTGCCCCCTTCTCCTTGTCCTGCTTGTCCTAATGCTGCTGCTCCTCATTCTCTGCAGTTTCAGACCTCTCCGCCACTCGATTCCCATGGTTTTTGTCAGTTTCCATCATCTACAGATCTTGCAAGAACACTAATTGGTGGCTTGCGGCGGTGGCGAAAGCATCATGTGGCATACGGCTGGGGGGCTATGTGATACGGGGTCGCCCGATCTTCTCGACATAGGATCAAGATACTCACGTGTAACCTCTCAAATCGTAGCGATCCTCTGCTGCCAATGCAAGAACGAACACACTTTAATTTGCAAGGTCATATGCGCCAGATCTCATGACCACTAAGCAAAAACCCTATCGTGCTCTCAATTCCCAGCAGAAAGGTTGAACAATCTTAATTTGTAAGAACTCGCAAATTTTTCTATTACATTTGTTTGGCTAACCAAAACTCAAAAACAAGCAAAATTGTGTCTCCCATTATCTAGTCGTGCTCATATCCAGTCGTGATCTCCGTCCGTGCATGATTGTGACGCGTGTATATATCACTACTACAAAAGAGGCTATACTGGACGGCTACATCACAGACGGTTCATACGTAACCGTCTGTGATTAAACTGTCACAGACGGTTTATACTGGTAACCGTCTGTGATATTTTCACAGACGATTATTAATACGAACCGTCTATGATAATTGAGACATCACAGACGGTTCGTATTAAGAACCGTCTATGAATTTTCACAGATTGTTCTTAATACGAACCGTCTGTGATAATCTGGACAACACAGATGGTTCGTGTTAATAACCGTCTGTGAAACTATCACAGATGGTTCTTAATACGAACCGTCTGTGGTAAACCTGACAAACCGTTGTCGTATGAACTACAGAAGCTAAACTGAGACGAGAGTCAAATTCAAGGCAATTTTATTACAAAAGTGCAAAAAAAGGGATTCCCAGATTTGAATCTTCTGGGCTTCATATGCTTCTTCGTCAACTTCTGGAGTTGGAGGATCAGCCGATGTGTTCTCGAATGCCGACAAGATTGTCCTTGCCCTCTCCACTTCCTTCTCAAGCATGGACAAATCATTAGCATGTTCCATAATCTCAAATAGGATGCCATGATAAGCTTCTGTCGGAACCCAGAGTAACGACTCCTGGATCCTCTGTGTAAATCGCACTAGTCCAGGATCAGCTAGTGCACACAGTTCCACAAAAATAAATACCAATCACAAATGACTGATTATATTAAATAAAAGAGTACGACCTCATGGCCAAGTCTTACATCAACGCCCATTGGCAAATATAAATAAGGAAAAGAACTGCGGAAGCAAACTGATAAGTAGCAAAGCCCAAGCCTGCCTACAGGCAAACGACAGTAAGACGCGGCCTACTCGTCCAAATCTTCAACGTAGTCGACGCCATCCTTCTCTGTAGGGAGGGTGCAAGGTGAGTACAAACTTGTACTCCGCAAATCACACGGAGAAATGCAACATAATGATAAAGGCTTCAATGGAAGGCTTATAGGGTTAGTTTGCAAAAACAGCATTTGAGAAATACAATAAGTAGCTAGATTGATATTACTTAATTTAATACAGTAAGTAAAAACGATACTTGTAGTAGAAAATAATACCGTCAATGCAGGCTTCGACCAAACACCAACCTATTCACGGGTATCTCACCCGGACCATCTTTTCCAAAAGATCACGTATGGATTCCATCCATCCACACATTTCCAAACACTCGCGGATTCCATCCATCCACAAGCTTCCAATCTCTCTCATGGGTTCCATCCACCCACAAGGTTTTTCATTCTCTCATGGATTCCATCCATCCATAAGGTTTTCGAAAATCATTTTTGAAAAACAAAATCTAATCCATGAAAAACTTTTACTCAGCATGCCCATGACCGTGGGCACGACTATCCAGGATAGATTATACACTCTGCAGAGGTTGTACAGCTTTACCCACAAGACACGATCATCCTTTTGTGCCACGCGAGTTACACACTTCCTTAGGTGTGCGACAAAGAGTCGTGACAAGGCCTTTACAATGCAAAGCTTTCAACCTGGTTGAGCCAACTCTAAGGTTTCACCCCAGTAAGGAATCCACCGGACCGGGACCCCCTCTTGAGCCTAGATGAGACTTCTCATGGCTTAACCACGCTCGCCCAAGTGAGACTTCACATGGCACCAACCACGATCACTTTCAACCTACGACTTGACTCAGGTTAGGACTTCGCAAATTATTCAGCCAGGGCTGTCCCATACCAGCCATGTGGTAGTAGGATAGGGCTTTGCAACAGTAGCTCACAGACCGGTCCTTAATCTGACTTAGGCCCAACCACATACCCCTGTGCACGACAATCAACCACTGCGACTCCAACCAATAGGGCATACCTGCACCCACCAATCTAACCAATTGCCTAAGTCTAAACCAAGTTTTATATTTTGTTTTCAAAATATTTCATAACACTCATTGACTCACCACAGTCAAGAGTACATATCAAAAGTATATCATTTTATGTGAAAGGTTCATCATTTTATGTGAAAGATACCCCAAAACAAAATTATATGACTATGCAGGGCTAAGCATTTGATTAAACTCTCTAGCCAACACTAATGTATTAACTAGAGTTTGATTCTAGGGTGACAAGGTATTGAGGAATTCAAATTCAATGGAGGAATTAACAAGTAGGCAATAACTAAATTTAAAACTGAATTGAAATACGTTGAATAAAAATATGCATGCAATATAATTTAAATCAACATAATTTTATTTTGAAAACTGGGATCAACATGATCAAGGAGTGTTGCTCTTCAACTTGGTTTGAATCTTCGTTGAAGAATTTTCCCGAATCGTCGAAGTCTACACGTGAAAATAACCCACCAAATTCAAATAAATTCAAAATAAGTTCAAATTGACTTTAAAAATTTAAATTAAGGCCATAAATGGATAGAGGGGAATTTTTAATGAATTTAAAAATTTGAATGGGCTAAATCGGAGTTTGGACGAAGGAGAACGGGCTCCAGGAAGTTTGAAAAGAGAGAAAAAGAAAAAGAGGAATTTCTGGAATTATTTTTCTACTGAAAAAGGGATTTATGGCATCAGCAGAGATTAATGGATTTATTTTCCTAAAAGAATATCAGACTTATGGCGTCAGCCTTGCCTCAGAGGGACTGACAGGTGGGGTCCTGGTCCATGGACCATGCCTACAGACCGGGGAGGGTGCTGAGGTGGCAAGGGGAGGTGGGAGGCGCTGACTGGGCCGAGGGAGGCCAGGAGACGCTGGCGTGGCGCCCAGTCTGCGGCCATGGGGTGCTGACGTGGCCGGCCGGTCGGGTGGCGCACGGGCACGGTAAGCTCGCCGGCGGTCAGCGGCACGGCGGCAGCCGGCGAAGGTTGGGACGGGGAGAGGAGGCCGAGGGGAGTGCAGCAGTGGGGGCGGCCTTACCGGAGGCGAACGGCGGTGAGCTGGCGGCGGGCAGAGGCGGCGGCGGCGAGGGGCGACCGAGGGGCGGAGGAAGTCGGGAGCAATGTGGCGGAGCTGGGGGGTGGGATCGGCCGACGGCGAGACGGCTTGGCTCGAGAGCAATTGCTCGCCGGAGCAGCCTTGGCAGCGGCGGTGGCGTGAGCGCAATGCGGGCGGCCGACGCTCGGGAGAGGGAGGGGGAGGGCGGAGCAGTGGTGCGATGGGAGGAGGCGGGGGCGGGGGCTTTTTATAGGGCCGGAGGGGTACGGGGGTGCGCGGAAGAGGTCGCCGGCGTGGGGAGGTGGCGGCGGCCGTTGCGGAAGAAGTGGGGGAGATGGGACGCGGAGATGGCGGGGAGGTTGGGCGCATGTCGGGGAGAGGAGAGGGAGGTGGGGAGTGGCGCGCGCACGGGAGAGAGGGGAGCCGGGAAGGGCGGGTGGCCGGTGCGGGCGGCGGCGGCGCGGGGGAAAAGGGTGCCGCGGGGAAGACGGGCCTGACAGGCCGGGCCCGCGGTGCAGCGAGGGGGAGAGGAGGAGGCTGACCGGTGGGGTCGGGTGGCAGTGAGAGAGAGGAAGGGAGGCGCGGGCGGCGGCCGGATGGGGAGGGGTGCGACGTGGCGGCCATCGGGAGGGGGTAGGTCGAGGGGGGCGACGTGCCGAGATCCAGGCCGTCCACGTGGCGGCCGGAGGGGGGAGGGGATTTATATTTTTATTTTAGATTTTTGGATTTCAGGAAAAGCACAATAAATTCAAATGAGCTCAAAAAAATATGAAATAAACTCCAAAAATTCCAGAAAAATTCAGAGAACCTCCTGCACACTTTTTGAACTTAATAAAAAAATATTTCCAACTAATTTTGGTATTTAATTTTCATACTTTAAAATACTTTGTATTTTCAAAAATACATTTTCAAACTCAGAAAAATCCAAGAAACCAAATAAGAGCCAAGTAAATCCAAATATTTAACTTGAATTAGGATTTTTATAGAAAATCAAAATATCATTTTATTTAATTTTATTTTTAGGTTTTACTTGAAATACTTTTCAAATGCAACTTTTCAAAAACAGAAATCCAGGGCAAATCCAAAAAGAAATTTAGGCACAAAAATATTTATTTTAATTTTAATTAATTAATTTTTATTTTCATAGAAAAAAACCAGGGCTGTTACAATCTACCCCCTTAAAAAGAATCTTGTTGCCGAGATTCGGGTTGGCTAGCAAAGAAATAGGTTTGGATCTTACTCTGCTTGGCTTGAGCAGATATCTGATTCAGGCGTCCTTTCATGAACTTCTTCGGTCCTCTATTTGCTGCCTGCAGGTGGTTGGCAGTCGATGCTCCTGGAGTACCATTCTTCATTACTTGCTGCTTCTTGGGCCAATTGCTGGCGTAATGTCCCATCTCATGGCAGTTGAAACAAGTGATTCCCGCCGCAGGGTTCGAGTCCTTCAAGACCTTGTTGTCTTCAATGTTGGGGGAAGGGTCCACGGGAACTAGCTCTCCAGTTGATGACGAAGGCTGGAATCTGTTGTTCTGTGGTGGAGCTCTTCTGACCTTGGAGAAGCTGCCGGTGTTTATAAGCTGACCATGCATTCGTCTCTTCCGGTTCTCAATCTCCTGATGCTTGGACTCCTGGCGTATCGCCTTACTGACAAGCTGGTGGAAATCAGCGTAATCACTGGAGAGAAGTTGAACCGATATGTCATCATTAAGTCCTTCTAGGAACCTTTCCTGTTTGACTTCATCGGTGGCGACATCTTCAGGTGCATAGCGTGCCAACTGGTTGAACTTCTGCAAGTACTCGTTCACAGAGCTGCTTCCTTGGTGCAGTGCTCAAAATTCCCTTTTCTTCAGAGTGACGGTGCCAGTGGGAACATGAGCTTTGCGAAAGTTCTGCGTGAACTCATTCCAAGTAATAGCTTGAGCATTGGTATGGGCGGCAGTATAGTTGTCCCACCATTCTGATGCTGGTCCGTGCAGCTGATGTGAAGCAAACAACACCCTTTCTCGATCATTGCATTGGATTATGTCCATCTTCTTTCCGATGGCTCTGAGCCAATCATCCATGTCCATAGGCTCAGTACTGCTGGGGAAGGTCGGAGGACGCAGTCGCATAAACTCCGATAGCCTTGATTGCGGAGCTTGAGCTAACACCAGTGGAGCTTGTGGTGCATTGTTGTTGATGGTCTGCGTTAACAGCTGAATGAGTTTAGTCTGGTTTGCCATCATCTGAGCCCAGTCAGGTTCATTTGCTCGAGGAGAAGTGGGAACATACTGACTTCCTTGTATGCCATTGAGGCTGCCGTTGCCGTTGTTCCTTGTGTTCACCATCTGCTGGTTGCTTTTAAGAATTAGGAGAGAGGAGACTCAAGACAAAGGGAAGAATATGGGATATTTTGCGTAGCTCGAAACAAAACTTCAACTTTATTAAAACTTTTATTAATTATTAGTTACGGCCGCCAACAAAAGGGGAAACTTGACAGCTCATAACAACGTCTACTGTCTAGCTTAACCTAGAGAGGTAGGTTGTCTTGGTTCCAGCTGTAGCCATCTACATGTTTTGAAACAAGGGAAGAGGCAGAAATAGTTTTTTTTTCCAGAAATGACATAAAGACGAGAAAGGATTGAGATAAGGATAAGCAAAGATTAAGGGGGGGTAAGATAAGCAAAACTTTTGAAATTACTGTTTAGTACAATAAGCCTTAGGGTTAAACCATTCTATTCTACCTACGGTCACGTCTTAGTGTCGTCATGGCTCTGATACCACCTTTGTCGGAACCCGGAGTAACGACTCCTGGATCCTCTGTGTAAATCGCACTAGTCCAGGATCAGCTAGTGCACACAGTTCCACAAAGATAAATACCAAGCACAAATGACTGATTATATTAAATAAAAGAGTACGGCCTCATGGCCAAGTCTTACATCAACGCCCATTGGCAAATATAAATAAGGAAAAGAACTACGGAAGCAAACTGATAAGTAGCGAAGCCCAAGCCTGCCCACAGGCAAACGACAGTAAGACGCGGCCTACTCGTCCATGTCTTCACCGTAGTCGACGTCATCCTTCTCTGTAGGGAGGGTGCAAGGTGAGTACAAACTTGTACTCCGCAAATCACATGGAGAAATGCAACATAATGATAAAGGCTTCAATGGAAGGCTTATAGGGTTAGTTTGCAAAAACAGCATTTGAGAAATACAATAAGTAGATTGATATTACTTAATTTAATACATTAAGTAAAAACGATACTTGTAGTAGAAAATAATACGTCAATGCAGGCTTCGACCAAACACCAACCTATTCACGGGCATCCCACCCGGACTATCTTTTCCAAAAGATCACATATGGATTCCATCCATCCACACGTTTACAAACACTCGCGGATTCCATCCATCCACAAGCTTCCAATCTCTCTCATGGGTTCCATCCACCCATAAGGTTTTTCATTCTCTCATGGATTCCATCCATCCATAAGGTTTTCGAAAATCATTTTTGAAAAAAAAATCTAATCCATGAAAAACTTTTACTCAGCATGCCCATGACCATGGGCACGGCTATCCAGGATAGATTATACACTCTGCAGAGGTTGTACAGCTTTACCCACAAGACACGATCATCTTTTTGTGCCACGCGAGTTACACACTTCCTTAGGTGTGCGGCAAGGAGTCGTGACAAGGCCTTTACAATGCAAAGCCTTCAACCTCGTCGAGCCAACTCTAAGGTTTCACCCCAGTAAGGAATCCACCAGACCGGGACCCCCTCTTGAGCCTAGACGAGACTTCTCATGGCTTAACCACGCTCGCCCAAGTGAGACTTCACATGGCACCAACCACGATCACTTTCAACCTACGACTTGACTCAGGTTAGGACTTCGCAAATTATTCAGCCAGGGCTATCCCATACTAGCCATGTGGTAGTACGATAGGGCTTTGCAACAGTAGCTCACAGACCGGTCCTTAATCTGACTTAGGCCCAACCACATACCCCTGTGCACGACAATCAACCACTGCGACTCCAACCAATAGGGCATACCTGCACCCACCAATCTAACAAATTGCCTAAGTCTAAACCAAGTTTTATATTTTGTTTTCAAAATATTTCATAACGCTCCTTGACTCACCACAGTCAAGAGTACATATCAAAAGTATATCATTTTATGTGAAAGGTTCATCATTTTATGTGAAAGATACCCCAAAACAAAATTATATGACTATGCAGGGCTAAGCATTTGATTAAACTCTCTAGCAAACACTAATGTATTAACTAGAGTTTGATTCTAGGGTGACAAGGTATTGATGAAATCAAATTCAATGGAGGAATTAACAAGTAGGCAATAACTAAATTTAAAACTGAATTGAAATACGTTGAATAAAAATATGCATGCAATATAATTTAAATCAACATAATTTTATTTTGAAAACTGGGATCAACATGATCAAGGAGTGTTGCTCTTCAACTTGGTTTGAATCTTCGTCGAAGAATTTTCCCGAATCGTCGAAGTCTACACGTGAAAATAACCCACTAAATTCAAATAAATTCAAACTAAATTCAAATTAACTTCAAAAATTTAAATTGAGGCTAGAAATGGATAGGGGGGAATTTTTGATGAATTTAGAAATTTGAATGGGCTAAATCGGAGTTAGGACGAAAGAGAACGGGCTCCGGGAAGTTTGAAAAGAGAGAAAAAGAGGAATTTCTGGAATTATTTTTCTACTGAAAAAGGGATTTATGGCATCATCAGAGATTAATGGATTTATTTTCCTAAAAGAATATCAGACTTATGGCGTCAGCCTTGCCTCAGAGGGACTGACAGGTGGGGTCACTACAAGGTTTTGACCCTAATGCCACGATCAACTTTGCAACGACACGAAATTGGTTGCAATAGGTAGGGGCTATTGCCACCATTTTCATTTTTGGTTGCGATAGTTGATCATGTTGCCATGGATATTTTTGCGTGGCGATTACCATGCATTTCGTTGCAATTGGTAGGTGCTATTGCCACCATTTATAAAACGGTTGCAAGTACTTGACAATATTGCCACGCAATGAATTTGCGTTGTGATTCATTTGATTTGCATTGCAATATGTCAACGTTATTGCCACGCTTTTGCTGATGGTTGCGAATACTGGACAGTTGTGCAACGGATTTGATTCGTTGCATGAATCGTTGCTTGCATTGCAATAGGGTTTTATCTATTGCAACGAAATTAGGGTTCGTTGCATCTTCTAGGGTTGTATTGCCACTGTTGTTAGTCGTTGGTATAGAAGACTATCTTTCGTTGCAATAACAAGGTTGTGTTGCCACGAAATTTGAGATCGTTGCATCTTCTAGGGTTGTATTGCCACAGTTGTTAGTCGTTGATATATAAAACTGTTAGACCATGTGGCCAGGTCTAGGTTATTTTAGATGATGAATAATTGACAACGTTGGTTATGGTATTACTTATGGTATGTTGCTTCTTTATATGCTTGTGATAGCATGGTGATATGATAATGTTGCATGATACGCTCGTGTGAGGTATTGTGCGGATTGACTTGAGTCAAGTCGTGGACTTGTGCTCGTACGCGGTTGTTTGTTTATTCATGTGCAGGTGTTGCTTGAGGCGGAACATGGTCGATGACGGGACTGAAACTAGGTTCGGGTGGAACTGAGGTTTCGGGACTAAGTTCAGGGAGGAACTGAGGTCCTATCGGTCAAGGCTGTCATGCGGGATGTTCAGGCTAGAGAACAATGCGCATGGAGATGATGCGTGGAGAAGATACAGGAGGTGCGGTCCTGGAGGCTTCGACACGTGGAAGGTTGAAAAATCAGAAGCGTAAAAAGAATTAAAAACCCCATGTTATGAAGGGTTTTGGGTCCCTTGAAAAGTAGTGGTCCAAAAAGCCTGGTTGAAGCAAAAATGCCTAGGATGAGTTATATTAGGGTTTTGAGTAGAAAGAAAAAGAGGATATAAATAGATATGCATGTGCGGCGGCTGGTGATTTGGGGTTTTACGCAAGGAAGAAAATTTTGTAGCGACTGCATGCTTGACACGAGACAATTTTTGATGCATGCTGTTGGTGACTTTTTGAGTGAGTTGATTTGTTGATTAAAGTATTGAGAGAGTAGTTGATGAAGTTATGTGCATGAGCCATGATCTGAGACATTGATTGGTGGAAATAGAGAGGATGTCGGCGGCTGCATGCCTTGCATGAAGTCTCTAGTATTCTTGATTGAGCATGCTGGCCGGAGGCGTGACTCGTATTGAGCGGCAGACAAGATTTCTTCCACTGGCGAGATTTGGAGCAGCAGCCGGGATTCACGTAGCAAATTTCCGCTCGGTCTCGCGTGTGTTTTCGTCGCTGCTGGAGAGATTTGGAGCGTGCGGCCGGACGTAGAGGTGCTTCTGCCGAGACGCGTACGTAAGACTAATTAGGTCCTTTTCTTGTGTTATTGGGATTAAGTTTGTTTCTTTTTAGGCTTGTGATTCATGCATGCATAAAAAATAGTTAGGGCATCAAGTTTGTGATCTGAAAATTTGGTTGATTAATTTCTTACGGATTTTGCTTAGTTGTATAATTAGGGCATAATTTATTCTCGTCACTATCTGCATCAGCGATCTTGTTTATTTTATATCTCAATTTCTAGACATCTGATTGACGTAATTCCAGTTGGGTTAGTTTAATAATTTTCTCTAGTTTATTCTGACAAAGTTTGAGGTTAATTGGAGTTATGGTTTTTTATTGAGATCAGTTTTAGTAAGGATACAGTGTTCTGTCTAGAATTTGAAACGAGGCTTACATATTTGAGTCCTAGTCGGAGTAGACAGGTTTGTTATATATTGTATTAGAGATTGGGTTTGAGAGATAACAAGAAAGACTTTACCTCCATCTGCTATTGCTTCCGCTATTGCCTCCGTCTCCTGGTATATTCTGTTTCCTCTCCCAGGTTCCCTTCAATCTGCTAGTTTCTTGCCTCTCTTAAATATTTTGGTAATAATAGTATATGTGTTTTTGAAGGTTTATTCCAGTGCATGGAATGTGTGGCCATTGAAATGTGATATAATGCTTTGTCTGCTTTTTTCAATGAATTCAAAACGGACTAATTTGCCCCAAGCATTATGAAGTGTTTAGTTCCTTTTTTGTGAATTTCCCTGTGTCCGTGGTAATTCATAATTCCCAAGCTGAAGAGGATGATCCTTGTGAAAATTCTCAACATTTTCACAAAAGAAATCTAAATAAAAGTGAAGGTACCTAGATTAGAACAACAAGCTCTGTTTCAGTTGTGTATTGCATAACTTAATGCCTGAAAGGTACCAGATCTAACATTCTTTTTCAATGACCTATATCTACATGTTACAGATAAGAGAAATGTAGTTTCATGATATATATTGTGTCCCTCATCTATTGACTTGATAGTTCTTTTGCAAGAAGAACATAATATTGGAAATCGATATCTCTTCTTAGAACAGAATGCAGATCAAATATTCCCTTTCTAGGACTCTAAGAAAGCATAAAGTCACAAATATTGTATCCAGCTACCATTACAGAATAGATTCAGCACTTTGTGATAAAGCACATTCTTTTCTCTTTGCTCCTCCAAGAGGGCAATGAAACCTGAAACTTGCAAGAAACATGTCTGAACATTGAATTGAACTGTCATCTGTAATAGATTAACAAACTGACATGATGCATTACTAGCTAGTAGCAATGTATATAGTACAGGAATCTTACATATAACTAAGAAAATGTCAGACTAAAAAATAGACTGATTTGCATTAAGGAAAGTTATTCCTGAATGTTTCAAAGGTATTAGGCTATTATCATTTAGCGAGCTGTCTTTAGACTTCAGGCAAAGGTGAAAATCAAGCACAGATCTGAAGGCTATGTTCTCACTGAAATTTAAAGGACAAAATGCAATATCTCTTCTTAGGACAGAATGCAAGGCTGATAATTCTTTTGCAAGAACAAAATATTGGAAATCAGTATCTCTTCTTAGGACAGAATGCATATCAACTTTTCCCTTTCTAGGACCATTACAGCACAGATCCACCACCATTACAGCACAAATCCAAAGCATAAAGTCACAAATCTAGCATCATCCAACTACCATGATTTATTTGCACTAACCTAGTTGTTAATTAATAGGATGTATGTGTGTTTATTCCAGTGTTTTTGAAAAGAAACCAGATTATTGGAAGTGTGTTTATTCCAGTGTTATTGCTTTCATAAATATTTTTGTAATAATAGTACATGTGTTTTTGAAGGTTTATGTTTTATCTCATGCTCGTGGCACTAATCTTCTCTTTTTACTTTGGTATTCATGCAGTGTTTGGACAGCTTGGGTGCTAGTTGATTGACTCAGTTAGTAAGAAAGCATGGCGCATGGTGACCGGAGTTGGATGCGCTTGGATAGGTCAACTGATGAGTGGCAAGAAGGATTCAACAAGTTTATTGATAATACATTTGAGGGAACGTATAAATGACAAACTGCACCTTGTCCATGTTCAAAGTGTCGTTGCATGGCATACAGAACAAAAAGTGAGGTTCAAAGGCATTTGCTGATTAGAGGGTTTGATCAGACTTTCATTGAAGGTGAAGGTAATGCTGAACCTTCAGCTAATGACAGAGATTATGATGAAGGCGTAGCAGGTGATGGTCCCTCTGCCAATGATCTGGTTTCGTCATTAATTAGTGGTGCAATACATGGAGAAATTATAGGTAATAACCAAGAGCCAAATAAGAGTGCTAGGAAATTCTATAATTTATTGAAAGAAGCAGAGAAAGAATTGTATCCAGGTTGCAAGGAGGCTACTAAAATATCTTTCATTGTTAGGCTCTTCCAGATTAAGTGCATGAATGGTCTTAGTAACAAATCCATAGAGGCCATACTTCTTTTGTTCTCGCATGTGCTCCCTGAAGGCCACTGTGTCCCAAACACCTTGGAGAAAGTGCAAAAGGTTGTTCGAGATCTTGGCCTAGACTACCAAAAGATTCATGCATGTGAGAATGATTGTGTCTTATTTCGAGGAGATTATGCTAACATGGATTCATGTCCAAAATGTGGTGAGAGTCGATGGAAAACGACGGATTCAGATGGGACTGGTGAGGCTAGTGGCACTAGTGGGGCAAAGAAGCGTATTCCTCGTAAAATACTACGGTATTTTCCGCTTATTCCTCGGCTGCAAAGATTATACATGACAGAGTCCACTTCATCATATATGCAATGGCACAAGGAAGAATTGGTCCGTGATGGGAAAATGCGGCACCCTGCTGACTCTTTGGCATGGAAGCACGTGGATGAGACGTATAAGCACTTTGCATTGGATCCACACAATGTTAGGCTGGGACTTGCATCTGATGGCTTCAATCCATTTGGGATGCTGAATGTGACATACACTACATGGCCTGTGATCCTAATACCTTACAACTTGCCACCTTGGTTGTGTTTGAAACAATCATACTGGATGATGTCGATGTTGGTACCTGGGCCAAAATCTACTGGAATGAACATTGATGTATATTTGCAGCCCCTGATTGATGAGCTTAAAGATCTTTGGACTAAAGGTGTTGAAACATGGGATGCGAAGGAGAAAAAGAATTTTACTCTACGTGCAGTTCTACTTTGGACAATTAATGATTTCCCTGCATATGCGATGTTATCTGGTTGGAGCACAAAAGGAAAGTTTGCTTGTCCTTATTGCCACAAGGATACCGAGTACTTGTGGTTAACATTCGGTTCGAAGCATTGCTACATGGGACATCGCCGCTTTTTGCCTTTGGACCACAGGTGGCGCAGGAACAAGGATAGCTTCAATAACAAGGTGGAAACCAGGGAGGCTCCAGTGCCGCTCACTGGTAAGCAGGTGATGCGGCAATATGAGAGTTTTGAGCAGGTGACTTTTGGTAAGGCAACAAGAAAGAGGAAGCAGCGTGAGGAGGAAACTAGATGGCACAACTGGAGGAAGAAGAGTATTTTTTTTGATCTACCTTACTGGGAATCATTGCTTATACGCCATAATCTAGATGTGATGCACATTGAGAAGAACATTTGTGAGAGCTTATTGGGGACTTTGGTCGAATTACAAAGTAAGTGTAAGGATAGTGAGAAGGCTCGACTTGACATGCAACATTTGGGTATTAGGAAGGATCAGCATCCTTTAGTCGAGAATGGTAAGTATACTTTGCCACCAGCTTTGTACTCTTTGGATAAGGATGAGAAGACAATTCTATGTAAATTTCTAGAAGGAGTGAAGATGCCTGATGGCTATGCCTCCAATATAAAGAGATGCGTGGACGTCCAAGGTTGTAAGTTGTCTGGACTTAAAACACACGACTTTCATGTTATCTTACAGAAACTTTTACCCTTAGTGGTACGCAACATACTGCCTCAAGATGTAGCGCTCGCATTAATTGATCTTAGTAGGTTCTTCAACTCAATATGTTCAAAAGAGCTGGAGGAAAAAGATATTGAAAACCTAAGCTCGTCAATTAGGGAGACTCTTTGTCGGCTTGAGATGATATTCCCACCAGCCTTTTTTGATATCATGATGCATTTGCCAGTTCATATTGCTGAAGAGGCTAGACTTGGAGGCCATGTGTGCTATAGATGGATGTATCCAATTGAGAGGTACCTACGTACGCTAAAAGGCTATGTGAGGAACAAAGCGCACCCTGAAGGATCAATAGCCGAGGGATATATCTCAGAGGAGTGCCTTACATTTTGTTCTCGCTTCTTTGAAGATGTTGATACGAAGCTTAATCGACCGGAGCGTTATGAAAGCGCCACCGTTATTGAACCACCATGTGGTCTTAGCATATTTGGGAACATTGACTACAATAGAAAAGGAAGTAGTATCGAGTTGGTTTCCAATTTTGAAATGCATAGGATGAGGCACTACATAATAACAAACTGTGATGAGGCCAGGCCATGGATTAAGTAAGCTTAATTTTTAATTTACTTATTTTTTGGTATCCGTGTCTATGTTTATTTCGAATTAATGACCTTTTTTGTATTATCATTACAGCAAGCATATGGATAAATTGAAAGCAATCAACCCACGTAATCTTGAAAAAAGACACAAGGCTGAATTTGTAGGTTGGTTTGAGCGTGAGGTAAGTGACAGTTTTTTTATATCATTAATTTGTAGTGAAGCTGTAATCTGTCCTTGTTCTATTACCTAAGTGTTTTTGTTAATGTTTTGGACTGCAGATCAGAAATCTTTATGAAAAAGGAGAAACAAGCGACCTGATGTATGCACTTTCACGAGGACCAGACCATCGAGTTCGTGTATATAACAGATGCTTCATAAATGGCTTTCTGTTTCGCACCTCTTCCATAGAGAGGAGCCTAAATACTCAAAATAGTGGTATTCTTGTGAAGGGCGATGACAGTACTGGCAATATGGACTGGTATGGCATGATTAAAAAATCATCTTCCTAGATTTCCCATATGAGAAGGAAGTCATACTGTTTCAGTGTGACTGGTTTGATGTACCTACAGCTACAAAGACCAAAGGTAGAGGGTATAGTAAGGATCAATATGGGATTATCGATATTGATACCACTCGGTTTCGTTATTTAAATGATCCTTACTGTCTGGGGACACAAGCGGAGCAAGTGTTTTATGTGAAAGGTGCGAAGAAACCAGATTGGTGCAGTGTTGTTAGAATGAAACCTAGAAATCTGTTTGCCATGCCTGAAACATCAGATACTGACAATGTGGGAGAAATCGATTTGGACTCACTTGTCGTGGGGGTGGAGGATATGAGTGTTTCCCGTTCAAATGAAGAATTGACAAATTGGAGAAGTGTGGCGTAGAGGGGGTTAGTGGTGATGCTTCTGTCATTGAAAAGGCGATTGCAGAATCCATGCCTGAACCAAATGATGCAGACTTACCTGATGAAGATGAAGATGTTGATGACACCTACCTTGCTGATGGGGTTGTTGCTCCTGTTAATTCTCTAGGCCAAGGACATGAAGAAGATGATTTTTTTGTGTAAAACATATATTTTGTGAATTTTAAGTTATTCTGTACTGATTAAGAGGACTCAAATTTATCCTATCATCTGTGTGCAAACGACCAACATGCATCTCATAGAAAATCTATATATATTCATGCATAGTTTCCCTACTTTCTGTAATTATATTACTAGCCAAGCCTCCATTGATTAACCATCATAAATAATTAAATACTAATTTATTGATATCGCTCATGAGCGCCAAATTCAGTTGCCAACATCATCCATCAGGGATACGACACCAGAGCGGAGGGCTCACCTTCTCCGTCGAGGAGGAAGCAGGTGAAGCAGACAAGAGGCCGAGATGAAGTAGATGCGACGCCGGCATGGTTGGTGATGTCGAGGCCGCTGGCGTTGAAGTGGAGGGTGGAAGCCGGTGTAGAAGTAGCAGTGGAGGTGTCGGTGTAGACGTCGGTGAAGATGAGGAGAAGAAGTCGCCGTCGGTTGGAGTTGAAGGCGGCGCCGAAGGAGGTGCTGCAGAGGAAGAGGCGGCGCGTCGGCGGAAGAGGGTGTCAAGCTGGTGTGAATTTATTTGTTTTGCACTGTGCTATGATTTGGCTTCCTATTAATTTCACACTTGGTTAGTTTCTGTACAAAATTGAAGGACATTGACAGAGTAGATTGCATGATGTTCACTCTCCAATGTAGACAATATATTGATTTCAGATTAGTACATCTGTTACTATAGCATAGGCGATGTTCTCTAATGTAGACAATATATTGATTTCAGATTAGTACCTTTATTACTATAGCACATGCTAGAGTAGACATATGCCCTGGTCTTTTTTCCTTAGAACTAAATGCAATGCAATTTTATCTACTTGACCAAGAATGAA
The DNA here is from genome assembly GCA_017311315.1 of Dendrocalamus latiflorus. NCBI lineage: Eukaryota > Viridiplantae > Streptophyta > Magnoliopsida > Poales > Poaceae > Dendrocalamus > Dendrocalamus latiflorus. The sequence continues at coordinate 3,371,143 of CM029675.1, forward strand.
GTAATATCTAGTATACTAGGATTTGCTTTGTTCCACTTAGGAATACATATCAGTAATAACTATTAACTAGTATACCTTGTGTCGGGTTGTACATTTTCAGCTATTGAACTTTACAAGTTTAGAATGTATATGTTTCTCTTTCTCCTTGCCCTCCACAATTGTGGTTGCTGCTCATGTTCTCCTTTTGGACATCATTTTATACTTCTATTCGTGCATAGAACATCTAAGTGACATTCCATTTATCTTTTGCTTTTAGCAGTCTACCAACTGCAGTGAACCAGTTCAAACCTTAGGTACAACAGAGGTTGCAGCGAGGATAAGTGATAAGAACAATGTCCAAACGCCAGTACATGGAGAAGATATATTACAACAGGTAAGTTAATTGAACAATGGATCCAACCATCCTGGATTTCTACCTTGCATTAATGTAACGTAATATTGATCCGACATCTAAATATTTTCAGACTCAGCCGGAAAGTGTTCTGACCACACAAAAAGAAGCTAGACCACCTCCTCGCACCAATAGAGCTTCTACTGTTAACAAAAGTCTATTCAATAACAACAATGCCAATGCGGCACCAACTATTATTTCATTACAACAGCTGCAGAATACCGCTAAAACCCGTGCACAGAAAAAGAACAAGGTAAGAAATGCAAATGTCAGTACAGATTTTTGCCAAGTAATTTTCAGATTGTGCAGTCCTGTATTGATTCCAGTTATCTGGTTTTCCTTTTTGTTAGACATTATTTGCATGAGTAGACTAACAAACCCAGGGTAGTGATTTCCATGTGTACTGGCCATGTGATTGTGAACAATTAGCTGCATTCTATATCCTTTAGGTGTCTACGCCAGTGGAAATTTCTAGGATCTTACTGGCATCCTGATTTCTAGGCAAGCTCAGAAGCTTGTGATGTATGAATGACACTGATCCTTAATTTCTAGGCAAGCTCAGAAGCTTGTTTCCCAGAAGGAAATTTCTTGTGACGTATGTATGGCATTGATTCCTGATTTCTAGGCAAGCTCAGAAGCTTGTTTCCCTGCATCTTTTGCCATATTGGATTCTATGGATGTCATAGTTAATGTAAGAAAGAGAAATGCAGCTGCTGTCATTGTGCAGTTTCAAGACTTTTGTTTCCCTGTAGCTATTGTCATTGAGCATGACATGGTAAGATGGAATGTTATCTAGTTTATGCACTACCCCTCTTGTCATTGACATACTAGCATATATGTAATTTAGTTATCTAGTTTATGCACTACCCTTCTTGTCATTGACATACTGGCATCTATGCTAATTGGCAAGATGGAATGTTATCTAGTTTATGCAATACCCTTCTTGTCTGCCATTAGCCAAGATATATGATGCCTACTTTACTAGTTTTATCGCTTAGAACCATGTTGTAGCCCAAGTTGTATAGGTTTCTTGCATGGATGAGTTTGCCTATTTTATTAATGTGCCAATTTTGTGCTTGTGTTGCACAGGAAAGTAATTGAGCGGGGCGCTAAGGTTCAAGAATTCTCAGAGCAACTCGCATATGAACAAAGATCGACCTTGGAGATTTCTTTTCTTATCGCAAGATTATTTAGGATCTTTTTAGTCTCATTTTGGAGATTGACATTATAATCTTGTATTATTTGCTTCACTGGACATGATACTCCTTTTAGTTTCATAATATGGTGGATGAAAATAAAGATGTTTGGATTTCATATGTCATGCTGCATTTTATATGTCGCTACTACTGTATTGCAACAGCGGTTCATTGAATATATATAAAATGCAATATGCTGCCCTGAATTATTATTTCGTTGCGATACATTGCTTATTGCCACGTTGCTCCTTCGTTGCGATGCAGCTCTTATTGCCACGTACATTCATCGATGGTATAAGTCTTATTTACAACCTAACTCATTTCGTTGCGTTAACATCTCTAGCCACCAAACATTTCTTGTTGCAATAAAACCTATTGCATCCAAATTATAATCGTGGTAATAATTTCCATTGCAACGAAATGTGTCACGTGGCGCGAAAAACACTTGCAACAAAATGATGCACGTGGCAAAAGGTTCTATTGCAACGACAGTTTTGTCGTGGCAATAACGTTTATTGCAATGGAGTATGTTCGTGGCGCCAAACACTATTGCCACGGCGTCACTCGTGGCAATATTTGCAATCGCAATGCAATAAGTTCGTGGCACTAGAGGTTATCGCCACCATGACAGTCGTGGCAAAAGCCTCTGTTGCCACAAATAACTTCGTTGCATCTCCTATGTATCGCCATGCTCCACTTCGTGGCAATAAGCATATCTATTGCAACGAAACACAAAACCGATGCGCAAACTTTAGAGCACGCTAGCACTAGCAACGCTTGGCAACGAAAGTGATTTGGTTGGCATTGGTACCTATTGCAACCAAACTGGGCCTATTGCAACGTTTTCGCGTCGTTGCGAAACACCTGATTCCTTGTAGTGGGTCCTGGTCCATGGACCAAGCCCACAGACTGGGGAGGGTGCTGAGGTGGCAAGGGGAAGTGGGAGGCGCTGTTTGGGCCGAGGGAGGCCAGGTGGCGCTGGCGTGGTGCCCAGTCAGCGACCACGGGGTGCTGACGTGGCCGGCCGGTCGGGTGGCGCACGGGCACGGTAAGCTCGCCAGCGGTGGCCGGCGAAGGTTGGGACGGGAAGAGGAGGCCGAGGGGAGTGCGGCGGTGGGGGCGGCCTTACCGGAGGCGAATGGCGGCGGTGCCCCGGCGGCGGGGAGGGGCGACCGAGGGGCAGAGGAAGTCGGGGGCGATGCGGCGGAGCTGGGGGTGGGATCGGCCGGCGACGAGAGGGCTTGACTCGAGCGCAATTGCTCGCCGAAACAGCCTTGGCAGTGGCGGCGGCCTGAGCGCAATGCGGGCGGCCGGCACTTGGGAGAGGGAGGGGGAGGGCGGAGCAGTGGTGCGATGGGAAGAGGCGGAGGCAGGGGCTTTTTATAGGGCCGGAGGGGTATGGGGGTGCGTGGAAGAGGTCACCGGCGTGGGGAGGTGGCGGCGGCCGTTGCGGAAGAAGTGGGGGAGATGGGACGCGGAGATGGCGGGGAGGTTGGGCGCACGTCGGGGAGAGGAGAGGGAGGTGGGGAGTGGCGCGCGCACGGGAGAGAGGGGAGCCGGGAAGGGCGGGCGGCCGGTGCGGGCGGCGGCGGCCCGGGGGAAAAGGGTGCCGCGGGGAAGACGGGCTTGACAGGCCGGGCCCGCGGTGCAGCGAGGGGGAGAGGAGGAGGCTGACCGGTGGGTAGGGGTGGAAAAAAAGCTCGTTAGTGGGCTCGTTGGCTTGGTTCAAAATTGCTTCAATTATACTTGGTAATTGGTTAAACATTAAAATGAGTTGATTTCAAATGAATTTGAATTTTGCTCAAGCTCGGCTCGGCTCGTTAGCTTGTTTCTAAAAATACTTTTAAATTATCCGTAAAATGATATTAAATCAAAATATGTCAATTTTAGAAAAAGCTCGATAAGACGAGCAGTTGGCTCGATATCCACCCCTACCGGTGGGGTCGGGTGGCAGTGGGAGAGAGGAAGGGAGGCGCGGGCGGCGGCCGGATGGGGAGGGGTGCGACGTGGCGGCCATCGGGAGGGGGTAGGCGGGATGGAGCAGATGGTCGAGGGGGTGGCGTGGCGAGATCCAGGCCGTCCACGTGGCGGCCGGAGGGGGGGAGGGGATTTATATTTTTATTTTAGATTTTTGGATTTCAAAAAAAGCACAATAAATTCAAATGAGCTCAGAAAAATTTGAAATAAACTCCAAAAATTCCAAACAAATTCGGAGAACCTCCTGGACACTTTTTGAACTTAATAAAAAATATTTCCAACTAATTTTGGTATTTAATTTTCACACTTCAAAATACTTTGTATTTTCAAAAATACATTTTCAAACTTAGAAAAATCCAGGAAACCAAATAGGAGCCAAGTAAATCCAAATATTTAATTTGAATTAGGATTTTTATAAAAAATCAAAATATCATTTTATTTAATTTTATTTTTAGGTTTTACTTGAAATACTTTTCAAAAGCAACTTTTTCAAAAACAGAAATCCAAGGCAAATCTAAAAAGAAATTTAGGCACAAAAATATTTATTTTAATTTTAATTAATTTTAATTAATTTATTTTTATTTTCATAGAAAAAACCAGGGCTGTTACAGCTTCCTTAGAATCGGCCGATTCTGCTTGATAGATCTGAATGTGTTGTTATGCTTGCCTTTGCATTTGCTTGTTCCTCCATAATGCCGACTACTGCCATGAGCTAGCGCCTCCGTTGTAATAGATCTGAATGTGTTGTTGTGGTTGCGTCTCTATTTGCTTGTTTTGGAAGGCCATGGGTACATTATTTGTGAAGTTATCGAGTGAACTATCACAGACGATTTGTGGTATGAACCGTCTGTGAAGGGCTATCACAGACGGTTCTATATAGGAACCGTCTGTGATACGCACCAATCACAGGCGGTTGGTATTACGAATCGTCTGTGATATTATGGACATCATAGACGGTTCGTGTTAATAACCGTCTGTGATAATGTAGGACTATCACAGACGGTGTTGGATCGAAATCGGTGACAGAGGGGGTGAATGTCGTTTCTTTAAAGATTACCCCCAAAATACCCCCACGGAATTTCTCCTCCAATAGCTACTGGAACTATGAAGAAGAAATACTCTCCTTAAAGGGAATAAAGAGAAATCTGCAGACAAAAAGAACAAGGAAGAGCTAGCCCCCAAAAAAAATTCAACTCAAAACTCAGAGGGCCGGTCTGACCTCTGTGCCTCGGCCGGTCAGACCACCATGGGAGGGCCGGTCTGACCGCCGGGCACACTCCGGTCTGACCGCCATGTGACGGCCGGTCATACCGCCTCCTCCCAACCGGTCAGACCGCCGGTCGAATTTCAGAGAAAACAACAGGCACCTAAAATTTCAGAACAGGCTTGAAACTTTAGATTTTAGTGAAATTTGAAAAAGAAGGTGATCTTCTCAGACCACAGGCTCAAGAGAATGTTCCGAATAGCAATAAGACCTTTTGGATTCATGGATTTCACCAAAGGGACTAGAAATCAAGAAATGAAAAGAAACCTGAAAATGGAGTGAAGGATGACACTAATCTTCAGATTACTCATAGCTCATCCATCCTTTGCGCAAGATTTTTTGCAAATAGATTAGTAATGAACTCAGGGTTCAAAAGCTAAAATCTTAGTCCATCTCCCAAAGGGAATCAAAAGATCCCATTTTCTTCTCCTTGAAAACCTTAGAACTCAGAGAGCAGAGAAGCATATGACAAGGGTTCTAGAAATCACAAAAGACATTGGATCCTCAGCTTGATCTCAAAAATGGAATGGCCAAATGGCCTTGAGTCTTTCCCATCACAGAGAGATCAAGAATCAGCTAGAGGATCAATGATTCAACTCAAGAACTCAAGAAAACCAAGCAAAAACAGAAAATTTCAGAAATTGAAATCCATCACAATGGACAAGAAAATGAAGACAACCCATCACGATCCTTCTCATTGATGTTGAGGAAGAGAGATGAATGATTGTACAGGGATTACAACTCTCTCCTCACACAAACATCTCAAGAACTCATCTCATGTCTCCAACATACATAGGGAGGCAAGAAAACAACGAAGCTCTGCTCTCTCCTACCAACTCTCACCAACTAAAGAAAAGAGATACAAAGAAAAACAACCTCCCAAAAGCTTGAATACCATGCAGGAGACACCCTCCTTTTATAGCCTCCAACTAATGGGTTTGGTTCTCTCTTTACCCACTAAGCCTCCACCAACTCTACTGCTTTATCCATAATCCGATTCCTTTAGTGCAGCTTTGCGTATTCACCAAAACGCCCCTCCTGCACCTTCCGGGAAGCTTCCTCATTCCTTGCCTTCCAAGCCTCGCAGCCACCTCGAGTCCTCGCCGTTTTCGGCACATCCCGACCGCTCTGACCTCAGCACCGCCTGTGCCTAGTCCGGCCATCCTGTGCCTCTCCACGACTCCGCCTTGATGTCCTGCAGCTATCACAGACAAGAAACACATCACATAGCACCGTTCGACATATGTAAACCTCATTAGCATTAATGGATCATACTCAAGCATGAAATTGCCCAAACAACCAATTGGGAAGAAGAATATGCATCACGTCCGACTAACTAAACCCGACTAAGCCAAATGCCATCATGGCACGAAACGCACAAACCAAACTCAATCTTTCCAAAATACTCGTCAATTACTCATCACAAACATGGGGTCATAACCACATGGTCTCTCAGACGGTTATTAATACGAACCATCTGTGATACGCATTAATCACAAACGGTTGCTATTACAAACCATCTGTGATATTGTGGACATCACAGACGGTTCGTATTAATAACCATCTGTGATAATTCATAGACGGTTATTAACACGAACCGTCTGTGATATATTGGTTTCATAGACCGGTTGTGGTTGGAACCGTCTGTGATATTCTGCACTATTAATTACTGGGCGTACTTGCTCGATATCGACCCAGATCTGTCTTCATTCATTTATTGCGCTGCATTGGTGGAGCAAGGCAGCCGGCTTTAGGGAGTTCGGGGTGAAAACATATCGCCATCTTCTTAGTGATCTGATAAGAGGTTAGTACTCAATTACTTTTAATAACTTATATGCATGCATGTTTTTGTAATTGAAGGCCGAAGATGATAGCTAGGTTTAATAATCATTTTTGACACCCATTTGTTACTTGTGTAGTGTAGATAGACCGAAGCTGGATGTACATTGAGAACCGTGTGAGTGAAGAGTACATTAATGGCGTGTCTACTTTTACAAGAGCAGCCGAGCTGGATATGTTGAAGAAGGGGATGAAATATATGTATTGTCCATGCATTGATTGTGATAATCTCAAGATGTTTAGCAACTCAGCGCAGATCGAAGCTCACTTGATTCGAAGGGGTTTTAGAAAAGGGTACAAATGTTGGACCAGTCACGGTGAAGAGAAGAGTACACAAGAAGGTAGTTATGACACAGTCGAGGGAGAAAATGATATGCCAGCTGTTGTGGACTGTTCTTTTGATCATGAGGATAGGTCGCAGGATGACAATCTGGATCAGATGTTACGTGGTGCAGAAGAGAACTATAGTGAGAGAGAGTTTGGTAAATTCGAGGGCTTGATGGAGGACTCAGAGAAACCTTTGTTCCCGGGCTGCAAACCGCAATACACGAGGTTGTCATCAGTTCTAGAACTGTTGAAATTGAAGGCAAGCAATGGTTGGTCCGACAAGAGTTTCATGGTATTGTTAGGTCTCGTAGCGGACATACTTCCAAATGGAAATGTGTTGCCGAGAACCACCTACCAAGCCAAGAAGATTCTTTGTCCATTAGAAATGGAAGTAGAAAGAATACATGCATGTCCGAATGATTGTATCCTGTACCGTAAAGAGTATGCTAGCTTACATGTTTGTCCAGTGTGCAAAGCATCCCGATACAAGCGTAAAAATGACTCTGATGATGGGAAGGGCATCGAGGTGAAGCAAGGACCTCCTGCTAAGGTGTTGTGGTATCTTCCTGTAATCCCCCGTTTGAAGCATTTATTTGCAAACCTCAAGGATGCAAGATTGATGCGTTGGCACTAGGAGCAGTGTAAGAAAGACAGAATAATAAGACATGTTGTTGATTCTGCCCAGTGGAGGAACATCGATAGGATGTTTGTAGATTTTGGTGTGGAACTGAGAAATATAAGGTTTGGGTTGAGTACAGATGGAATGAATCCTTTTGGTAACATGAGCAGCCGACATAGCACCTGGTCCGTGACTCTATGCATGTACAACCTTCCTCCTTGGTTGTGTATGAAGCGGAAGTATATTTTGATGTCACTACTTATCCAAGGGCCGAAGCAACCTGGCAACGATATTGATGTGTTCCTAGCACCATTGGTAGAAGATCTTGCAATACTGTGGAACGAAGGGGTACATGTATGGGATGCGGACAAACGAGAGAACTTCACTCTACGCACCATGTTGTTCTGCACCATTAATGATTTTCCTGCCCTGGTAACCTGTCAGGGTTGAGTACAAAAGGAGCCAAAGCGTGTCCACATTGCTTAGATTATACCGAGAGTGTGTGGTTGAACAACTTGCGCAAAACTGTGTAAATGCGTCACCGTAGGTTCCTTCCAAAGTATCGCCCATACCGCAAAATGAAGAAACAATTTGACGGAAAAAAAAGAGGATGACTCAGTACCAAGACCTTTTAGCGGGAAAGAGGTGTATGATATGGTCAAGGATATAAACGTTGTGCTTGGAAAGGGACGTAAATTGAGGAAGAACATGTGAAAAAAGAGGTCAATATTTTAGGACTTGCCTTATTGGGAGCACTTAGAAGTTCGCAATTGCATCGATGTCATGCACGTAGAGAAGAATGTATGTGACAGTTTGATTGGTCTCTTACTGAACATTCCTGATAAAACAAAGGGTGGTGTTAACGCAAGGTGTGACTTGGTCGCTATGAACATCAGGACCGAGTTAGTACCAATAGAGACCGATAAAGGCCGGACGTACCTTCCCCCAGCTTGCTACCCTCTGTCTAAGTCCGAGAGAACTAAACTGTGCCAGTCCTTAGATGGTGTGAAAGTTCCATCCGGTCACTCCACCAGCATGAAGAAACTTGTTTCCATGGAACATTTGAAATTAATTGGCATGAAGTCTCACGACTGTCATGTACTAATGATACAAATGCTACCTGTTGCAATTAGAAGTATTTTGCCGAACAAGGTTCGAGTGACAATCATAAGGCTATGTTATTTCTTCAACGCAATTGCTTAGAAGGTCATTGATCCCGATGGACTAGATGCTCTGCAAACCGAGGTGGTGACAACTCTATGTCATCTAGAGATGTATTTCCCTCCATCATTTTTTGATATCATGGTCCATCTCATTGTCCACCTTGTAAAAGAGAAAAAATATGCGGCCCCGTGTTTCTACGTCATATGTACCCTTTCGAGAGGTACATGGGAATTCTGAAGTCCTATGTACGCAATCGATCTCGACCGGAGGGTAGCAACATCGAAGGTTATACAACAGAAGAGGTCATTGAATTCTGCATCGGCTACATGGCTCAGGTCGAGCCGATATGTGTACCTCTATCTCGTCACGAGGAGAGGCTAGATGGTATCAGGACTATCGGAAGGAAAGCAATAACTCCGGATCAAAATACGTATGATCAAGCTCATTTCATGGTTTTACAACACATGACTGAAGTGACCCTATATATTGAAGAGCACAAGGACATGCTACGTCAAGAGAATGCAGGCCAGTCAGAAGTTTGGATCACGAGACAACACAACCGTCAGTTCAACGAATGGTTGAAGGCACAATTGACTAGGAGGTCGTCAAGTGAAACACTACAATGGTTGGCAAAAGGGCCAAAATTTACAATTGTGACATGGCAAGGATACAACATTAATGGCTACACATTTTATACAACAGATCAGGATAGAAAGAGCACAGTGCAGAACTCAAGTGTCTGCATAGATGCCTATGATACGCACGTCAGTACCGCTGGCCCAAGCTCGTTCTACAGGCTTGTAGAGGAGATTTGGAGCTTGACTATGTAATTTTCAAGATTCCTCTATTTCGGTGCCGTTGGGTCCAACTCCCACGCGGTGTAAAGGTCGACAAGTACGGCGTCACTACCGTGGACCTCGAATGTGTAGGATACAAAGACAAACCATTCGTACTCGCGAGGCAAGTTGTTCAAGTATTTTATGTAACCGACCCGGCAAATAAGAAGCGCCATGTAGTTCTTTAGGGAAAAAGAAGGATTGTCGGAGTTGATAATGTTGTGAATGAGGAAGAGTACAATCAATTTGATGATTTGCCTCCATTCGGAGACAGCATCAGGCTAGAGGAAGAATAAGGCGATGAAGCAAGCTATATGCGTGTCGATCATCGTGAAGGGTTTTATTTAAAATGAAATAGCCAAGTGTAATAATGTAACTATGTTCCATTGTAATTGTAAAATGACTCAGGAACTAAGAAATAGTTATATTTATGGTTATGCTTGCGTTTTTCATAAATGTAACTATGTTCCATTGTAATAGTAAAATGACTCAAGAACTAAGAAATAGTTATATTTATGGTTATGCTTGCATTTTTCATAAATGTAACTATGTTCCATTGTAATTGTAAAATGACACAGGAAGCAACTATGATATGTGGTTTATCAGAAGAAACCGTCTGTGATAACACATCACAGACGGTTCTATAAATAGAACCATCTGTGATAATATGATATCACAGATGGTTATATAAATAGAACCGTCTGTGATAATATGAATATCACAGACGGTTATATTTAGAGAACCGTCTGTGATATAACTATCACAGACGGTTCGTTTGTGATAGTTTCCCTATAATTCTATAAATACCTGCAGCTAGGTCTGCGGAGTCCACACTCGCGCACTCTCTAGTCTCCAGCGCCCCTGCTAGCTAGGTTTTGCTCCCTCCCGCCGCTGTTCCCTCCCGACGCCGCTGCCGGTCCCACCCGACGCCCCTCGCTCCCGCCGCTGGTCCCTCCCGACGCCCCTCGCTCCCGCAGCCGGTCCCTCCTGACGCTGCTCCCTCCCGACGCCGCTCCCTCCCGCTGCCGGTCCCTCCCGACGCCACTCCCTCCCGCCGCCGGTCCCTCCCGACGCTTTTCCATGCTTTTCCTATATGCTTGACATGTATTTTATGATATATGCTTCACATGTTAGCTTTATGATATATGCTGCACATGTATTTTATGTTATATGCTTCACATGTTAGCTTTATGATATATGCTTCACATGTTAGCTTTATGATATATGATTTATTAGTACTTTATGATATATGCTTCATATGTTAGCTTGCTAAATTTTTAATATATGCCACATAGACCTTTGCAAGGTCTATTTGCAAAGGCGCATAGCTCACTGCAGTTAGTCAATCTTTAGAACTTTGTCAAAGGGCATGAAGCAAGTGACGCACTCCAGTGTGTCCTGTTCAATGAACTGGTTTGTGTCATTTGCTTCATAGAACTTTGTTTAGGGACCTTGTAGTAATAATATATGCCACATAGACCTTCAAAGGGCATGAAGCAAGTGACACACTCCAGTGTATCCGGTTCAACGAACTTGATACACTGGTTTGTGTCATTTGCTTCATACAACTTTGTTTAGGGACCTTGTAGTAATAATATATGCCACATAGACCTTCAAAGGGCATGAAGCAAGTGACACACTCCAGTGTATCCGGTTCAATGAACTTGATACACTGGTTTGTGTCATTTGCTTCATAGAACTTTGCTTAGGGACCTTGTAGTAATAATATATGCCACATAGACCATCAAAGGGCATGAAGCAAGTGACACACTCCAGTGTATCCGGTTCAATGAACTTGATACACTGGTTTGTGTCATTTGCTTCATAGAATTTTGTTTAGGGACCTTGTAGTAATAATATATGCCACATAGACCTTCAAAGGGCATGAAGGCCCATAGCTCACTGCAGTTAGTTTTTTCTTAGAAGAGAGATGGCATCCACACAGTCTTCATCATCGTCATCTGGGTCTCACACTCCCAAGAATGGGAAAACTAAGCGTGGCCAAGGAGTATCGAAAAGGCTAGAGGGCCGAATGACCATCACGGTGGTCTCTCCGGATGGGGTCCCTCTGCAACCGACGAAAGCAGCGTCATCATTTCGGACTACCTGCGGGATAATTGGAAGGCAACAGGTCCCCATCACCATAGCAAGCTGGAAAGATTTGACAAAGGATCACAAAAATCAGCTATGGGAAGAAATTACAAATTCATTCGAGATCCCAGTAGAAGTACAGGGACTCGTGCAACGGCAGGCGCTCCTCACAATAGGAAAAGCATGAAAGAATTTTAAGAGCAATCTTGTGACGCGTTACATGGCCAAGGATCTTACGCCCTTCATGAAGTATCCTTTCGTGTCGCCGAAAACATGGGAGGCCTTTGTGCAGATGAAGACAACGACCAAATTTCAACAACAAAGTGCGGCGCACAAGGCTCTCCAGTCACAAAACACTCACCCTCACAGACTCGGCACCGCTGGGTACGCGGGTAAAATCCCGTAGTGGAGGATGCAGGACGAGGTCGCAATCCAATCAGAGACCCCCCGCCATTTGCCGGGATCGCAAACGAGCGCGCTCGAAACTGTTTAAGAGCGAGGTCATCAACCACATCTTCGGGTGTCTCTTTCAAAAACCCCGCAGATGAGGAAGTGTCCCAACGCATGGTAACATATGTTAAACTACATAGTTGTTAACACCTCTTGAACTTCATGGGTTCAAAAATAACATGATTAATTGCCTCTTACAGCAATCATTGACTACCGAATCTTCTCGTGGCTCCTTTGAAGAATATAGGGAGAGAGATTTACTATCACAGGACTTGGGAAACAAGGAGCACCCAGGTCACACACGAGGCTTCGGGTTTACGTATCTTGGAGGCACGGATTTCCAGATTACTCCAAGACATATAGGAGTAGGAAGAGATCCAAGGCATACCGCAACGAACAAATAAAACAGGAGCTTCGTGCTCAACTTGAGGAACAACTATCTGCCTCACTTCAAGAGCAGACTGCCTCACTTCGAGGAGAGATAGATTCATTGAGGGAAGAACTGAGACAAGTCCGCAACCAATCGCAACCCTCCCCTACTACTGCGGTACCCAGTCCCCCTCAACGTTGCAGTAGCTGCACGTACACACCAATTTCTGAACATAGCGACGCCCGCTTACCTATCGATGACATTAAGGTAATGTACCTCTTTAGAATGGTACATAGATCTCTCTGGTGGATGCCTTAACTCATCTTATGTCGTTATGTAGGAGCCCATGCCTTGCATCCTCATATTCAGGCTTGTTGGCTCTATTCCCGTTGACGCTGGCCGCAGGATGGCGTATCCATTGCTACCAAGGATGCTGGTGCACGGTGTACAAGTAGACACCGGTTTCATAAAGGTCCAAGTGGACATGATTAATGATATTTTTAAGACCGTCCCTCTTGAGAAGCCCCAACGAAGAGATTCAGACATTAGGGGATGCCGTCCACACATTCATTCAGTGGCCCAAGGGGGACATCACCCTCAACTTGCTCGTGCCACGATCTCCACATCCAGTGGCCCAAGAGGGACATTGCCCTGGACCTGTCACATCGTCTCCGGTGGCTCCACCTCCACCTCCAAATCAAGTGAAGCCTGTTGCATCAGCTCCCACCGAGACGCCACCGAAAAAATATCATAAGTGAGGCTCCAAGGCTCATGCGAAGAAAATTAAGCCGCGTCCCGGGCCATGGAAGTTCATCTAGGAGTGTCGTTGGTGCCTGACTCACAATTAGCCCGGCTTCGTTTGGTTTGCAATACATTGCATGCCTGGTACATGGAGAAGTCCAACATGAAGCCAAACCGGCAGAGTGCATTCACTCTGAAATATAAGGAGACACATTTCCTCCACGACTCGGGCTACATCGTCGTGACATTCGAAGACTTATTCTTACTATTCAATCTCGACGAACTCGACGCCTCACTTCTACGATGCTGGACACTGCAAGTGTACTGTACAATGAAGTTCTACATTCATGTTATACTGATAAATGTCATTACTCTTTCTTTATGTATAGATACATGATCCAACAAGTCCGGCGATCACGACAACCGGTGGGTTTCCTCGACCCTCACTTGGTCTCCGAGCAATCTATCAACGAAGATGCATCCTTCGTGCAAGGTTACATAACGAGGGGATTGATTGCTCACAGCGACAAGGAGTATGTCATGGTACCCTTCAACCAAGGGTAAGTGCGTCACTAGTTGCCACACATATGTTTCATTTGTACTTTACATGCATCATGAACGTAGGATTAATCACTATGGCGACACCCATGACTAGGCATAACTGGATTTTGATTGTGATTGTACCAAAGTGGAGCAAGGTAATATACCTTGATTCCCTACTTAAGAGCAACCACAACTTCAGTCGTGTGCAAGAAGTAATTGTTAGACCGAAATGGCGACAGAGGGGGGTGAATGTCAACTTAAAAATTCGCCCTCAACGTTTTCTCAACAAGTCTCTCTCTCTCCGATAGTTACTAGAAACTATGAAGAGAAGAGCTCAAGATCCCCATAAGAGAATTCTTCTCCGAAACTTACAAGGCTATGAGGAAGACATCAAAAGACCACTAGAACCCTCAAAAACTCAGAGGAGAAAACAAGGCACGAAACAACATCGAAGAAACACTGCTTACTGCAGGAGGCCGGTCAGACCGGTGTACACGGGCCGGTCAGACCGCCTGTACACCGCCGGTCTGACCGCCATGTATAGGCCGGTCTAACCGCTTCGCCTCCTCCGGTCTGACCGCTCTTCGAAAAATTAGAACAACAGAAACCTGAAATTTCAGAGCAAAAGCAAGACTTCGCACAGAGAGAAAATTGAGATCTTTCCATTGGATTTCTCAGCCCAGAACTAAAAGATAATGACCTAAATAGCCAAAGGAGCAAGGGGAACCAAAAGATACTAACTCAAAAGCAAGAATTAGGGAAATTGGTCAAAAATTGAAAATGAACTGAGAGCTGCATGAAAACTCAAATTCCTATTTAATCTCTGATCCTTTGGCCGTGAAACTTTGAAGATAGCTATTTAATAGCGTCAAACCTCAACATGTCAAGTTTCATGCCATCTCATGAAGGGAAACACAAACTACACCAAAACCCTAGAAATAAGAACAAGAACACAGGAAGGAGAAAAACGTGATTCTTGCAAATCAATCAAATTGCTCTTGGAACTAGATGACGAAAGGGTCTAAAAATGCAATTCCATCATAGAGCAACCCATTTTGCCACTCCTCAGCAAGAATCGAGCCAAAACACAAAAACTCAAAAATCAAGCATAGAAAGCGTCGAAGGAAGAATGATGGGAACGGGGTCCCGATCTTCCAACAGGTTCTGGGTAAATTCGATTTAGTGGAGGCGCGACACAAATCGATCCGGCTTCCGAACGACACGTTCCGAACCCCGCAATCGCAGCACCACGTCTCCTCAGGTTATCAACCGTGCGCAGCCCGGTTGACCTCGCCAAGAGGTCTAATCCTCGCCTGCGAATCAAAGAACACAAGCAAGAACAAGGAAGAACACAACTGAATTGCAGATGGATAGATTTAGCACTCGAAAGTTGGGGTCTCACAAACCGATGAACAGCGAATTGTTCAAAGACAAATCAATCTAAGCAAAACCCCAAACCCTAATGGTGGGGGTGGCGGCTGGATATAGAGGAGTTAGGGGCGTGCAAAACCCCTGGACGCGCCCCTAATGGGCTCCCACACGATACAAAGCCGATCGGCCCAAAAGACGGTGGCGCAGCACCCTGACAGATTCTGAACGCCCACTTGTTTCGACGATTCCCGTTGACTCAGAAGGAATTTTGACATGGGACCAAAGTCATTGGAAAGGTGGTCTTCTCAGCTTTCCATACATATGTGGAACGTCCAAAACGGAGTCCGGATGCGATCTAGGCGTCCGTTTTAGTGCGGTCTGGTCCTGGACTCCGAATTGGATTCGAAGTCGGTTTGAGTTGGGCCTCCAACATGATTCGACCGCCCTTGCTGGACTTGTGCGCCTTGTAGCCCTTCTCCAAGTATTTCCAGGTCCTCTCCATGGTTCCTAATCATAATTAAATCATTAGGTAGCAATCTATTCTCAAATGGACAAAAGAAAGTACTTAGGAACGAGCTCACCTGTAAATTCAATTGTCGGGCGCGAGCTCTAGTGATTGGTCCTTGAATGTCAAGTGGAGGAGTGTTGTATGTATCCGAAAAAGTGATGTCCTCATCATCCTCCCCCTCTTGAAGCGGAGTTGTCCTCAACTCAGCCTCATCTTCTTCTCCCAAGTATGGCTTCAAATCTGAAATGTTAAAGGTGGGACTAACCCCAAACTTGGGAGGCAACTCAAGTTTATATGCATTATCATTTATCTTCTCAATTATCTTAAAAGGACCAGCAGCTCTAGGCATCAATTTTGATTTTCTTAACTCAGGAAATCGATCCTTTCTCAAGTGCAACCAAACAAAATCACCCGGTTCAAGTTTAACTTCCTTTCGACCTTTACTACCAGCAATCCTATATTTTGCATTCATCTTTTCAATGTTTGCCTTAGTAGTCTCATGCATTTTGACAATAAAATCAGCACGCTCCTTAGCATCATTATGAACTCTCTCACTAGTAAGCAAAGGTAAAATATCAATAGGGGCACGGGGATTGAATCCATACACTACCTGAAAAGGACTTACCTTAGTGGTGGAGTGTTCCGCTCGATTATATGCGAACTCAACATGCGGCAAACACTCTTCCCACAACTTCAAATTGTTCTTCAAAATAGCTCTCAACGTGGTAGACAATGTGCGGTTCACCACCTCAGTTTGGCCATCAGTTTGTGGGTGACATGTTGTAGAGAACAGCAACTTTGTACCCAACTTGTTCCATAGAGTACGCCAAAAGTGACTCAAGAACTTGACATCACGATCTGAAACAATAGTAGAAGGCATACCATGCAAACGAACTATCTCTTTGAAAAAGAGGTCAGTAATATGAACGGCATCATCGGTTTTATGACATGGTATAAAGTGAGCCATCTTAGAAAAGCGATCCACAACAACAAAAATGCTATCCCTCCCCCTCTTAGTCTTGGGCAATCCTAAAACAAAGTCCATAGAAATATCTGCCCACGGAATAGAAGGAACAGGAAGAGGCATATATAAACCATGTGGATTCAAGCGAGACTTAGCTTTTTGACATGTAGTGCAGCGAGCAACAAACCGCTCAACATCTCGCCTCATCTTTGGCCAAAAGAAGTGTGTGGCCAGAACATCCTCTGTCTTCTTAGCACCAAAATGTCCCATCAAACCGCCTCCATGCGCCTCCTGCAACAACAAAAGACGAACGGATCCAACTGGAATGCATAGGCGGTTAGCTCTAAACAAATACCCATCATTGATCATGAATTTATTCCATGCTTGTCCCTCTTTACAATGCAACAACACATCCTTAAAATCAACATCAAAAGCATATTGTCCTTTAATAGTTTCAAGACCAAAAATGCGACAATCAAGTTGAGACAACATGGTATAGCGTCGAGACAAAGCATCAGCAATCACATTATCCTTCCCTTTCTTGT
The DNA here is from genome assembly GCA_017311315.1 of Dendrocalamus latiflorus. Lineage (NCBI taxonomy): Eukaryota > Viridiplantae > Streptophyta > Magnoliopsida > Poales > Poaceae > Dendrocalamus > Dendrocalamus latiflorus. The sequence goes on from CM029675.1 coordinate 3,388,339, forward strand.
GTTTAATGACATAAGGAAAAGATTCAATAAATTCAACCCACTTAGCATGTCTACGATTCAAATTGGTTTGACTACGAATATGCTTAAGTGATTCATGATCGGAATGAATGACAAATTCTTTAGGCCATAAATAGTGTTGCCACGTCTCTAAAGAACGAACAAGAGTATACAATTCTTTATCATACGTGAAATAATTAAGAGCAGGACCATTCAATTTTTCACTAAAGTAGGCAACAGGTTTGCCTTCTTGCATCAAAACACCACCAATACCAATTCCGCTAGCATTACATTCGAGCTCAAAAGTCTTACCAAAATCCGGAAGTTGGAGCAATGGTGCGTGTGTAAGCTTGTCCTTCAAAAGATTAAAGGACTCCTCTTGTGATGGCCCCCAATGGAACACGACGCCCTTCTTTGTCAACTCAATCAATGGTGTCGCAATGGTGCCGAATTCTTTGACAAAGCGGCGATAAAATCCTGCAAGGCCAAGAAAACTCCGCACTTGGGAGACCGTCGTGGGTGTGGGCCAACTCCATATCGCCTCCACCTTGGCTCTATCAACCTCAATGCCCTGTGGAGTCACAACATAGCCAAGAAAAGAGACTCGATCCGTGCAAAAGGTGCACTTGTCAAGGTTACCAAACAAACGTGCATCTCTCAAAGCATTAAAAATAGCACGTAAGTGATTCAAATGTTCATCCATGGACTTGCTATAAATCAAGATATCATCAAAGTAAACGACCACAAATTTGCCAATGAAAGGACGTAAAACCTCGTTCATTAATCTCATGAAAGTGCTAGGTGCATTAGTTAATCCAAAAGGCATGACTAACCACTCATACAAGCCGAACTTAGTTTTAAAAGCAGTTTTCCATTCATCGGCAAGTTTCATTCTTATTTGGTGGTATCCACTACGCAAGTCAATCTTTGTGAAAATTATAGCACCACACAACTCATCAAGCATGTCGTCTAGCCTAGGAATAGGATGACGATACCTTATAGTAATGTTGTTAATGGCTCTACAATCTACACACATACGCCAAGAACCATCTTTTTTGGGAACCAAAAGAATAGGAACAGCACAAGGACTAAGGCTCTCACGTACGTACCCACGGTCCAAAAGGTCTTGGACTTGTCGCTGAATCTCCTTAGTCTCTTCAGGATTGGTCCTGTACGGCGCACGGTTTGGCAAACTCGCTCCAGGGATCAAATCAATCTGGTGCTCAATCCCTCTAATGGGTGGAAGTCCTGGAGGTATCTCATCAGGGAAAACATCTCTAAACTCCTGCAAAAGGTTAGTGACAGGAGCAGGCAAATTGCAAGGCATATTATCAAGAGAAAATAAGGCATCTTTGCACACAAAAGCATAGCATGTATCATGAACATCATCAATTTCAGCAAGGTCTGATTTTGTGGCAAGCATAACAGAATTTTTCAAATGGATTACTTGCTGTTTTTCAGATTTATCATGTTCCTTTGTATCATTAGCAGCAGCAACTCTCTCCCTATCGGCCTCTATAATCTCAGCTGGGGTCAAAGGCAGTAAAGTAACTTTCTTTCCCTTATGCATAAAAGTGTATTTGTTACTACTACCATGGTGTAAAGCATCATTATCAAATTCCCAAGGTCGACCCAATAAAAGAGAGCATGCTTGCATGGGAACCACATCACAATCAACATGATCAACATACCCACCAATGGAAAAATGGACTCGGCATGTTTGTGTTACCTTAGATTTTCCAGAATCATTTAACCACTGAATATGATATGGATGGGGATGCGGTCGCGTGGTCAAGCCAAGCTTCTTGACCAAATCAGAACTCACCAAGTTGTTGCAGCTTCCTCCATCAATGATGACACGTGCACGCCGGTTCTTGATTGCGAAGAAAGTCTGAAACAAATTATGGCGTTGAAGCTTATCGGGTTGTTGTACCTGTGTGCTGAGGACTCGCTGCACAATGATGCTCCGTAGCGTCGCTGTGGACGCCCCACCAAGGACCAAGTCGTCATCACCACCGCCATTGTCGTCCGAGGCAACAGCAACATCATCATCCTCCTCGACATCCGAAGTGCTGATGTAGCCTCCATCTTCTGTGGCGATGTATGCCCGTTGGCTAGGGCAATTCTTTTGCACATGACCAAGCCCATGGCAGCGATGGCACTGAATGTCGGAGGAGCGGCCCGTTGAAGCCACGGAAGAAGAACTACTCTTGGCTGGAACCTGCAAAGAATTTTTTGAAGGTGGCTTCGGTGGCGCTGCTGCAATCTTGTTCACAGGTGGTGGAGGAGAACGAAAACTCGAAGAAGACTTGGGCAGTCCCGCCGATGTAGTCATTCGCGGTGTGTAGAAGGGTCGTTCAGTGCATGCCTTCGCTGATTCCTTGCGTCCCTGCAATTCTTTTTCTGCAAGCATAGCAAGCTGGAACAACTAGTTGACAGTAGTAAATTCTTTATAATCAACAATGTCCTGAATTTCACGCCGTAACCCCCCGTAGAAACGACAAATCTTATCATCTGTGTCCTCAACAACCCCACAACGCATCATACCCTTTTGAAGCTCAGCATAATAGTCCTGAACAGAACGATCACCTTGTTCTAAGCGCTGCAATTTTTTTCTCAAATCAAGTTTATATGTGGGAGGAACAAAACGATTACGCATATCTTCTTTTAACCGCTCCCATGTATCAGGTTGTAAGCGCATGTTACTTAGTTCATTCCACCAGATAATAGCAAAGTCCTTAAACTCACTAGTAGCTTGTCTAACTCTATGTTGTTCAGGAACCAAGTGAGAATTAAATTTCTGCTCTACCGTCATCTCCCAATCAAGATATATATCAGCATCGTAAAGACCGGCAAAAGATGGAATGGTAAACTTGACTTTAGCAAAAGGGTCGTCGTTACCATGACGGTTCTGGTTATTACCTCCCATACCATGTCGGTTTTGCTGAAGACGCCGACGTAGTCATGCATCTTGTGTCGCCCGCTGATCAATGTTGCCATCCGCATCATACACTGTGTTATCATCACGACGATGACCATCATTGACAGGTGGCAGGCGTGCCTCCAATGTGTCCATCCGACCAGTGAGGTCAGCCAACCGCCGCTCCACTCGCTCAATGCCTTCCGTGGTGTTCAACTTGGCAATGGCGGCGACGATGGTGTCCATTCTCGCGCCGAGTGAAGCATTTTGTTTGTCGAGCGCAGCTCGTAGCTGGCCGCGACTAACACACTCGTTGAAATCGACCGGTGTCTCGCCCCCTTCGTCTCCTGCCATGGTTAGTGGAAATACAGGGAAAACAAAAGGATTATCCCTATCAACTACAAATGAAGGGCAGTGGGATCTCGCAAAGGAAGTGTCTTACCAAGCTCTTACAAGTGTTCTTACCAAAGTAGCAGGTGGTACAACCGGTGGCTGGTTCGTGAAACCATGACGAGCGTGGGTGTCGGGACCCCGGATTTCCGAACCCAGACCCTCTGTGTATTACAGCACTAGTCCCAGATCAAAGCTAGTGCACACAGTCAAACAGAAATGATTACATAACCAACAACGCTTTATTACAATAATTGAGAGTACAGACCGAAAGGTCTTATTATTACAACTGAGGTTTCAAGACCTCACACACACACAAAAACAGCGGAAGCAGAAGATAAATCCAGCGATGACCCATCAATACGCCACAGGCAATTGACTAGGGAAGCGCGACCTAGTACTCCGGAAATCCTTCGTCAAATCCACACGCGAAGTAGTCGTAGTCTCCTTCTTGAGCTTCGTATTCTTCTGAGATTTATTTTTGAGAGCAACGCGTGAGTACATAAAGTACTCCGCAAGTCTTGGGAAAAATGCAATAGATGCAAGGCTTGACAAAGGAAGGCTATATGGTTCTTTTGCACAAAGCAATATTTTAAATTCAATTACTACTAATTATTTTCGAAGGCATCAATTTAATAAAGTAAATGTTTTAGCAGAAACTATCATTAACTTTCTAGTGAAGGTTCCATCTACCAACACTAGCCAACCAATTACAATTGGTCAAGTTTAAAACTGCGGGTTCCATCCACCCTCTCTGGCTCCATCCGCCAGGATTCCCTTCCGAGAGTTCCCTCCACTCTCGGAATACAAATCTTTTGTTTTTAAAACCAAAACCAGAAATCTACCATGTGAATGCATTCCTTGCCCGCCCTTGACCGTGGGCACGGCTATTCGAATAGTTTTACACTCTGCAGAGGTTGTACAACTTTACCCACAAGAGATAATTTATCCTAAAAGTCAACACGCTTCCTTTGGCATGAGACTCAGATAAAATATCACAAAGCCTTTACCTTACTCTAATCTAGCTAGATACCACCCGCTGAGGTTTCACCGCAGGTAGGCTAACTGCCCGAACCGAAGCCCCCTCTTGCGCCATATGAGTACAGTAAATCCCTGTCCCTCACTGTGAATAACCAGTCCATCCCTGGCATCCACTTTCCACTGGTGGCACCTAAACTAGACTATCGTAAGTTAGTCAGCTAGGTCGTACCCATATAGACTTGTGGTTGTACGGTTAATGCTCAGTCTGGACAAACACAAGCGTCGGTCCTTAATTGACTAGGGTGGAACATACACATTACAAGATCTCGTGCTTCCTGCACCAATCCAAACTAACCATCCACCCTAATCTAAACCAATTTTCACATTTTAGTTTATTTTAAAAGAACAGTGGCAACTCCAATTACCACTAATTTTCATAAACACAAGAGTATTACAATAATTCATAATTTCCCATTTGCAAGATTTCAAAGGTATTAAATAGCGAGACTAAGCATTATACTATCATTCCACTATTCACAAAGATTCAGTAATAATCTCATTATTGAGACAAATGAAACTCTAGGGTGACAAAGGTACATGGCATTCAATTTCAATGGAGGGTATAACAAGGTTGGTTTAACTAACCCTTAAGATTTGAACTAATATTTTATATAAATAGCAATGCACATAATTTAAATTAATTAAAACATTTCGAAATCATAGGTTCAAGATGATCAAAGGAGACTTGCCTTCTTGGACGCTGGTTGGGTCTTCTTGCTGCGACTCGACGAGTTCCTCGGCGACGGCGGAATCTACGCGCGTAAAGACGAACAAACAAAACAAATAAATTCAACCAAAATTTAAATAAAATTCAAAAATTCAAAAAGAGTGTATATTTGGATAGTTTATGATTTTAGAAAAATTTAGAAATTTGAACGGCTCAAATCGGAGTTAAAACGAGAAAGTTATGGCTTCCGAAAGATTAAATAGGAGGGAAAAAGGAAAAACCGGATTTCGGGAATTATTTTTGTATTGGAAAATGCCATTTATGACGTCAGCAAATTTCGAATTTCTTGAGCGGGAAAGTTATTTGAATGACGGGTGGGTCCGGTCTATCGTGGACCGGTTCCACGGACCACGGGTCTTGCCGACGTGGCGCACCGGCCACAAGGCGCCATGCGGGCGTGAGGTGGCGGCCACGTGGCCGTCCACGCGGCTCAACCCGCCACGAGGGCGGCGCGTACGGGAGATGGCCGGCCGGCCTCGCCGGCGGCCGGCGGCCGGAGGTGGGGGCGGCGAGCGGCGGCGGGGTGAGGGGGAGGTCGGCGGCGGCTTACCGGCGGCGGCGACGGGAGGCGGGGCGGCCGGCGGCGGCGGTGAGGCCGGTTGGGGGCGGTGAAGAGGCGACGGGAGGCGGCGGTGGAGCGCCGGGAGACGGCCGGGGAGAGGAGGAGGAGGCGCGGTGGGGGGCGGGGTGAAAAGGGGGGAGGGGAAGGGCGGTATTTATAGGCCATGGGAGGAGGGGCGGCCGGATTTTTAGACCTCGCCGGAGTTAATGCAAACCGTGATTAGGGGGCGAAATTTGAGGGGAAACGGCCGGATGAATGGAGGTAATTGATAGAGGATCCGTTTCCACCATTTAATCGAGATTTTATGAGGGAGAAGCGCGGGATTTTGAAGCTATAATTTCGGTATTAATGGAGGTGGAGAGAGAGGGTGGGAGGAGGAAGAAAGGAAGGTAGAAGAAGGATATGACAAGGGGGCCCCATGTGTCATAGAGAGGGTGAATTAGTGAAGGGGTACGGGCCGTCGGATTTGCGACACGTGGCAAGTGGGTGTATGAGAGGCTTTGGATTTTATGAAGGGGTAAGTTGTGGTGGATGGCTAGGATTAAAACGTGGAGAGAGGTGGATTTAATCTGAGAGCGACACGTGGCGGGCTAGGATTTATTTGATTTTTATTTTCGGAATAAATTTCAGCAAATACTAGAAACTTTATAAACACTTGGAAAATTAATATTTAATGTCTAAAAATTCCAGAAAAAATCATAAAATATTCCTGGAAGCATTTTAGACTTACTAAAAATATTTTTAATTTCAGATTTGAATTTTATAATTTTATAAAATTCTTTTTAACTTTGAAAATTAATTTTAAATTCCAGAAAATTCTCTAAAATTACTTAAAAATTTAGGGAAGGCTAGGAAAAATAAAATAAACTCTTTTTGGCTTTAACAAAATATTTTAAATACATTTTCTTGCTTTAAAAATTTAAATAAACTCCAAATAAATCCAGATAAATCCAAATAAAATCCGAATACATTAAAATAATTAATTTAAAATTAAAATCTTCAGAAAGCGAAATTTTGGGATGTGACAGTGGGTACGATTGCAAGGGTCAAAACTGTGCTATCCAGAAGTAGATATATGGAGCTTGGAAGGCCAAATATGTCAGTGGAACACAAATCAATAACAGATAGTAATGCTGAATAATTGTCCAAAGCACTGGTCCTAGTTGCTGGCCAAAATGTGTCCTATATCAGTGTTAGGATATGATGAACAAGGAGTCAAGATCAGAATAGTAAGGCAAAGACAGCAACAAAGATGGCCAGGCACTGAGAGACTTAATGCAGCATAAGCACAAAACAAAAGAATTTCTGTCACCTAAAACTGTGCTCTTTCTTTTTTTTCTTTTTTTTTCTTTTTTTTTCTTTTTTTCTTTTAGGCACGGAACTCAGGTGCCTTTGCTCTCAGGCAAAACCAGGTGCCGAAATTTTTCTTTTTTGTTTCTTTTTTCTGTTATTTTTTTCACAAAGCAAAGCACAGAAATAGGAACCACACAAAGTTTCACCTCAATCTAATGTAAGGTGTGGCCTACAGAAAATAATGAATGTGCAAGAAATTCGGTGAATCAATTTCGGAGCTCGAGTACTGCACTTTCCAGGCCGAATTTGGGCAAAATAAAATCGCCGAAACCCGACTGAGTCAGTCGGTTTCGGATGCAAAATTTAATTTCACCCAATTTCAAAAAAAAATCTCCTGATTTCGAGTCCGTATGCAAAAGTTATGGCCGTTTGAAGATGGGACTCCGAGTTATGGTTTCTGTGGAGGCCGAAACGAAATCGGGTGGAGGGAATTGGTGGAAATTGGTGGCGGAAGCTCGGGGAATGGTGGGGGATGGTGGTGTGTGATCACGAGACGTGAAGGATGACTCAAACAGAGGGTGGGATATGGGTGGGAAAACAAAAACAGAGGGTGGAAAACACGATGGATGACGGCTAGGGTTTGTATGAAAGAGATGTAGCGGAAGCAAGACAACCCGAAACAAAACACGATCTAAACCAGCAACACAACTCGACTAAGGACACAAACTCAACACTACGGACTCTGGAATCAAATTGTGCAAAGGCTAAACGAGATCTAGGACAGGAAACAACCTATGACTACAATTTTTTTTGTAGGGCTTTTTCATGGACTCTAGGATGAAACCGAAAACAACAAAGGAGGGTAACGCGAACCTGAAGGAACACCTGAAGCTCTGATTACCACTTGATGGGAACGGGGTCCCGATCTTCCAACAGGTTCTGGGTAAATTCGATTTGGTGGAGGCGCGACACAAATCGATCCGGCTTCCGAACGACACGTTCCGAACCCCGCAATCGCAGCACCACGTCTCCTCAGGTTATCAACCGTGCGCAGCCCGGTTGAGCTCGCCAAGAAGGCTAATCCTCGCCTGCGAATCGAAGAACACAAGCAAGAACAAGGAAGAACACAACTGAATTGCAGATGGATAGATTTAGCACTCGAAAGTTGGGGTCTCACAAACCAATGAACGGCGAATTGTTCAAAGACAAATCAATCTAAGCAAAACCCCAAACCCTAATGGTGGGGGTGGCGGCTGGATATAGAGGAGTTAGGGGTGTGCAAAACCCCTGGACGCACCCCTAATGGGCTCCCACACGATACAAAGCCGATCGGCCCAAAAGACGGTGGCGCAACACCCTGACAGATTCTGAATGCCCACTTGTTTCGATGATTCCTGTTGACTCAGAAGGAATTTTGACATGGGAACAAAGTCATTGGAAAGGTGGTATTCTCAGCTTTCCATACATATGTGGAACGTCCAAAACGGAGTCCGGATGCGATCTGGGCGTCCGTTTTAGTGCGGTCTGGTCCTGGACTCCGAATTGGATTCGAAGTCGGTTTGAGTTGGGCCTCCAACGTGATTCGACCGCCCTTGCTGGACTTGTGCGCCTTGTAGCCCTTCTACAAGTATTTCCAGGTCCTCTCCATGGTTCCTAATCATAATTAAATCATTAGGTAGCAATCTATTCTCAAATGGACAAAAGAAAGTACTTAGGAACGAGCTCACCTGTAAATTCAATTGTCGGGCGCGAGCTCTAGTGATTGGTCCTTGAATGTCAAGTGGAGGAGTGTTGTATGTATCCGAAGAAGTGATGTCCTCATCAAAGAACACAGGAGACAGAGCATCTCAAGGTAAATTCATTCATTCCTAGAAGCAAGAGGATCACAGAGGAGACCCCATACATGATTACAATCAGAGGAATGATTGCATGGTGGCTCAACTCATCTCCAACCTCTCCCTCTCTCAAAATCAAGAACCCCACTCAAGAACCCACACAGAGAGAAGCTACGAAGGAGACATGCTTCTGCCCTCTCCACCAACTCTCAACTACTAAAGCCTAAAGCCAAAGCAACTCTCTAAAGCCCATTTTGACTAAAGCAAAACCCTAAAACCATCTCTCAAGTGGTACATGCACCTGCAAACACCTATCCTATTTGTACCCTTTGGCTAACGGGTCTCCAACCCGTTATGCCCGCTAACTCCCGAACGGAACCGCTTCCACCTATGCAGCTTTGCGTTTTTACCAAAACGCCCCTCCTGCACCTTCCGGGAAGCTTCCGCGTTCCTTGTCGTCCAAGCCTCGCAACCACCTCAAGTCTCCGCCGTCTTCGACACATCCGACCGTTCTGACCTCAACACCGCCTGTGTCTAGTCCGGTCACCTCGTGTCTCGCCACGACTCCGCCTCGACGTCCTGCAGCCATCACAGACAAGAAACACATCACATAGCACCGCTCGATACATATAAGCATAAATAGCATCAATGAAACATACTTACGTATGAAGAAGCCCAAACCTGTCGAATCAATAGAGTATGCATTCTAATCACTTTGACCAGGTTTGACCAAATCCGACCGAAGCCGATTGCACCACACAACGACATGGTCCGAACCACATAATCCAAACTCGACTTTCCTAAACTGATGTCAATTACTCATCACACCCGTGTGGTCATAACCACATGGTCTCTCAATCTCCCCCTTGATGAGTATATTGACAAACCCAGAAAAAGCACAAAGTTGAGTTTGAAAGGAAAGTCAAACATGGTCCAAAGGAAGAAAATGATGCTAATGACCATGTTGACACAAGGAGCAAAAGAAAGAGCAAGTTTTCCTCAAGACTCCCAAAATGGCCTTTTCTCCCACTATTCTCCCCCTTTTGGCAATAAACACATCAAGGATGCAAAAGAGAATAAGTCATGATAAAGGATGAAATGGCTGATGTAGGTTTATTCTAAGCATGTAGAGCCATGAGAATTATCCAAAATGACTATATGAGAATTACATCAAGCCATAACCCATAAGTATGCTATCAAGATCATGGTAATGTATGTAGAGACAAGCTAAGCCAAATAAGTCATAATCTAAAATTTGATCGAATTTCTTAGCATGTCAAGTCAACCATGATTCTAGTCTAGCTAAAGGTATTCAAAGATGATGCAGGCCATATCAATAAGCTAAGTGGAACCAAGAAGCTAGTATTGAGTCAATTTAGAGTGCTACAAGTTCAAGAATGAGACATTTGTTCATGTACTTGTAAATCTTGTAATTTTTTAGCAAAGTGAGCACAATTGACATGTTTTTTTAGAAATCTCATGATTATTTCCAACCAGATTTTTGTTTTAGTCATGTGCTAGATCTCAAGCCTTATGCGACTACTCCAAGCAAGAAGCTTAAGAAGATGATCTTGGTCATCCAAAACTCCCCCTGAGTTCATGCCTTGTGCAATGGCAAGTCGTCTCATGAGAAAGAATTGGTAAGATCAGTTTTTTTGCACAAAAGAGATCTTTTTGCATTTTCATGAACATAAGACTTGTACTAACTCATGTGTCATCAAGAACCTAGAATAGCTCAAACTAAAGCTCAACAAAGATTCAAGACTCAACTCAGCCTATTTGACATGGCATGAATTATAAGTGGATAACTAAAGAAAGACTAGTCTCGAGAATTAACATGACAAGTTTCAATTCAAGTTGAGCAAATTTAATTAACTCACCATGGCAAAAGCTAGTCTACACATATGAAGTCATGATAAATCTAGCAAATAAGCACAAGTCATGGCAAGATGTAATACATGGTAAACATGTCATAACAAGATAATAATAAAGGCTCCATGTAGTTATATTACAATGCAGAATGCTGAAATGCAAGAAAATCCAGCTCCCCCTCAACATGAGATGCAACTTTAGTTCAAGTTGAGTTATGTCAATATTAAGATCTAGAAGCTCCCAAATGAACTCCCCCTGAACCAAAGCAATAAACAAGAGAAGCTGGCAAAGAACATCTGAAAGGGCAGTCCTTAAAGCATAGACAAGATGTAGAGGATACTATGGCTTAGACTGACTCTCATCTACCCCATATGACTCCAAGACTATCAGCTGATCATCTAGCACACTAAAGAGCAAACACGTACCCCGTCTACCCGAGGGTGGCCCAACCCTCACTAGAACCTACAAGAAGTGAGTGAGCTCAACCTAGTGAGAAGAGAACCAGCTAATAAGCAGCATCCTAGGATCATAAGATGAGAGAAAGAGTCTAAACAACTAGACGATAGAAGCACTCTAACCTATGCTAGAAGTACTAAACCCAATGCACCCATATGCAATGCAACAGAAAGGAGTAAGAGTATAATTAACATGATAAAGCAATGAAGCGCAAAACTCCCCCTCACAACAGTCCATAAGGACAAACCACCCCAAGCTCTCCCCGCAAGGCTGAAAACCTAGAGCTATCCAAAGGCTTGGTAAAGATATTAGCCAACTGGTGGTCACTCTCCAAAGGTCTCGAAGGAAGTGATATCTAATATCAATGTGCTTGGTCCGAGAGTGCTGCACTGGGTTCTTAGCAATGTTAATCGCAGAAGTGTTATCACAAAAGAGTGGAACACTGTCGATAACTAAAACAAAGTCCCGCAGGGTCGAGACCATCTAAAGCACCTGGCTGTAGCAACTGGCAGCAGCAACGTACTCAGCCTCTGCAGTGGACTGTGCAACACCGGACTGCTTTCTAGAAGACCAAGAAACAAGAGAAGTGCCAATGAATTGGCAGGTGCCAGAAGTGCTCTTCCTATCTATCCTACAGCCAGCAAAGTCTGCGTCCAAGTAGGCTCTCAAGGAAAGACAGGATGAGGAAGAGTACCAGATACCATAGTCAATGGTAGCTCGAAGGTACCGAAGAAAGCGCTTCACCACCTGGCGGTGAGATACGCGAGGAGAAGCCTGAAAGCGAGCACACAGACACACGAAGAAGTGTATGTCTGGTCTAGAGGTAGTGAGGTACAAGAGGGAGCCTATCATGCTGCGATACGCCTTCTGATCAACTGGCTCACCGTCCTCATCTGGGTCAAGAGAAGCTGTGGACGCCATGGGAGTTGACATGAGCTTACCATCACTCATGTCAAAGCATCTCAGGAGGTCACGAGTATACTTTCCTTGATGCAAGAAGGTACCCTCCTGAGTCTGCTTGATCTGGAAGCCAAGGAAGAAGGTTAACTCGCCCATCATACTCATCTCAAACTCGGTGCTCATGACATCCGAGAACTGTGAAAAAGAGTATCAGAAGAGCCGCCAAAGATGATGTCATCCACATAAATCTAGACGAGCAGAAGATCAGTGTCATGCCTACGAATGAACAAGGTCTTATCCACTTTACCCATCTCAAAACCATGACTCAACAGATAGGACTTAAGCCTCTCATACCAAGCTCTAGGGGCCTGCTTAAGTCCATACAAAGCTTTGGAAAGCTTGTAGACATGATTTGGGTATTTGGGGTTCTCGAAACCTGGAGGCTGTCTCACATAGACCTCTTCCTCAATAAATCCACTGAGAAAGGCACTCTTGACATCCATCTGGTAAAGCTTGAAACCCTTAGAAGCTGCGAAAGCAAGCAAGATTCTAATGGCCTCAAGTCTAGCTACAGGGGCAAAGTCTCCTCAAAATCTAGACCCTCAACCTGGGAGAAGCCCTGAGCTACTAGTCTAGCCTTGTTTCGAATGACTATCCCATCCTCACTCTGCTTGTTCTTGAACACCCACTTAGTCCCAATAATATTGTGACCTCGAGGGGGCTCAACAAGCGACCAGACCTTGTTTCTCTCAAAATTTTCTAACTCCTCATGCATGGCATAGACCCAAGACTCATCAGAAAGAGTATGACTAACATCTTTGGGCTCAAAGGTGGCAACAAAGGCAGAATGGAGATAGAAATGTGACATGCCAGACTTTGAGCGTGTGACTCGCTCAAAGAGGTCTCTAATCATCTGCTCGGAAGGATGGGCTTTCTGGATATGTCGGGGAGGTCCAGGATGAGAAGAAGTGGCCTCTACCTCATGAGCTGAAGAGGTAGGAACAGAGCCACTAGCTCCAGTGGAAGCAGAAGGCATGGATTGATCACCTGGAGGTGCGGTGGAAGAAAGCACCTCGAGGGGAGGATGAGGAACTGGATTGGGTAGACAACCCCCATCTCCATCATCCTCATCATCCACAAAGATGGGCTCGGACTGCTCTAAAGAACCTGAGATATCAGGCCTAGTCCCCGGACTGGCCTCGTCGAAGATCACCTCACATGTCTCTACCAACTTACTAGACTCGCAGTTCCAAACCCTATACGCCCGCGAAGAAGCTGAGTAACATAGAAAGATACCATCACAAGAACGTGACTCGAACTTATCTAGGTTCCCAGACTTCAGAATGAAACACTTGCAACCAAACACATGAAAATGCGAGACACTGGGTTTTCGCCCATATCTCAGCTCATAAGAAGTGCGATGCAAGTGTGCCAGAAGAAAAACTCTGTTCGAAACATGGCACGCGGTCGCAATGGCCTCAGCCTAAAACTTTTTAGGTGTAGAATACTCATCGAGCAAAGTCCTAGCCATCTCGACCAAGGTATGGTTCTTCCTCTCCACAACGCCATTTTGCTGTGGGATGTGCGGAGAAGGGAACTGGTGCTCTGCATCTATCTCATCACAAAACCTCTCAAAGTAGGAATTCTTGAACTCTGTGCCATTGTCAGTGCGGATCGCTCGTAAGGCACCTGGGAGCTCAACAGAAAGTCTACTAAAAAACCTCGGAAGTATGTAAGCGTTTCATCCTTCGAGGCTAAGAAAAACACCCAAGAGAACCTCGAGAAGTCATCGACCACGACAAGAACATACCACTTCTCTCCTGCTGACTGCACTCGAGCTGGTCCAACTGTGTCCATGTGGAGCAGCTGTCCTGGTGCATCGGTCATAGTCACTATAACCGGAGGATGAGAAGCGGCAACCATCTTGCCGTGCCGGCAAGGAGCACAAACAATGTCTTTGACCATCTTGAGTTTCGGTAGACCACGAATGAAATCGTGGCCACTAACTCGGGTCAAATGGTCAAATCCAATATGACCAAGTCTCCTATGCCAGAAGGAAAGGTCACGGGACTCCGAAGCAACCAAACACCGGAGAGGATCACCAGAAGACTTAGAAAAATCAGCACGAAAGATCCTCCCATAACGAGAAATCCCGCAAACCAGACTACCCGAAGAATCAAGAATTTTGCAATTGTTTTTCTTGAAGCTCACCTCGAAACCGTCATCGGTAAGCTGAGAGACTGAAAGCAAATTATACTGCAGCTTACTAACCGAGGCAACATCTTTCAAAATAAAAGACTCATTAACGCGCACTATACCTTTGGCGATGACGCGTCTAGATGAAGCATCTCCGAAAGTGATAGTCTCATCACCTGGAGCACGGGCTAGGGAAGAAAACCAACGGGAGTCTCCGATCATATGACGAGAACAACTGGAGTCTACAAGCCAAACCTTTCCCTTCCCTGCCCGGTGAACCTGAGTCAAACAGAGAGTAAAGTCTCAGTACTGGGATAAATCAAGAGTGATTTTAGCACCTAATACTGAGTAACACGTCGAGTAGAAGAAGTAGCCACACACGACTGACATCTATCTACCCTACGCTCTCTATCACTCAAAGAAGCAGAAGGTCTGTGAGCAGACCTGAAGCTGTTGCTGGGTCCAACTGCTACGGGAGAGCGAGTCGGAGCACTGGCAACAGGCTAATCACGCAGCGGGTAGCCATCTCGACGGGGGAAATGAGATCTACCCTCAGAACGGCGGAAGTCACGACCAAAGGGAGCATAAGGACGAAAACCAGAAAACTCGGAAAAAACCAAGGCCTCGATGCTGCACAAACCCATCAGAAACACCTGAAGCAAACCTAGACCTCGTGTTGGTCTTAGGTGCACTCAAGGTCTGGGGCTGACCCTGAATACGCCTAAGAGCTGCAACACAGTCTCTACGCGCGATCTTGGCGCGCCTGAAGCATCGATTGATCAAATGCCCATCCTTCTGACAGAAGGTGCAATGATACATCACCTTCTGAGAGGTAGAAGTAGCATGATGAGGCTTCGCCTTCTGAGAAGCCGAAACAATAGGTGGAATCACCTTGTTGTCAGAAATCCCTTGGACAAAGTCCGCAGACTTGAATTGAACTTTCTCAGTTCTGGGCTTGACCTCGATCACACCTGGGGCTATGGGTCTGAGCACAGCAGGTGGATGCTTCCTCATATCCTCAGAAAAATCATATCCTAAACCTTGATTGAATTTGCAAATCTTGGACTGGTCTAGAATAAGATTTAGCTTCTTCTTGCCTCTTACAAACCTCTCGAGAGTGTTCATAAGGTACTGACACTCCCGAAAGAGAGAGGTGCAAGAAGAGCAGGGGGAAGAAGAGACAGCAGGAGTTAAGGGAACAGAAGAACAACCAACAGCAGAGGAACGAATGGCTTGAGCACGCTCAGCCGACTCAGAAGGGACAGTCCTACTGCTAGTCAAGTGGTTCACATCGCTAGGCGTCTCTACCTTACCCTTGGGCTTCTTCCCAATAGCACACACATTACAAGCAGGAAGTGGCTTCTCTAAAAGGTCCTTAGTTAGCTTCACACACTTTTCATCCAATGCAATCAAGTCAGATTTTAGTTTGTTACAATTAATGCATGGTGATCTAATAGGGTCCTTAGAAGCATTTTGAGCCAATCTGTTGTTATCATCAACTAAATCTTGAAACTGTTTGGAGACAGATTCAAGTTCAGCAGTAAGCTTGTGACAATTCACACATGAAGCAATAGGTTCAAGTAGAAAAGCTTGTAAATCAGTAATTTTATGATCTGCCCATTTTAGGTTCATCTTCAAGTTATTGCAGTTTTCACAAGTCTCGGGCAGATCGAGAAGCATGGTATACAAACCTTTAAAAGCATTGTCCTTATCCTCACATGAGGTGCAAGATATAGTCTCAACAGTAGTAGACGAAAGAGGAACTACCCTACTCATCTCAAGTTCAGCAAGAAGACTAATATTCTCCACCTTAATCATGTCGAGCTCAGAGGACACACTATCATGCAAGGTCCTTAGCTTCTTCATGTCACCAAGCAAAGCAGTACATACATCACAATCGTCACGGGAAGGAGCAGATCTAAGTGAAGTAAGCTCCCGTGACAAACTCTCTACTTCCTTCTCCAACTCGCTAACCCTAGTTCTAGATCTAGCATGGAATTTTCCTAGCTTAAGAAAAGCATCATTAAGTTGGTCGTATGAAGGGTATACCTCGTCGGAGTCAGAGTATAGCTCGTTGTCGCTGATCTCGCCCTCAAGGGCCATGAAGCACATGCCGGAGAAGTCGTCGCCGCCCTTGGGTTCTTGCTCGTCCTTCCCATCGTCGTCACTACACCCTTCCACCTTGCTGAGGTTGAGGTCGTCGAAGGCGGTGAGGACACGGTGGAAGAGCTTCTTGGCTTTGCCAAGGTCGCGGAACTTCTTCTTGCCTTGGGTGTGAGCAAAGGGCTTCTTGTTGCGGTTCTTGTCGATGTAGTCATTCTTGCTCACACCGCCGTAGTCGCCTTTGCCCTTCCCCAACTTGGGGCAGTTCGCTTGAATGTGGTTGGGGCCACCACACTCGAAGCAGATCACGGGTCCTCCTCTCTTTCCGTCCCTCCTCCTCTTGTAAGCATGATAAAACTTTCTAGCTAAGAGGGCTAACTGCTCATCTGCAAGCTGCTCTAACTGATCATCAGTTACGTCACAGAGAGCAGCAAGAGAGAATCCAGAAGAAAAATTGGAAGAACCAAAAGCAGAGCCGGGATCGGTGACTAAGGCCATCGACTGCGACTTGACTTACGAGAGACAATGTCAATCTCGTGAGTCTTGAGGCGTGAGTACAACGCGCCAAGAGTCAAAGTCGAGAGGTCGGTGGTGTCCTTGATGGTAGTCACCTTCATCTCCCAAACCCGCAAATCAAGAGCAGACAGCATTTGACGAGCATTGTCCGAGTCGGGGTATGTGAGACCGACCACTCGGAGATTGCTCAGAATCTTGTGAAAACGAGTGAAGCACTCATCTAAGGACTCGCCAGCGAGCATTTCAAACTTGTTGTAATCTCTCTTGAACTGGTCCTGTCGAACCGTCTTAATCTGGGTGGTGCCCTCATGGTATGCATCGAGGGTCACCCAGATGTCGAAGGCCGACGTAAGATGAGAGATGCGATCAAACTTGCTTCTGCTCAACCCCTGGATTATGATGTTCCTTACCTTCGCATTTGCCTCAACATCATGCATGTTTCCAGTTTTGATGTTCTCATCGGCAAGAACAACATATCGTACTTTGACCTTA
The DNA here is from genome assembly GCA_017311315.1 of Dendrocalamus latiflorus. NCBI lineage: Eukaryota > Viridiplantae > Streptophyta > Magnoliopsida > Poales > Poaceae > Dendrocalamus > Dendrocalamus latiflorus. The sequence continues at coordinate 3,405,639 of CM029675.1, forward strand.
CGCCAAATGGCGTAGCCCTGAGCCTGGATGTAGGTCTCCATCCGACTCTTCCAGAAGGGATAATCGATCCCATCGAAGATCGGGGGCTTGGTCGAGTACTTGTCTGTCACCATGGCTCTAGAGACCGGTTAAGATATATCGAGAAGAGCTAACCGGTTCTGATACCAATTGTTGGACCGAAATGGCGATAGAGGGGGGTGAATGTCGACTTAAAAATTCGCCCTCAACGTTTTCTCAACAAGTCTCTCTCTCCGATAGTTACTAGAAACTATGAAGAGAAGAGCTCAAGATCCCCACAAGAGAATTCTTCTCTGAAACTAACAAGGCTATGAGGAAGACATCAAAAGATCACTAGAACCCTCAAAAACTCAGAGGAGAAAAAAGGCACAAAACAACACCGAAGAAACACTGCTTACTGCAGGAGGCCGGTCAGACTGGTGTACACGGGCCGGTCAGACCGCCTGTACACCGCCGGTCTGACCGCCATGTATAGGACGGTCTGACCGGTCAGTACCGGTCTGACCGCTTCGCCTCCTCCAGTCTGACCGCTCTTCGAAAAATCAGAACAACAGAAGCCTGAAATTTCAGAGCAAAAACAAGACTTCGCACAGAGAGAAAATTGAGATCTTTCCACTGGATTTCTCAGCCCAGAACTAAAAGATAATGACCTAAATAGCCAAAGGAGCAAGGGGAACCAAAAGTGACCAACTCAAAAGCAAGAATTAGGGAAATTGGTCAAAAACTGAAAATGAACTGAGAGCTGCATGAAAACTCAAATTCTCATTTAATCTCTGATCCTTTGGCCATGAAACTTTGAAGATAGCTACTTAATAGCCTCAGACCTCAACATGTCAAGTTTCATGCCATCTCATGAAGGGAAACACAAACTACACCAAAACACTAGAAATAAGAACAAGAACACAGGAAGGAGAAAAACGTGATTCTTGCAAATCAATCAAATTGCTATTGGAACTAGATGACCAAAGGGTCTAGAAATGCAATTCCATCATAGAGCAACCCATTTTGCCACTCCTCAGCAAGAATCGAGCCAAACACAAAAACTCAAAAATCAAGCATAGAAAGCATCGAAGGAAGAACACAGGAGACAGAGCATCTCAAGGTAAATTCATTCATTCCTAGAAGCAAGAGGATCACAGAGGAGTCCTCATACATGATTATTGAGAGACCATGTGGTTATGACCCCATGAGTGTGATGAGTAATTGACGTCGGTTTAGGAAAGTCGAGTTTGGTTGTGTGGTTCGGACCATATCATTGCGTTGTGCAATTGTTTTCGGTCGGACTTGGTCAAACTTGGTCGTAGCGATTAGGATGCTTATCTTATTGATTCGACAGGTTTGGGCTTCTTTATGCTTAATGACATTCTTTGATGCTATTTATGCTTTTCATGTGTCGAGCGGTGCTACGTGATGTGTTTCTGTCTGTGATGGCTGCAGGACGTTGAGGCAGAGTCGTGACGAGACACGAGGTGACCGGACTAGACACAGGCGGGTGTCGAGGTCAGAACGGTCGGAGGTGTCGAAGACGGCGGAGACTCGAGGTGGTTGCGAGGCTTGGAGACAAGGAACGCGGAAGCTTCCCGGAAGGTGCAGGAGGGGCGTTTCGGTTAAAAGCGCAAAGCTGCACAGGGTGGAAGCGGTTCCGTTCGGTTTGTTAACGGGCATAAATGGGTTGGAGACCCGTAGCCGGAGCCTATATAAGGAGGGGATGTCTCCTTTTGGCTGCATGTATTCCATGGATTCAAGGGGCTTTGAGGGTTTGCTTTAGTCGAAATGGCCTTCGGAGAGGTTGTTTTGCTTTAGGCTTTAGTGGTGAGGCTTTAGTAGTTGAGAGCAGGTGAGGCAGAGAGTGGGTGTCTCCTTCGTAGCTTCTCTCTGTGTGTGTCCTCTTCTCCATGCATGTAGTGCTCTTGTGTTCTTGAGTTTGGGAGAGGGAGAGGAGGAGTTGATGCCCATGTAATCTCTTCCTTTGAATGTACATGTGTATGGGGACGTCTCTATGATCCTCAATATCAATATGAGATGGCTTTGGTTGAATTTGATTAAGTCTCTGGCTCTCTGTTGCTTATTTTCCTTCGGTGCCTCTGTGTGAGATTTTTTGACTTTTTGTGTTTTTGAGTTGATTCTTGCTGGGAGTGGCAAAAACGGGTTGCTCTATGATGGAATTGCATTTCTAGACCTTTTGTTCATCTGTTCCAAGAGCAATTTGATGAATCGCATGAATAACGTTTCTCTCTGTTGACTGGTCTTGAGCCTTCAGTTTCTTGTTTCTAGGGTTTCCTTTTAAATCCTGTTCCCTTCATGAGATGGTGTGAAACTTGGTATCTAGAGTCCTGAGGCTATTAATTAGCTGTTCTCAAAGTTTCATGGCAAAGATTCAAGGATTGGAGGGGAATTGGGTTTTTGGTGCTGCACTCTGTTGGTTTTCAGTTTTGTCCCAATTATTTTTTCTTGGCTGTGGGTTGGGCTTCTCTTAGTTCCTTGTGTCCCCTTGTTATTTTAGAGGTTATCTCACATTTCTGGACTGAAATTTCCAGAGAGTGATCTCAATTTTTATTGCAGAGTGAAATTCTTGGGCTTGCAGTCTGAATTTCTGCTCCTGCTGCCTGTTTTCGAGGACCCGGTCTGACTGGTGCATGACTTGCGGTCAGACCGGAAGTAGCCCCGCCGGTCATACCGGGCAACACCAGGGCGGTCTGACCGGCCCTTGTCTGGCGGTCTGACCGGCCCCTGTCAAGCGGTCAGACCGGCCCCCTGATTTCTGTTTTTGCTGCCAGTTCCTCTTGCCTCTTTTTAGTACTAGTTCTTCCTTAAGTTTCCAGAGGGCTTTAGGGTGTGTTTTTTCTTTTCATAGGCTTCATATAGCTATTGGAAAGAAATAGATTTAGAGGCTAGCTCTTAAAAGGTCGACATTCACCCTCCCCCTCTGTCGCCATTTCGGTTCCAACAATTGGTATCAGAGCTGGTTAGCTCTTCCTCGTAGATCTTAACCGGTCTCTAGAGCCATGGCGACAAACAAGTACTCAACCAAGCCCCCGATCTTCGATGGGATCGACTATCCCTTCTGGAAGAGTCGGATGGAGACCTACATCCAGGCTCAGGGCTACGCCATCTGGCGTAAGGTCAAAGTACGATATGTTGTTCCTGCCGATGAGAGCATCAATGCTGGAAACATGCATGATGTTGAGGCAAATGCGAAGGCAAGGAACATCATAATTCAGGGGTTGAGCCGAAGCGAGTTGATTGCATCTCTCATCTGACGTCGGCTTTCGACATCTGGGTGACTCTCGACGCATACCATGAGGGCACCACCCAGATCAAGACAGTTCGACAGGACCAATTCAAGTGAGATTACAACAAGTTTGAAATGCTCGCTGGTGAGTCCTCGATGAGTGCTTTGTGCGCTTTCACAAGATCTTGAGCAACCTCCGAGCGGTCGGTCTCACATACCCCGACTCGGACAAACGCTCGTCAGATGCTCGCGGCTCTTGATTTGCGGGTTTGGGGAGATGAAGGTGACTACCATCAAGGACACCACCGACCTCTCGACTTTGACTCTTGACGCGTTGTACTCACGCCTCAAGACTCACGAGATTGACATTGTCTCTCGTAAGTCGAAGTCGCAGTCGATGGCTTTAGTCACCGATCCCACTTCAGCTCCTGATCTTTCTTCTGATTCCGCTTTGTGGATTCTCGCTTGCTGCTCTCTGTGACGTGACTGATGATCAGTTAGAGCAGCTTGCAGATGACCAGTTAGCCCTCCTAGCGAGAAAATTTTCCATGCTTACAAGAGGAGGAGGGACGGAAAGAGAGGAGGACCCGTGATTTGCTTCGAGTGTGGTGGCCCCAACCACATTCGAGCGAACTGCCCCAAGCTGGGGAAGGGCAAGGGTGACTACGGCGGTGTGAGCACGAAACGACTACATCGACAAGAATCGCAACAAGAAGCCCTTTGCTCATACCCAAGGCAAGAAGAAGTTCTGCGACCTTGGCAAAGCCAATAAGCTCTTCCCACTGCGTCCTCATCGCCTTCGACGACCTCGACCTCAGCGAGGTGGAGGGGTGGAGCGACGACAATGGAAGGACGAGCAAGAACCCAAGGGCGGCGATGACTTCTCTGGCATGTGCTTCACGGCCCTTGAGGGCGAGATTAGCGACAGCGAGCTGTACTCCGACTCCGATGAGGTATACCCTTCCTACGATCAGCTTAATGATGCTTTTCTTAAGCTAGGGAAATTCCATGCTAGGTCTAGAGCTAGGGTTAGTGAGTTAGAGAGGGAAGTAGACAGCTTGTCATGGGAGCTTACTTCACTTAGATCTGCTCCCTCCCGTGACGATTGTGGTGTATGTATTGCTCTGCTTGGTGACATGGAGAAACTAAGGACCTTGCATGATAGTGTGTCCTCTGAGCTAGGACATGATTAAGGTGGTGAGAATGTTAGTCATCTTGCTGAGCTAGAGATGAGTAGGGTAGCGCCTCCTTCATCTATTGCTGTTGAGGCTATTTCTTGCACCTCATGTGAGGATAAGGACAATGCGTTTAGAGGACTTTATACCATGCTCCTTGATCTGCCCGAGTCTTGTGAAAATTGCAATAATTTAAAGTTGAACTTAAAAAGGGCAGATCATAAGATTGCTGAGTTGCATGCTTCTTTGCTTGAGCCAATTGCTTCATGTACAAACTGTCCCAAATTAACTGCTGAACTTGAATCTGTCTCAAAACAGTTTCAAGAAATGATTGACCACAACAATAGGTTGGCTCATTATGCTTCTAAGGACCCTATTAGCTCATCATGCAAAAATGTGATAAACTAAAATCTGATTTGATTGCATTGGATGAGAAATGTGTGAAGCTGACTAAGGACCTACTAGAGAAGCAACCATCTGCTTGTACTGTGTGTGTGGGGAAGAAACATGAGGGTTTGGTAGAGACGCCTAGCGACGTGAACCACTTGACTAGCAATAGGACTGTCCCTTCTGAGTCGGCTGAGCGTGCTCAAGCCATTCGTTCCTCTGCTGTTGGTTCTTCTTCTGCTCCCTTACCTTCTGCTGTCTCTTCGTCCCCCTGCTCTTCTTGCACCTCTCTCTTTCGGGAGTGTCAGTATCTTATGAACACTCTCGAGAGGTTTGTAGGAGGCAAGAAGAAGCTAAATCTTATTCTAGACCAGTCCAAGATTTGCAAATTCAATCAAGGTCTATGATACGATTTTTCTGAGGATATGAGGAAGCATCCACCTGCTGTGCTCAGACCCATAGCCGCAGGTGTGAATCAAGGTCAAGCCCAAAACTGAGAAAGTTCAATTCAAGTCAACGAGCTTTGTCCAAGGGATTTCTGACAGCAAGGTGATTTCCACCTGTTGCTTCGACCTCTCAGAAGGCGAAGCCTCATCATGCTACTTCACCTCTTAAAAGGTGAAGTATCATTGCACCTTCTATCAGAAGGATGTGCATTTGATCAATCGATGCTTCAGGCGCGCCAAGAATCGCACGGAGAGACCGTGTTGAGGCTCTTAGGTGTATTCTGGGTCAGCCTAGACCTTGAGTGCACCTAAGACCAACACGAGGTCTAGGCTTGCTTCTGTTGATGGTTTGGGCAGCATCGAGGACTTGGTTTTTTCGAGTTTTCTGGTTTTCGTCCTCATGCTCCCTTTGATCATGACTTCCGCGCGTCCTGAGGGTAGATCTCGCTTTCCTCATCGAGATAGCTACCCGCGGCGAGATCAGCATGTTGCCGGTGCTCTGACTCGCTCTCCCAGAGCAGTCGGATCTAGCAACAGCTTCAGGTCTGCTCACAGACCTTCTGGCTTGTTGACTGACAGAGAGCGTAGGGTAGATAGAGGTCAGTCGTGTGTGGCTACTTCTTCTACTCGACCGTGTTACTCAGTATTGGGTGCCAAATCACTCTTGATTTACCCCAGTACTGAGACTTTACTCTCTGTTTGACTCAGGTTCATCGGGCTGGGAAGGGAAAGGTTGGCTCGTAGACTCGGATGTTCATGACACATGACCGGAGGAGTCCTGTTGGTTTCTTCCCTTGCCCGTGCTCCAGGTGATGAGACGATCACCTTCGGAGATGCTTCATCTGGGCGCGTCATCGCCAAAGGTACAGTGCGCGTTTAATGATTCTTTCATTTGAAAGATGTTGCCTTGGTTAGTAAGCTGCAGTATAATTTGCTTTCAGTCTCTCAGCTTACCGATGATGGTTTTGAGGTGAGCTTTAAGAAAAACAATTGCAAAATTCTTGCTTCTTCGGGTAGTCTGGTTTGTGGGATTTCTCGTTGTGGGAGGATCTTTCGTACTGATTTTTCTGAGTCTTCTGGTGATCCTCTCCGGTATTTAGTTGCTTCGGAGTCCCGTGACCTTTCTTTCTGGTATAGGAGACTTGGTCACATCGAATTTGACCATTTGACCCGAGTTAGCGGCCACGATCTCATTCGTGGTCTGCCAAAACTCAAGTTGGTCAAAGATCTAGTTTGTGCTCCTTGCCGGCATGGCAAGATGGTTGCCGCTTCTCATCCTCTGGTCACAGTTACTATGACCGATGCACCAGGACAGCTGCTCCATATGGACACAGTTGGACCAGCTCGAGTGCAGTCAGCAGGAGGGAAGTGGTATGTTCTTGTCGTGGTCGATGACTTCTCGAGGTTCTTGGGTGTTTTTCTTAGCCTCGAAGGATGAGACGTTTACACATTTCGAGGTCTTTTCAGTAGGCTTTCTGTTGAGCTCCCGGGTGCCTTACGAGCGATCCGCAGTGACAATGGCACGGAGTTCAAGAATTCCTACTTTGAGAGGTTTTGTGATGAGACAGGTGTAGAGCACCAGTTCTCTTCTCCGCACGTCCCACAGCAGAATGGCGTCGTGGAGAGAACCGTACCTTGGTCGAGATGGCCAGGACGATGCTTGATGAGTACTCTACACCTAGGAAGTTTTGGGCTGAGGCTATAGGCACCGCGTGCCATGTCTCAAATCGAGTTTTTCTAAGGGCACACTTGCACTGCACTTCTTATGAGCTGAGATATGGGCGAAAGCCCAGCGTCTCTCATTTTCGTGTGTTTGATTGCAAGTGCTTTATTTTGAAGTCCGGGAACCTAGACAAGTTCGAGTCACGTTCTTGTGATGGTATCTTTCTAGGTTACTCGACTTCTTCGCGGGCGTATAGGGTTTGGAACTGCGAGTCTAGTAATGGTAGAGACCTGTGAGGTGACCTTCGACGAGGCCAGTCCGGGGACTAGGCCCGATATCTCAGGTTCTTTAGAGCAGTCCGAGCCCATCTTTGTGGATGATGAGGAGATGGAGATGAGGGTTGTCTACCCGATCCAGTTCCTCATCCACCCTTGAGGTGCCTTCTTCCACTGCACCTCGAGGTGATCAGCCCATGCCTTCTGCTTCCTGGAGCTAGTGGCTCTGTTCCTACCTCGTCAGCTCATGAGGTAGAGGCCACTTCTTCATCTCATCCTGGACCTCCTCGACATATCCAGAAAGACCATCCTTCGAGCAGATATTGGAGATCTTTGAGCTCAAAGTCTGGCATGTCACATTTCTGTCTCCATTCTGCCTTTGTTGCCACCTTTGAGCCCAAGGATGTTGTCATGCTCTTTCTGATGAGTCTTGGGTCAATGCCATGCATGAGGAGTTAGAGAATTTCGAGAGAAACAAGGTCTGGTCGCTTGTTGAGCCCCCTCGAGGTCACAATGTCATTGGGACTAAGTGGGTGTTCAAGAACAAGCAGAGTGAGGATGGGGTGTCATTCGAACAAGGCTAGACTGGTAGCTCAGGGCTTCTCCCAGGTTGAGGGTCTAGATTTGAGGAGACCTTTGCCCCTGTAGCTAGACTTGAGGCCATTAGAATCCTGCTTGCTTTGCAGCTTCTAAGGGTTTCAAGCTTTACCAGATGGATGTCAAGAGTGCCTTCCTCAATGGCTTTATTGAGGAAGAAGTCTATGTGAGACAGCCTCCAGGTTTCGAGAACCCCAAATACCCAAACCATGTCTTCAAGCTTTCCAAAGCTTGTATGGACTTAAGCAGGCCCCTAGAGCTTGGTATGAGAGGCTTAAGTCCTTGTTGAGTCATGGTTTTGAGATGGGTAAGGTGGATAAGACCTTGTTCATTCGCCGGCATGGCACTGACCTTCTGCTCGTCCAGATTTATGTGGATGACATCATCTTTGGCGGCTCTTCTCATCTTGTTTCACAGTTCTCGGATGTCATGAGCACCGAGTTTGAGATGAGCATGATGGGTGAGTTGACCTTCTTCCTTGGCTTCCAGATCAAGCAGACTCGGGAGGGTACTTTCTTGCATCAGGGCAAGTACACTCGTGACCTCCTGAGACGCTTGACATGAGTGATGGTAAGCCGTGTCAACTCCCATGGGTCCACAGCTTCTTGACCCAGATGAGGACGGCGAGCCAGTTGATCAGAAGGAGTATCGAGCATGATTGGCTCCCTCTTGTACCTCACTGCCTCGAGACCGGACATACACTTCTGTGTGTCTTGTGCTCGTTTCAGGCTTCTCCTCGCGTATCTCACCGCCAGGCGGTGAAGCGCATCTTCGGTACCTTCGAGCTACCATTGACTATGGTATCTGGTACTCTTCCTCGTCCTGTCTTTCCTTGAGAGCCTACTCGGATGCAGACTTTGCTGGCTGTAGGATAGATAGGAAGAGCACTTCTGGCACCTGCCAATTCATTGGCACTTCTCTCTGTTTCCTGGTCTTCGAGGAAGCAGTCCGGTGTTGCACAGTCCACCGCAGAGGCCGAGTACGTTGCTGCAGCCAGTTGCTGTAGCCAGGTGCTTTGGATGGTCTCGACCCTGCGGGACTTTGGGTTAGTTATCGACAGTGTTCCACTCTTTTGTGATAACACTTCTGCGATTAACATTGCTAAGAACCCAGTGCAGCATTCTCGGACCAAGCATATTGATATTCGATATCACTTCCTTCGAGACCATGTGGAGAAGGGTGACATAGTGCTCCAGTTTGTGGAGAGTGACCACCAGTTGGCTGATATCTTTACCAAGCCTTTGGATAGCTCTAGGTTTTCAGCTTGCGGGGAGAGCTTGGGGTGGTTTGTCCTTATGGACTGTTGTGAGGGGGAGCTTTGTGCTTTACTGCTTTATATATTATTATGCTCTTACTCCTTTCTGTTGCATTGCATATGGGTGCATTGGGTTAGTCCTTCTAGCATAGGTTAGAGTGCTTCTCTTGTCTAGTGTTTAGACTTCTTACTCTTATCTTGTGATTCTAGGATGCTGCTGTTAGCTGTTTCTCTTCTCACTAGGTTGAGCTCACTCACTTCTTATAGGTTCTAGCGAGGGTTGGGCCACCCTCGGGTAGACAGGGTACGTGTTTGCTCCTTAGTGTGTTAGATGATCAGTTGATAGTCCTAGAGTCATATGGGGTAGATGAGAGTCAGTCTGAGCCATAGTATCTCTATATCTTATCTATGCTTTAAGGACTGCCTTTTCTGATTTCTTTGCCAGCTTCTCGATTTTATTGCTTTGGTTCAGGGGGAGTTCATTTGGGAGCTTCTGGAGCTTAATTTGACATAACTCAACTTGAACTAAAAGTTGCATCACATGTTGAGGGGGAGCTGGATTTTCTTGCATTTCAGCATTTGCATTGTAATATAACTACATGGAGCCTTGATTATTATCCTTTATGACATGTTTACAATGCATTACACCTTGCCATGACTTGTGCTTATTGCTAGATTATCATGACTTCATATGTGTGACTAGCTTTTGCCATGAATTAATTAAAATGCTCAACTTGAATTAACTTGTCATGTTAGTTCTCGAGACTAGTCTTTCTTAGTTATCCTTTTATGATTCATGCCATGTCAAATAGGCTGAGTTGAGTCTTGAATCTTTGTTGAGCTTTAGATTGAGCTATTGAGTTTCTTGATGACACATGAGTTAGTACAACATTTATGAATGCAAAAAGATCTCTTTTGTGCGAAAAAACTGATCTCACCAATTCTTTCTCATGAGACGGCTTGCCATTGCACTGGCATGAACTCAGGGAGTTTTGGATGACCAAGACTATCTTCTTAAGCTTCTGCTTGGAGTAGTCGCATAAGGCTTGAGATCTAGCACATAACTAAAAATTGGTTGGAAACAATCATGAGCTTTAAAAGAAAACTTAGTCAAATGTGCTCAATTTGCTTAATTCACAGAACAAGTACTTAAACAAATGTCTCATTCTTGAACTTGTAGCACTCTAATTGACTCAATACTAGCTTCTTGGTTCCACTTAGACTATTGACATGGTTTGCATCATCTTTGGATACCTCTAGCTAGACTATGATCATAGATGACTTGACATGCTAAGAATTTCACTAAATTTCAGATTGTGACTTCATTGGTTTAGCTGGCTTATATATATGTCATGATCTAGATAGCATGTTTATGTGTTATGGCTTGATGTAATTCTATATGGTCATTTTGGATAATCTTCATGGCTCAATGCTTAAAATAAACAACTTCAGCCATTCATCCATTTTTGTGACCTTATTCTCTCTTTTGCATCTTGATGTGTTTATTGCCAAAAGGGGGAGAATAGCGGAGAAAAAGCCATTTGGGACATTCTTGAGCTTTGGAGAACAATTTGCTCTTTCTTTTGTAGCTCTAGTGTTCCTTTGTCGACATGGTCATGAGCTCATTTGCTCTTTCCTTTGGACCATGTTTGTCTTCTTTCTAGCATTTCAAACTCAACTTTGTGCTTTTTCTGGTTTCTCAATATACTCATCAACGGGGAGATTGAGAGACCATGTGGTTATGGCCCCATGAGTGTGATGAGTAATTGACGTCGGTTTAGGAAAGTCGAGTTTGGTTTGTGTGGTTCGGACCATATCATTGCGTGGTGCAATTGGTTTCGGTCGGACTTGGTCAAACTTGGTCATAGCGATTAGGATGCTTATCTTCTTGATTCGACAGGTTTGGGCTTCTTTATGCTTAATGAGATTCTTTGATGCTATTTATGCTTTCATGTGTCGAGCGGTGCTATGTGATGTGTTTCTTATCTGTGATGGCTGCAGGACGACGAGGTAGAGTCGTGGCGTGACACGAGGTGACCGGACTAGACACAGGCGGTGTCGAGGTCAGAACGGTCGGAGGTGTCAAAGACGACGGAGACTCGAGGTGGTTGCGAGGCTTGGACGACAAGGAACGCGGAAGCTTCCCGGAAGGTGCAGGAGGGGCGTTTCGGTAAAAGCGCAAAGCTGCACAGGTGGAAGCGGTTCCATTCGGGTTTAACGGGCATAACGGGTTGGAGACCCGTTAGCCGAAGCCTATATAAGGAGGGGATGTCTCCTTATGGCTACATGGATTCCATGGATTCAAGGGGCTTTTAGGGTTTGCTTTAGTCAAAATGGCCTTTGGAGATGTTGTTTTGCTTTAGGCTTTAGTTGGTGAGGCTTTAGTAGTCGAGAGCAGGAGAGGCAGAGAGTGGGTGTCTCCTTCGTAGCTTCTCTCTGTGTGTATCCTCTTCTCCAAGCATGTAGTGCTCTTGTGTTCTTGAGTCTTGGGAGAGGGAGAGGAGGAGTTGATGCCCATGTAATCTTTCCTTTGAATGTACATGCGTATGGGGACGTCTTTATGATCCTCAATATCAATATGAGATGGCTTTTGTTGAATTTGATTAAGTCTCTGGCTCTCTGTTGCTTATTTTCCTTCGATGTCTTCTATGTGAGATTTTTGACTTTTTGTGTTTTGAGTTGATTCTTGCCGGGGAGTGGCAAAATGGGTTGCTCTATTATGGAATTGCATTTCTAGACCTTTTGGTCATCTAGTTCCAAGAGCAATTTGATTGAATCGCAAGAATCACGTTTCTCTCTGTTGACTGGTCTTGAGCCTTCAGTTTCTTGTTTCTAGGGTTTCCTTTTAAATCCTGTTTCCCTTCATGAGATGGTGTGAAACTTGGTATCTAGAGTCCTGAGGCTATTAATTAGTTGTTCTCAAAGTTTCATGGGCAACGATTCAAGGATTGGAGGGGAATTGGGTTTTTGGTGTTGCACTCTGTTGGTTTTCAGTTTTTGTCCCAATTTATTTTTTTTGGCTGTGAGTTGGCTTCTCTTAGTTCCTTGTGCTCCCCTTGTTATTTTAGAGGTTATCTCACATTTCTGGACTGAAATTTCCAGTGAGTGATCTCAATTTTTATTGCAGAGTGAAATTCTTGGGCTTGCAGTCTGAATTTCTGCTCCTGCTGCTGCCTGTTTTCGAGACCCGGTCTGACCGGTGCATGACTTGCGGTCAGAACGGAGTAGCCCCGCCGGTCAGACCGGCAACGACAGGGCGGTCTGACCGGCCCTTGTCTGGCGGTCTAACCGGCCCCTGTCAAGCGGTCAGACCGACCCCCTGATTTCTGTTTTTACTGCCAGTTCCTCTTGCCTCTTTTTATTACTAGTTCTTCCTTAAGTTTCCAGTGGGCTTTAGGGTTGTTTTTCTTTTCATAGCTTCATATAGCTATTGGAAAGAAATTGATTTAGAGGCTAGCTCTTAAAAGTCGACATTCACCCCCCTCTGTCGCCATTTCGGTCCAACAATTACAATTAGAGGAATGATTACATGGTGGCTCAACTCATCTCCAACCTCTCCCTCTCTCAAAATCAAGAACCCCACTCAAGAACCCACACAGAGAGAAGCTACGAAGGAGACATGCTTCTGCCCTCTCCAACAACTCTCAACTACTAAAGCCTAAAGCCAAAGTAACTCTCTAAAGCCCATTTTGACTAAAGCAAAACCCTAAAACTATCTCTCCAGTGGTACATGCACCTGCACACACCTCTCCTATTGGGAACCGCTTCCACCTGTGCAGCTTTGCGTTTTTACCAAAACGCCCCTCCTGCACCTTCCGGGAAGCTTCCGCGTTCCTTGTTGTCCAAGCCTCGCAACCACCTCAAGTCTCCACCGTCTTCGACACATCCGATCGTTCTGACCTCGACACCGCCTGTGTCTAGTCCGGTCACCCCGTGTCTCGCCACGACTCCGCGTCGACGTCCTGCAGCCATCACATACAAGAAACACATCACATAGCACCGCTCGATAGATATAAGCATAAATAGCATCAATGAAACATACTTACGCATGAAGAAGCCCAAACCTGTCGAATCAACAGAGTATGCATTCTAATCACTTTGACCAGGTTTGACCAAATCCGACCGAAGCCGATTGCACCACACAACGACATGGTCCGAACCACATAATCCAAACTCGACTTTCCTAAACCGATGTCAATTACTCATCACACCCATGGGGTCATAACCACATGGTCTCTCAGTAATTAACAGGTAAACTCATTTCCTCCATACATAACACTATTGTAATATTTCCTTCGTTTGCAAGGGCCAAGGCTAACTTTTTTGAATCACGTAGGTCGTTTGCCGCTTATGTTGCCCTAGGAGGAAGACACAACAAATCCAGTGACACGCTGCGACACAACACGTGATTTACGGTACTCGCTACAACACAACAATCCTATATCACACTTTGTTATAATGTCTCTAGAATTGACAATGCCTATGTATGTAATTCTATTTTTGCAGTGCCACCAGCAGCTATAGGGCAACGTATGTGGATTCTATGTTTGCCGCCATATGAAGGAAATCATGGATACTAAGATCAATGATCCAGAGGTTTGTCAGGTCCTTCCAATAATTATTATTTTCTGATTATATATATATGTATATATATTTACACACACATGCTAATTAATGACTTAACATTGCGCCCAGCGACAGCGGGTAGACTTCGACGAAAGTACATATGATCTTGACAAACACATCGAAATTCGTGGAAGCCTCGCCGAATTCTTAATAGCAGAGGTCATAAACAAGGCTAGAGAGTTCCACCCTGGCAATGGAGATAACTGATAATTAGCTGTTGAAAATTTGGATTCAATTGTACAAACAATTCATTCAATTTAATTCATTTGTCAGATCATTGTAACGATTTTCATTCTATATATGTATGTGATCTGCTGGCCGTTTGTTACATTCATCTGTGTAGGGAATTTTGTTGTAATTCACTTTGAGTTGCAATTAACTTATCTATCATTTATCTGTAATATTCTTGCTTGCTTTCAGAGGGCATGGCTAGCACATCCTGAGGCTAGCCAAAAAAGGTAAATAAAATGGCTGCAGCAGTTGCTATCACAGACGGTTCGTTGTGAAAACCGTCTGTGATATATATCACAGACGGTTTCAAAGAGTGAGCCGTCTGTGATATGAACAATATCGCAGACGGCCATTGTTATTAACCATCTATGATATACACAATATTACAGACAGTTTTTCTTCCAAACCGTCTGTGATATTACTCATATCACAGACAATTAATACCAAAAACCATATGTGATATTCTGTATATCACAGATGGTCTTTGTTATTAACAGTCTGTGATAGTCGAGTATCACAGACGGTTAGTACCAAAAAACCGTCTATGATAGTCCAGTATCACAGATGGTTTTTCATAAAAAATCGTCTATCATAGTCGAGTATCACAGACGGTTTTTAATAAAAACCGTCTGTGATACTCGACTATCACAGACGGTTTTTTATGAAAAACCGTCTGTGATACGCGAGTATCATAGACGGTTTTTTGGTACTAACCGTCTGTAATGTGAGTTATCACAGACGGCTTGGTAGCCGTCTGTGATAACCACCTATTATCACTGACACATAAACACTGACGGTTCAGGAACCGTCTATGATGACGGTTCAGGAACCGTCTATGATGACGGTTCCGAACCGTCTGTGATAGAATTGTCTGTAGCAGTGTATACGGCTGTTTGTCCCCATACATGAACATATGTATATATGGGGCTTAATTAACAAAGTGTTTTACAAATGGATATTATATGGCTAACTGATTTTGGCCCAACTAGTGCGCAAGCCCTTTGCCTCTAGGCGCATGACTTCATGTGCAGTGGCTTGTTTCTCTTGGACCTTGCTTTGGCTGTTAACTGCATGGATGAGATACTTGGTTCGCTGGTTTCTTCCTCTCTCCTTACTTATGGTTCTAAAGTCTTCACATCGTTCAAACCTAAGAATGCATAAAGAACGTACATGAAGTAGTATAATATTCTCGTCAATAGAAGGTAATGGATTAAGAAACAAATTCACCTGATAATATTTAATACAGCTTAATACTTCTTTCCAGTTAAATAATATTTTTAAATAAAAAATGTAAGACATAAGCGTATCCGCATCACCCTCCCCTTCTTCAAGAAAAGTCATCCTTTGATTTTGATAACTTGAAATTGTACTAAACAAACAATACAATGTGTATGCATGGTATATATTTATCATTTATTGTATCATTCTTATTGTTTTGCACAAATCAATTAGTATAATAGCAACCATAAGATGTGTACATTACAATATTGCCTTTCAAATTATTCTCCCTCCCATGAGAAAAAGTCGGTCCTCAACTTTTCTAAGTACGTAGATAAGTCATTAATGGGCAAAATCAGACCAAGTTGTTCAAATATGGGGAAGGAAATTTTTAGTGACTTCCATGCTTCAACTGCGCTACTCTGATTACTTATACATGCATGATTGCACATCAAAAGATGAACAAGTAGGCTTATAAAATTGTTCTAAATAGCAAGCGCTATTGTTGACACTCATTTCATTGTGAACATTATATGGCATAAAAGATTGTTTATCCAAAACATGCAATTTTAATTCAGTAAGCTTATCACAAGTAATGCATATTCGATTAACATAGAACTTGTCATCTACACTATAATCTCTATTCAAATTGGACTTATATGTGTAGGCATGGGTACTAACTAGTGATTTTAAACATAAAATTTCAGCAAGGTTTTCAATCACACTAGATCTCTTTAGGATCATTGAATATGATAGAGTATAAAGAATCATCAGGAAATATTCTAGTAAGAACTTTGTTATTAGTAATTAATTCCACATTATGTAAATTGATCAAAGAAATTTCAGAACATAGAATTTTTTATTGAACATATGAGTTCTCACAATTATTCACCTTTTCATAATTAAATTCAGCATCATTATTGTTACCTTTAACGACCTCCTCAGTTGATGTAGGTGCTGTAAGTGTCAAATCTACATGGTGAAACAATGGGACAACAAGTGCTTCAACTTTAACAGTGGTTATCTCCTCATCATTTATCTTCAGTGTAGTCGGTTGTTGAACATTCGACTCCTCTTCTTTAATTTCAATTTGTACAATGTGAGAAATAACACTAGAAGTACGTATTAATGTGTTAGTTTCAAAATCCTCACTTTGTCTATCTTCTACTTCTCTCTTTTCTTTTGATGTATCTCTCACACTCTCAATTTTAATGCTCTCAACCTCACATATGGTGGACTCACACAGCTCACTCTTTTTAACATTCTCACTCAATTTGACTATGTGGCTCTCATTCTCACATGGGTTTTGATGCGTCTCAAGTGTTGTATGTAGCATCGGGACAACACTACATGTCTTCTTGACCAAAGGGAAAGTCCCATGCTCAATCATCTTCTTATGTGTCACACTAGTAGAGCTATAAGAACTAAAGTATGGACATTGATAGAGACATGATGTACGCCTTTGCATAAGTCTCTTCTCCTCCTCAATAGTGCAATTCACAAGATCATGTACACTACTACAATATTTATGTTGAAGTGTAGCGACGATCTTAGAATTCAAGGCTCCTTTGAAGTATGCCTTCTCCCTTGATGGACTAGTGATGTCGGCATGACGCATTGCATCTTGCAGTTCAAAATAGTAATCTTGAACAGTATTACTCTCTTATGTGATACTCTCCAGATGGTGAAGCAATTTTCGTGCATAATAGGTTTGCACAAACTCGTTTCTCATGATCCCCTTTAAACCTACCCAAGATTTAATGAATCATTTTTCAGATAATTGTTGCCACCAACTATAAGTATAGTCTTCAAACTTCATAGTGTCTCGCATCACCTCTTGGTCTATTGGAAGTTTTTGAAATCAAAACATTTTCTCTATTCGCTATTCCACTCAAGATACTACTTTGGATTATCGCTTCCGTAAGAAAGAAGATACAAGTTGTTGGGCTCGGAATCACACCAAGAGGAACAAAAAACTGAAGATCCTTTCCCATTTGGCTCACACCAAGAGAAAAAAATTGTTGAATATCCTGTCATGGTTAGTTTGTATCATATACAAATATGTGGAAAAACACTCAATCTCACTATTTTCTCTCCCAAGTAAAGTTCTTACCTTTCTGAAGTGAATTAAGGCCAATAAAAACTTACACTTGGTAGAAGCTATAATAGCAACGGGATGATCAAGCGAATGTAAGAGTGTTCACAATTGCACAATAGTAATTTAGTGGAGCTTGGTATGGAGGTGTATATCCTAGCAATATGAAATTTTTGATGTTGTAAAGTTAATTAATAATCCAATCTAGAATATTTTACCTAAGTATTGATCCAATAGGTTTAAGTGAAGTGTATGAGCGCACACGCAAAGATCAATATGACTCAATGCAACAAAGGAATGAGCTAAATAGAGGCAATCTAAAATTGAGGATTAATTAGCTCACTTTGCATCAAATACTAGGAGAGACGTTAGCCAATTGCAAAATTTAAATGTAAGGGCACAAGATTGTTCAAAAAAATTAAATTACACAATTTGAAAACAAAGACTAGGATTAGCTAACCCCAAATTGGCCAATCTCACTTTTTTTACTCAAAACCGCAAACTATATTCTTTTCTCTTTTTTTACATGTATCTGTGGTTCTCCTTTTTCTGTATGCGGTGCCTTTTCTTTTCTTTTTTTGTGTGGCCGAACACTAGGGCTTTCGCTTTTCCTTGCACAAATTCAAATTTTTTCAGCAAGTGTAAATTAATACCAAGAGTATCCCTAATGCAATTATCAAAAACTAGTCTCAAAGATGAAGGGAAAAAATTGAGCAAAATTTTTTGGCTCACTGTTCACAACTCGACGTGTACTGTAGCAACTCGGAACACTATAGCAGGCGTGAACTATAGCAGGCATGAATTATTGTAGTGTTCTGCGCACTATAGAAATCCTAAAACACTGTAGCAGCCACAACACTGTAGCATCGCTACTGTAGCAACCATGAATCGTTCTCTCGGCATGACGGGGATCGGCTACTGTAGCATATCGGTTTTTTTGTGCTAATTGAGGAATTCAACTAGCAGAATTTTCTAGGGTTTGATTGGACACAAAGATTAAGCTATACAAAGGAACACGAATGATTAGCACCTAAACAAAAATTCTAATGGATCAATACTTAATAGAACTCATGAGGATTAACAGATGTAAAAACTAGGGTTTGGATTTTTTTGTGTTTTCAATTTATGGACTATAGGAAATTAAATAAAAATAGCAAGGGAAATCAATCTAAAAAGTAGGGTAATAATCCTACTGAAGAAACCATGCTCTGATACCAAGGTGATACGGGTTATCCGATCTTCTCGACGTCGGATCAGGATACTCACGTGAAGCCTCTCAAATCGTAGCGATCCTCCATTATCAATGCAAGAATGAACGCTTTTTAATTCGCAAGGTCACATGCACTGGACCTCATGACCACCAAGCGAAAGCTCTATCGCGCTCTCAATTCTCAGCGGAAAGGTTGAACGAACTTAATTTGCAAGAACTCGCAAATATTTTTATTGAATTTGTTTAGCTAACCAAAACTCAAAAACAAGCAAAATTGTGTCTCCCATTATCTAGCCGTGCTCATATCCAGTCGTCGTCTCCATCCGTGCATGATGGTGGTGTGTATATATATACAGCGGCTGCCCGTCTCCATACATGAACACATGTATACATTGGGCTTAATTAAAAAGTGTTTTACTAATGGCCATTACATGGCTAATTGATTTCGGGCCAACTAGTGTGCAGGCCCTTTGTCTCTAGACGCATGACTTCATCTGTGGTGGCTTATTCTCTCTTGGACCTTGGTTTGGTTGTTATCTGCATGGACTAGAAACTCGATTGGATGGTTTCTTCCTCTCTCTTCCTTGTGGTTCGAAAGTCTTCACATCGTTCAAACCTGAGAATGCAAAAAGAACTTGCATGAGATAGTATCCTATTCTCGTCAATAGAAGGCAATGAATTAAGAAACAAATTCACCTGATAAATTTAATACAGCTTAATACTTCTTTCTAGTTAAATAATATTTTTAACTGAAAAATATAAGACATAAGCATATCCGCATCATCCTCCCCTTCTTCAAGAAAAGTCGTCCTCGACTTTTGATAACCTAAAATTGTACTAAACAAAGAATACAACATATATGCATGGTATATATTATCATTTATCGTATCATTATTTTTCACAAACCAATTAGTATAATAGCAACCAAAAGATGTATATATTGCAATATTGCCCTTCACATCGTAAGTATATCCGCATCACTATGTTGTGCACCTGTGCCTGTGGGCTTGCACATGGTAGCTAGTGGTGGGCCTATGGCGGTGCAGCTAGCTGGCAGCTAGGGTTCTAACTTCACTTGAGGGTTGACAGAGAGAGAGAACTAGGATGTGGGCACTTACTTGTGAGTCAATTCAATTGGGTCGGTCTGGTGTTGATGAGTCATGAGAGGAGGCTGAGCCGCCTAAGCGTGGGCCTTGGGCCCTTTGTAGTTTGTCCTTTGGTATTTCTGTATTCGTTTCGATTGGAGTCAGCCGTCGGAGAGACTGGGAGAGGGAGTTACTACTATTTTGGTTTTTCAGCTATTTCAGTTTCTACAACATAGAACTGCACTGTAAACTGAATAGCACCAAAAATAAAAACTATGTTGAACACCAAATACCAAAAAACCATAATTTTGGGTTTTTTTGTCTGGTTTAGTTTTTGGTATAAAATTGCCTACCCCTAGCTCTATGGTCTATATTTCAATAATCATGATTCACTAACAGAACTATGAATTGGGGATTTGGGAAATAAGAATCAAGTATGAGATGCAACGAACCTATGTTGCATCTGGATGCTCAGCTATTGTTAATTGTTTTGTGCCACCGGTCGTAGCCGCACCCTCCATCCCTGGCTTGCCGCTCGTCATGGTCTCATGAAGACAGTTAGACATTGGAGGCCTGGTGATGAGGTGGAAAAGCTGCACAAAACTAAGGAAAAGGGGTGGTACTATTCATGATACTGTTCATGTAAACAGTAACCCGTGAATAGTATGGGCCTAGGAGGGGGGGCACCTCCCCTTTGGGTCCAAAATTACAAGACCCAATTTGACCCAAACAGGTGACGCATCACCTTCTTGAGTGATTGCGGCAGGCACAGGAGAAATTTGGAGATGAAGCCAGATCCATTAGAAAGAGGACGAGAAAAGCTTTCCGTCGAGTACTCGTGGACCTCAAACGGACTCTGTATGTGAAAGTTATGCACATTTGAAATTGGGCAGTCAAGCTGAATCCGAACTGATCTGGAGGCCGAATTGGATTCCAAAACGTATCCAAGTTGAACTCTTGTTTGAATTGGTGCAAACGTGATGTGGTGCTACAAAAATATATATTTTCATCATTAGGTAGCATCATATTCTCATTTAAAATATGTTGAAACTGAAGAAACGAATTCACCTTTAGTTCAATCTTGATATTGGGTGCTATGGTCGTATGTGTTGGTGGCATGGTCACATTACCTGGCAGTGCAGCTAGCTGGCAACTAGGGTTCCAACTTCACTAGAGGGTTGAGATAGAGAGAGAGAGAGAACTAGGAGGTAGGCGCTTAATTGTGAGTTGATTCAATTGGGTCGGTATGGCGTCGATGAGTCATGAGAGGAGGCTAAGCCACCTGAGTGCTATGGCCAATGGGCCTTGGGCCCTTTGCAGTTTGTCCTTGGGTATTGATGTATTGGTTTCGATTGGAATCAACCACCAGGGAGACCAGGAGAGGGAGTTACTACTATTTCATTTTTTCAGCTACTTCGGTTTCTACAACATAGAAACCGCACCGTAAACCGAATAGCACAAAAAAATAAAAACCATGCCAAATACCAAATACCGAACAAATTGCAATTTTTGGGTTTTTCAGTTCGGTTCAGTTTTTGGTATAAAAATTGCCCACCCCTAGCTCTTCAGTCTACATTTTAAAAATCACGATTCACTAACAGAACTACGAATTGGGGATTACGGAAATAAGAATCGAGAATGAGATGTAATGCACCTATGTTGCTACCGGATGCTCAACTGTTGTCTATTGTTTTGTGCCACTGGTCACAGCCGCACCCTCCATCCTCGATTCACTACTCCATGTGGCCACATGGAGACAGCTAGACATTAGTGGCCTGGCTCGGCGGCTCGTGGCTCCCAATCCAGCACATGGAAGTCCATAGAACCAAGACCAAGAAGAAAATTTAGTCCTTACCTTCTTCACCACTTCGCTTCTGTGGCTTGGCGGTGCCCAGGGTCCTAAGCAATCGGTGCCATTTGGGCGTGGGCTAGATGTGGCAGTCGGTCTGGCAGAGGTCGTATGTTATTGGGCGAGGGCTGTAGGTAGCCTACGTCGGTGGTGATGGCGTCGTGCGGCGTATAGTTGTGCAGGGGTAGGGCAACACTACGCACTTGTGCCTGTGGGCTTGCGCGTGGAGGAGTGGTGGCCTGTGGCGGTGCAACTAGCTGGCGGCTAGGGTTCCAACTTCACTTGAGGGT